>CM076573.1:603351855-603951855 GCA_034641835.2 Pinus albicaulis | reverse complement strand
AGAATGTAGTATTTCCTTGGTGTTGACTTGAAGCCCTGGTGATGTGGATCTTAGATTTAAAAATCATGATTATGGTTTTGTGATTCAAAATTTGTGCTCTCCAATTGTAATAACATACTCCCAATATAAGATTAATTCTCAACAACATGAATCTCCTTATGTTCATGATTTCCTTGGATCTCCACGTCCCTTTTAGGAAGTCTCTCGAAGATATTTTCCATGGCAATCATGGGTTTTTGTATTTCTTCTTTATTTTCATTCATATTTTTTTGTTCCTTCTTTATTTTCATTCATATTATTTTATATTCCTTCCTTATTTTCATTTATCTTCATTTTTATTCCTCTTTTAATATTTTATTGAGAACTTGAGAATCCACTATTTTCAACATACTACCACCCATTACATTAAATTTATTCTATAATTGAGATAACATAAATTCTAAGTCTTCACTTTCTTCATGATTCAAGGATGAGCCTTCAGTATATTTAATTAGTGTGGTAGTTTTCTTTGGAGCCATTTTTGAAAATAATAATAACCCTCCTCTTTATTACAACCAAAAAATGGGATCTTCTAATTAAAAATTACGTCACTAGTAAGTTGCGTACCTTAATTTGGAGTATACCATAATGGTTGAAGATTTATTGATATATATCTGAGATTTGAGGCCTTCTAGATCTAAAAATTTATTCTAAAAAAACATGATATGTAGTTTCTACAATTCCAAAGGCGTGGACTAAATTTGGCATGCCAACAGAAAGTTATAGTAACTTTCCCAAAACTTCTTAATTTTTCTGGTTCCTTCCCACAAGAACACTTGTATAGCATGTCACATTTCCAATTCCTGAAATTTAATTATGGAAAATATACATATGATACTTATATATGTCTCATGAAATTCTTAAATATTTCATATTCTGAAAATTTCCTAGGCAAGAAGATGTAGAAAAAATACCAAGCTAGCTAGTTTAAAATTTATTCTTGACAGTTCACAAACCCTAACTTCCATAGGTCATAATTCACAAATTATAGTGGAAAAATTTATTAAAATGCAACCATATATTCTTGAATATTTCTCCTTAATATGTTTCAAGTTTCACTTCATGAATCCTTACAATAAAAAAATTATGGCACAAATTCCAAAATAGCATGTTTGAGACTGAATTTTGGAGCATACAAAAGCACTAAACTCCTTAGAGAATATCTCAAATAATATAATGAACCAAGATATATAATGTCGAACATTTATTCACCATGATTTCACCTCAAAATGGTCCAAGTTTCATGATCTAAAGTGTCACAAAAAAAAATTATAGTGAAAATGTCGAATTAACTCGTTTGAGATAGAATTTAGGATCATTCAAAAACCCTAAATTCTGTGGACCATATCTCTGAAAATATAGAAAACCAAGATATGAAACTTGAACCAAATATTTATGGGGGTTTATTCTCAATTTTCTATAGGTTTCAACATCTAAAACCTTCTATAAAATAATTTATAGTGAAAATTCCGTGATGACCCATTTGAAGCAGCAAAAGCCTAGTATCAAGAGCTCTAATACCAAATGTTATGATACTTACACCTTAAAAATGACAAGAAACCAATCTTTATAGCCCACTTCGAGGACGAAACCTCATTTATTATAAATACAATGAAAAATACATTATTCAATAATCCTAATACTATGTCTCCTTAGTATATATATATATATATATACACACACACACACACATAGGAGACAGAGGATACAATTATAATAAAATGGGAACATGAGGGGTTCTAGCCTAATAGCAATATAACAATAGAAATGTAATCACTCAATATCTAGGGATTTATAAAGGGATTTTAGGTTAACACAAGGATTATATAGGGATTGACAGATCCTATAGTGGCCACACTTAGACATTCATGGTCGAACAATCTCAAGTGATGTGTCTCCATCATAGTTATAACATCATGTATACTAGTCTAAACACCATGCCATTCCCCACAATATCCTTTTATATGTGCACCACACCCTCCTCTAGTTAAAAATTTCTACTACTACAAGAGACTAGAAGGTTTTATATTTTTTGTGTTATGAGTTTTTGAAAGTTGTGAAATATGGTGATGAGGTCAAAGGAGAATTTTTGAAATTTTAAGAATAGCTATGGGAAATTTCCATAAGTTCTACAATTCCTACAACATTCATTTGGTATTTTACTAAAGAAGGAAGTAATGTTGGATTAGGCATAAAATCCCATCATCAAAATGCCACAAATTCATTGGAAATATGGCTTTGTGTGCTACATACCATACACCATAAGTACTCCCTTCCTACTTTGGTTTTGGATAACACCTAGATCTACTTTTCCAGGCCATGCATTTGGTTCTAAAACTATGCAAGTCAAAGAGTGGCACTACTAAAAGGCATGGTTGTAACACTCGATATATCAAAGATAATATGCATAACCTTTATCTTCATGGCATGTTCTAAGGATTATCAGTGTGTTCAACTTTTGTCACATGAGTGGAATACTAGTTCAAGGAACAACCCACTAGAAAACCTTTCCTTATGTTGCATCTCATGGATCAAGTAGGATGTGTAGCTCATAATATCCTTGAAATATGAATCATATTCCCAATCACTCCTTAGTTATATGTTTTATATCTTTCATATCAAAAAAACTCTATTGTTCTAATTTAGGCTTCTAAAACTAAAATATGAAGTTGTGATTCACTTTTTATAATATCTCGGTAGAACCCTAAGGGGCACAATGAACAAACCTCATATACTATTTCATATCTCTTCCTTGCATTCGTTTGAAACTTTTCATCAACAACAACAGTATTCTCATCAATCCAAATCCATTCACAAATAAACCAGAGTCATTCCCCACTTCCTTAAGAACTTATGGAGGTGCGACACCACATTCAATATTATCCCAAAAAAATAAGTACTTGGATTATGTATAAAAATAAAAACTTGTAATCAGAGTTAGATAACCAAGTTCTTACGTCAAATAATAAATAAACTAGATTAAAAAATGGACTTTTACTCCCAAGAATTAGACTCCCTTCTCTCCTTTGTTGATTATTATTATTGTTTCCCAAATTATCACAGTGCTACATTGCCAAATTATAATTAACAAACTAATTAAGAGTTACCTCATTAGATTTCAAATGCACAAAGGCTGGTGATTTTTACCCACTAGATTTCTTACTACCTAGTTATATGGTGTTTGTTGAGGCATTTTCTTCAATAATAAATAGTTGAAAAACATCTTTGAAATCCTAATTCAAATTGATGGTTGGATCCCCTCCTACTGTTGCATCAAACTTTTCCTCAAATGCATCATCCTATTATACTATTGTATATTCATATGCATGCATTTACTTGTTGGACCCCTTTCATTATTATCTACTCGTTAGACCCTATATAAGTCTCACCATTATGAAAACATCTCCTTAGGCTTCCTTACATCATAAATCCAAATACCTTGAACCATTAACTGACCTCTTCTCCATGCTCCTACAACCTATTTGAATCCTTTAATCACAACTTACTACTCCCCTCATCACTATTGTATTTTATTAATGCCTTAGTCCTCCCACAAGTTTCTAACATTTGGTCCAACAAATATGGGTTAGTGATAGTTTCACACTCCAGGTGTTGCTCTATTATTTCGCCACACTTTTCTTGTATCCCCTTCAATTAATGATTCATCCTTGTTAGTAGCATCTTAGACCACACCTTAGTGCAATCATTTGGGTTTCCATGATGGGTGGGTTGAGAGGAATAAATATTCCTCCACTAATAAACCAAGTTAGGATTTCCTTCATAATCCCTTCCTCAACCCATGAGTGATATTGGTTTAACAAGCAAAAAAATCTATAATGTATCCCTTGAACATATTCTTGATCGATTTCTCTACTTATCTTGAGATCTGACGATCATGGAATTGTAATGAAACTAGCTTCTTAGTGTTCCATTGTATTGATCTTATTTGCCTCTAGGCAAGTTTCTAATACTATTATAACCTTCATTATCATTCATATAACATCCCAAAGAATTCCAGTATAGTGGAATATTTTAAAAAATATATATTTTTAATAAGATATACTAAAAAATGTTTATATGAGAAATTTATTTTACAGTAAAGAATTTCCTTACATATATGTCTCTTATGGTGGCCATTCATGTATATTCATGTCTTTACAAGTGCAAATTTTAATAAAGCATTATAGTCCTATGTCATTTTTTTTGTGTGTGTGTATTACTAAAGTCCCAAGCCTTGAATTGTATATGTGTGTGCATTATTAAAGTCCCAAGTGCTATAGTGTGTGTATTTGGAAATGTTATTAGTCCCTGCCTTTCCAAGCACTATAGAAATTGCCTCCCATGAAAGTGCATTAAATTTCCAATATTTTTCCGAGATTTTTTAAATTTTAATCAAAATTTTGAGAAAAATCTTAATATTCATATTTTCTTGTAAATTCAAAAATAATTTTTTAATTTTCGATTGGTTGAGTGAGATTTTATGGGACATAATTCCCTTGGTGGTGCTAATTTTATTTTTTGTATTTTTCAATGCCTGACAAATTATTTTAAAATAAAAAAAAGAATAATTTTGTGAGTGGTCATTTCATTGGTGAGTGCTTTGACACTATTATATACTACTCTGCCCAATGATGCTAGAATTGGCGTTGTTGTAGGTCCTTTGCATAGACAAGGGGGGAAGAGGGGTTAAACCAAAAATATAACTCCAATTAATATTATTAGTGTAACTTTCCTTGTGCAGAGGTTTCACTATGAGGAGGCTGAACAAATCTACAATCATTATGTTTCATTGTGCGGATATTTCACTGTGAAAAGGAAGCTCTGCATAGTGTTGATATTGTTGAACCTTTAGTTAAACTGAGAGGGGGGGTTGAATCAGTTTAACACATTCATGGACTTTTAAAACTTTTCATTAAAACTTATTTACACCTTCATTTCATGTTCAACTTAATATGTGAGTAATATTAGAATGTGAGCAGTAAGTATTAATATAATGTAACAACAGACTTAATATGAGAGCAGCAAGTATTAAGCAGTTGAGATAAACCATATCAACACATACACATCATGCACAGAGACACCAGATATAAGTGGAAACCCATAAAGGGATAAAACCACATCTTATTATTGTTGTGATGCAAAGGCAAGCTCCAATTCCATCTCACCACTGATTTTCTGTAGGCACCAACCTACAAGAGGCTCCTACATCAATTTTGAAAGCTACAACTTGCAAGGAAGCTCTAACTCCCATCAATTTTTTGCGGGCACCAACCTACAGGTGGCTCCAACCTCAGTCAGCTGCAATTGACGTTTCATCAAGCTATAACTTGATGTGGAAGCACCAACTCCCATCAATTTTCTGCAGGCACCAACCTACAGGAAGCTCCAACCTCAGTCAGCTACAACTGACATCTATCAAGCAACAACTTGATAGGGAAGCTTCAACTTCATTACTCTTTCAAAAGAAAAACACTTGTTGATTTACCTTGGATATCAGCTCTGTTCTGTTCCATCTGTTCTACTGTTCATCAATTCTCATATCTGCCCTGTGTCATCTCTGCATCTTCTCAGATTCTCTATCAGCTTCTCCTTCTTCTCTGCTCAGCTCCTTCTTCTTCTCTACTCAGCTCCTCTTTCTTCTCTACCTCACTGCTTCATTTCTGCATTCTCTTCACTCACACTCTAAACTCTTTGTGCATATCAATGTGATATTATATATAGAGTTCATCACATGACTCTTTACATTCCTCAGGGAATTTGAAGTGAATAGTCCTGACTTTTTTCCTTCTGCATTCTCATTTCTTTTACCTGCTCATTCAGAAAAATATAACAATATGCATTAATTTCAATATTACAATGGGAGTTTTGTTTTCCTACCGGAGACTTGCCAATGCATCACAACAATATAAATCAATTAAAAACATTTACATTCAATTACAATTTAAAACTTCAGCCCACTCATTCAGCCTCTTGGTTCACTGTGCTTGTCTTTTCTGTGATTGTGTTTGTATTTTCTGTGACTGTGTTTGTCCCTTTCGGCTCTGAATGATTTCCTGCTTACTGTAGCGGTGTAACTTCCATACATATGTAGTTGCGCTTTCCATATATCACAATTTAACTCTCGGCATGATAAGAGTTGTTTTTAATCGTATAAACTGCTGCGTTATTTAGTTCCGATACCTCTTGGAAATATAACAATAATGAATCATTTAGTACATAAAATTCCCTTACGGGCCCACTCGCCGAACTTCCTGATGCGATGTATCGCTCCTTGACTGCTTTCGATTGCGATCAAATGCCAATGCGATGAAACACTGTTTACTGATTTACGATTCTCCAATGTTCTGAAGTTTCGATGCTCTGATGCTCCGATTTCGATGATTCGTTGTTATGACGGAACTCAAACATATATCATTCATGGTTTATAAACCCATCGGGTCTGGTATTTCATCGCAATCACAATTCTTTGTTAACATGTTCTGCTGCGAACTTTCTCTGATGCGATTGGGTGAGGGTCCGACCATATGAAATGGGCATTACATCCCATAATACAAACCTTCGGCTTTGTTTTAATTACCCAGATTTTATGAACTGTGAATCAATATAATGAAGTGCCCAAATTTTATATCCAAGGTTTATTCACGAGCGAAGACCTTTTCATATAGTATTATCATACCCTTTTATCAACAACCCTCAGCATTATATCTGTGCTACTCAACCTTATAGCTTATATTAAACCCCGCTTCATATGACACTCGGCTCTATTTTTCCATATCCAACCATAATATATACAGTAATATATGATACGAACTTTGTTTAAATATTTGGAACATTATAGTAAAACCCACAACTTTGGATTTACAACCACACAATAACATATACAACATCTTCGGGCCCACAGTACTTACCTGCTAATGAAACCTTATTATCAAATATATTAATATCTGAATTAACCCTCAACTTTGTTTTTAAACCTTAGGTATTTCAAAATGTATCCATATGCATTAAACATATAATCAGCTCCAGGCCATTCTTATGCGCGCATTCCACTTTAATATATCAAATATTGCAATATATATATCAACCCCGATGCATATTATAATACATACACGTTCCGTGGAGCCCACTTGTTAATGCATTTCTTCAATCGAAGTTTAATAACATATCGCGCAGCCAACACTGATCCGACGGTAATAAATGAGTGTCGCATAGATTAAATGCACGAGTTTTAAACTTCAGACTCTGTGCAATGAACTGGGGCCCAGCCGCTTATCACGTCGTCTCTTGAGTTAACTTTTGTGCTAATTGACGTGCGACTACCGTTCGATGGACCCGCCTCTAGATCGGGCAATGCATGCCCATATCGCGTTCATTCCATCGTCAATGGTTAACGCGCGATGGCACAGGATAAGGGCAGTATCTCAAAACCACTCAAGGCCATGTGTCAACTCCTAGCATATATCGCGTTGATTTGGAGAATATATCTTATTGTACAAAATCGGTGCGATGTGAGTGGATTTGGTTTCGCAAAACCACTGCCACTGTTCACTCCTTCATGGTTCCGCTCCCCTTACTCCAGGTTTCGTCTTGCTCTTTAACAACGTTTCATTTGTAGTCAAACCGCTCTGTCACACAGTTCTAATGTTTCATTTCAGGACCATGCCATCGCTTCATAGTTTCTTCGCTCCAGCAAACAAAGAGCTTTTCTTTAATTTAGTTTAATTTTACACTGTTTTGATTCATGATCTCAGACAAGGATAGAACCTCCGACCGGTGTCTTTCTCCTGTCAAGTGCATAACTCCACTTTTATGTTTCTCAGACTCTGTGTACCGTTTATTCATCAGCAGTTTCACTTTGAACGCTCTTCTGCAGAACTCCAATATATCATCGTCCCCCGACAATCTCATTCATACTTCATAATGTAGTGCAGCCCCTTTTTTTTTCGTATAACGCTAGGTTTGACCCTTGTATAATTAAACTTCAATTAATTTCTCCACAGAATATACAAGCCTTAATCGCACCTAAATTGACATCTATTCTTCCTTCAATTGCAGGGTTTCATCTCAGAGCCTATTTCAGAGGTTACCATATATCTATTGAATTTAGGCATATTCATTACTCTGTCTCTCCAGGTCTTCTATTAAATGGCCCTCTTCTACTGTCCTCACTACTCTGCACCTTGAATAGTTCTCTGCTTCAATTTACTACTTTTGCTTCCTCTACTCCTTGACCAATGCTGCTCCTTACTTCTCTCTTCTTCTTTTTCTGCCTCTGCTACCTCTCTGCTGCCTTGTTGTTGTTTCAGGTGCTCCTCCTTTGCCATCTCCTTTGCCATCAATGACAAAATTTCCAACATATATTAACCCATTCATTTCTAAGGTGGTGGAATCAATAAAAATATTCACCATATTTGAGTTATTTGTCTTTGTGTATGTTAAATTTGGTTCATGCAATGGCCACGAACAATTTGATAACCAAAAATACCATGCGGAAATTCCATGTGACTGCTTCTTACATTATGAAAACAATGATTTCTTCGGACAATGTATACTATTCACTAATTTTTCAATTCAAGCAACATGTGGATCTAAATATTACTCCATTAATTCCTTAAATTGATGTAAGAAACAATATGCATTGAAATTGATCTAGATTGGAGGTGTATTAGCAGTTGTAGAGTCAAAGTCATGTGCATGATGGTGATAGCACCATTGACTACCATATATAGGATGGGTTACTGTACAAGTTGGATAAGTTATGTGTTCCTAAAGGTGAGAAATTTTAGCTTATTAGAAAGGCTCACACCTCCAAGGTTCCAGGGCACTTTGTTCTAGGGAAGATTATGGCTAAATTACAGACGTATGTGTATTGGCCCAAGATGCAAGAGCAGGTAGCTAGGTTCATAAGAAGATGCATGATTTGTTGTACCAGCAAGCCCAGTAATCAGAAATAGGATCTATATCATTTCTTACTTGTACCTACTCGTCCTTGGTAAAGCATTTCCATGGACTTTGTGGGAGGTTTACTGACGACCGAGAAGGGACATGACTACCTGTTCATGGTAGTTCACAGGTTAAGAAAGATGTGTGTTATGATGCCCTGTAAAAAGACCATCAATGGCCAAGAAGTCGCAAAATTCTTCTTTGGATAGGTTTGGGTGCATTTTGGGATACCGAGGAGCATCATTTCAGACAAGGATACAATATTTCTTAGTGCATTCTAGACTACATTGTGGGAGAAGATGGACATGAATTTGAAGGGATATACAATATTCCTTTGACATACAGAAGTAGTCAATATGAATTTGGTGCGGCTTATAAGGGGATACATCCAAAAGCATACAAAGACCTAGGATGAAAATTTGGTATATATACAACATTCTTACAATAAAGCAGTCCACACTTCTATAGGAAAGTCCCCGTTGGAAACTTCCTTTGCATATTTTCCACCTTCACCTTTGGATATTTCATATGGGAAGAAAGAAGGAGTGAGGGAATATATTAAAGGATATGATTTTAGGGCTAAAACTTTCATAGAGAAGATCAACCAGATCCATTTACAGGTAGGAGAAACTTTGCAGATGTCGCAATAGAAGTATAAGGCTAACCATGATCAACATACAATAGCGAAACAATTCAAGGTGAGAGATAGAGTATGATTATAATTGAAGAAGGAGAGGTTGTAGGGGCCTCATAAGAAAATAAATGCTCTGAGGTATGGTCTCTTCCATATACTTGAAAATGTGGGTGACAATTCCTATCGACTCATTTGACCACCATATATCTGAATTTACTCAGTTGTGAAAGTAGAGAATTTGAAACTCTATACGCCTTCCATGCTAGATTAGGAAGAGGAACATGTCATACCTTCTATGGAGAATTTGGCACCAAATGCTCAAGCAGAGTTGACACAAGACACAAATTTGTAGAAGAGGTCCAAAACTACAAGACAGGGGCAATATGAAATTTGGCAGATGGGTTGAAGGGACAACTTCCGGGCAAAGCTAAATAGTACACTAGCGAGAAGGTGGAGGAAAATTTTCTTCACCTCATTCATTAAAATATTTTTGGGACCAAAAGCCTCCCAAAATGGGGAGGTATGCTCTAGTTGGATCATTATATTGTTTTTCATGCATCTCGATGCATTTAGAGTGGAAAATTTAGAGGAATCAACTCATGGGACCGTTTTTACCAGCAAGACCCAGTTTGGAAAAATGAGGTCTGAAACCTTCTAAGATCATTTTGAGGTATCAAATGAAACTTTTTGGGGGAAAAAATTATTTAAATTAGTGTAGCATCATTTTATTTTATTCTACACAGAGATATGTTTCCAACAATGCAATAATCACATCAATCAAAGTCTGTATGAAAAATTTATGCCACTAAGAAGTTAACCTTCCTGGTTTCACACCTATAATTTGGGAGGATGTCATGTCAGTCCCCATTATTCATGGAAAAGTAGCTAGCCACGTGTTTGTAATGTAAAATAATCTAGAAGAGTCAATATTGAAACTCTATTTAAGAGCGGATGTAGTCAAACTTAACCAATTTTAGGCTATCGATTTGTGTTATAACGGGGCCATTAGGAGGAAGAGGCATTCCATTATTTCGAGATAATTGTGTTCCATAGATGAGAAAAGATAGCCAAGAAAGATACAAGATAGAGAACACACAGAACATTTTTGCACTGTAGCAGCCCACGAGCCACAGGCCTTACTTCTTTGTACATGAAACCATATTTCCACACAGAGAAAGAAAGCAAAGCGGCCTCACCTTCCAGTTGGGTTTTTGTTATGAAACTAGCTCCAAAAATAGAATAAAAGAGAGATCAACGCCTTAGAAATAAGCCACTTTGAGGGGGAAACATCATTTACATTACATAAATGAACAATTCTTGGATGATACAAATGAAAAAACCTCCTTCTATATATAGGAGTCCATGGGGTCATAATATAATCCTAGCCGACCTAAAAATAATAATGTAAGGGCACAATAATAACAATATCAAGGTAGGTACAAATAAATAACAATAAGGGGGCTACACTAACAACAATATGGGACTACACTAGTAATATAGGGACCTAACATGCCCCTCTCCTTCAAAAAAGTGTTGTCCTCAACGCTTGAGTAGCTCTGGGTGATTTTGTATAAAATTTTCATCCTCCCATGTAGAATCTTCATTGGGTAAGTTCTTCGACTTGATGAGATACTCTGAAATTGATCGATTTCGTAGCTGTCAAGTTCTTGTTTCTGTGACTAGTTTAGGTTCCAATATGATTTTTCCTTCCTCATCAAGTTCTAGCTATATTGTTTGAACTGGAATTTTTTTACCTATAACCTTCTTTAAGCATGAAACATGGAAAACTGGATGCACTCGTGAAGAAGCAAGAAGCTCCAATTTGTATGCCATAGTACCAATATTTTGCAACACCTTGTAAGGACCATAGTACTTTGGCGGTAATATATTATCCTTCATCTTGCTTGAGGGACATTTGTCTGTATGGTTGTAGACATAAAAATAACCAGTCTCATACATCAAAACTTCTCTCGTTGCGATGTTGATCTGCCTATTATTTCATTCGATTTTGTGACAAATTTAGGTTATCCTTTAAGAGTTGGAGAACTTCTTGTTGATGCTCAATGTGATCTTCCACTTCTTGAACCTTATAATTTTCTCTTAAAGATGATGTGATGGACGGTGGATGATATTCATAAAGTGCCATAAATGGGGTCATTTTTGCTGCAGTATGGAAGGAAGTGTTATACCACCATTCAGCGAGAGGTAACCACTTGACCCATTGTTTTTTTTTATCAAATACAAAACAACAAAGATATCCTTCCAAAAATTTATTCACTATCTCATTTCTACCATCGGATTGAGGATGATAAGATGAGTTATGAGCTAGTTGAGTACCCAAACAAGAAAATAATTTCGTCCAAAAATTTCCGGTAAAAATGGGATCTCTATCGCTTACAATAATCTTTGGGTATCCATGTAAATTTTGAATTTTTTCCATAAATGTAGTAGTAACTTTACTTGCTTTAAATGGATGAGATAATGCACAAAAGTGTGCATACTTGGTAATTCTATCAACTACCACCATGATGACACTCTTTCCTTCAGACTTAGGTAAACCTATGATAAAATCCATTGAAATCTCCTCCCAATGTTGACTTGGAATGGATTAAGGTTGTAGAAGACCCAGGGTATTAATTGTCTCAACTTTATTTTGCTAGAAAACCAAACATTTTGCCACAAACTTTTGAATATCAGATTTAAGGTCATCTTAAAAAATATATTTCTTCACCATGTGGTAAGTATTTAAAAATACCGAGTGTCCTCCTAAACGAGAAGTGTGCAATTCTACAAGAATATTTTGTTTTAGTTGGGAATTATTACAAAGATATAAGCAATCTATGTACCATAAGGAATCATTTTTCCAACTAAATGTATCAGATTCACTAGGATCTTGCTGCAACTTTTGAATGAGTGTCCACACTTCTTCGTACCTATTCCATTCATCCCTTGCATTGGTTATCCAATCTGGTTGGATAATAGAAATGACACAAAGCAATGTTTCCACCACTTCATTCTTTCTTAAAAGTGCATCTGCAACAACATTTAGCTTCCCTTTTTTGTAGATGATTTCAAAGTCATAACCCAACATCTTTGTGACCCATTTTTGCTGCTCTTCTAAAGATATACTTTGTTCCAAAAAGTGTTTAAGACTATTATGATCAGTTTTTACCTTGAAGTGTCTTCCCATTAGGTAAGGTCACCATTTATTTAGTGCATGTAGTATTGCTAACATTTACTTCTCATAAATAGCTTTCTGTAAATACTTTCCTTTGATTGGACGACTTTCAAAAGAAATGGGTCTTCCTTCTTGCATTAAAACAACGCCAACTCCATTTCCTGAGTCATCACATTCCACAATAAAGGTTTTTGTGAAGTCTGGCATAGCGAAGACCGGTGCTAGGCACATTGCCTCTTTAAGATGTTCAAAGGCCTTAGTTTCTTCAAGAGTCCATGAAAATGCATATTTCTTAAATAATGTTGTTAGAGGTGCTTCTATTCTCCCATAATTCTTAACAAACTTGCAATAATACCCTGTTAACCCAAGAAATCCTCGCAACTTCTTTATGGTTGTGGGGACTTTCCATTCCTTAATGGATTTAATTTTGTTAGGGTCTACCTTAACTCCCTCGTGAGATACAATGTGACCCAGATATTCCACCTCTTATACTCCTAAGAAACATTTGGATGTTTTTGCATATAATTATTTCACCTCCAATAGTTTGAGCACCCTCTCAACATGTTGAACATGATCCTTCTAAGACCTATTGTAGATTAGTATATCATCAAAAAATACTAGCACAAATTTTCTGAGGAAGGGTTTGAAAATGGAATTCATCAACCCTTGAAATTTAGAAGGTGCATTGGTAAGGCCAAAAGGCATGACCAAAAGTTCATAATGACCCTCATGAGTTTGAAATTTTTTTTTCGGAATATGTTCAGTCTTCATTCTTATTTGATGATATCCTGAACGAAGATCCAACTTGGTAAAATAAATTGATCCATGTAATTCATCCAATAATTCATCAATCACAGGAATGGGAAATTTATCTTTAATAGTGAGCTTATTGAGCTCCCTATAATCCAGACACATGCGCCATGATCCATCCTTCTTGTGTACCAATACTATTGGAGCAGAGAAATAACTTTGACCTAGGGTAAATTATACCAACCTTTAACATTTCTACAATCATACGTTCAATTTCGCTCTTTTGGACATAAGGATATCTATAAGGCCTGATGTTTGGAGGAATACTTCCTGAAATAAAATGAATAGCATGATCATTATCACAAATAGGTGGGAGTCCTTTGGGATTTTCAAACACCTTGGAATGATTGTCCAAGTCTTTTCGAAATCTAGAGAAATAGATGATTTTGATGTTGGAACTTCTAGTCAGCATAATTGTGCAATTACACACCATTTTTATTTCTTCAGAAACTTTGTCATGAAATTAGAGCTTATTATATTTCCCAGCTTCCATGTGATACCCTATAATTTGACTTCCTTTCCTTCCAAAAAAAAATTCAAGAAAAGTTCTTGAAAATTAAAAGCTACCATCCCCAAATATTGTAACCATTGTGCTCCTAGTACAACATCAACACCTCCCATTGGAATGGAAAGAATTGGACTATTCAATACATATTCCCCCATGGTAATCTTGATATTATTACATTTTCCAGAGAAATTTATAGTTCGTCCATTTGCAACCATCACTTGACATTTTGGTGCTGGGTATAGAGAACAATTTAATTCTTTGGTTACCTTACAATGAATAAAATTATGGGTACTACCCGAATCAATCAACACTATTACCTTTTTCTTCTTGATATGTCCTTCTGTCTTGAGAGTTTGAGGAGTGGTAATTACTGCCAATGCATTACATGATATGGTCGGACTCATTTCTTCTTCTTCTAGGGTTGTTTTCTGGTGTATATCCTCTTCTTTTGAAGTTTCTTGTTCATTTTCTTCCTCCTCTTCAAAATCTATGTAAAATCATTTCTTCTCAACACACTTATGACCTTTAGTGTATTTTCTATCACAACTGTAGCAAAGCCCTTTTTCCCTTTTTTATTCCAATTGTTGTGGTGTCAACCTTGTAGGTTGTGGAAGTCTAGGAGTAGAAACACTTCCATCTTTATAGATGTGAGTGGTAGGCTTACTTGTCGCCATAATTTTACATTCATTTTTTCTTTCCAACCTGAATTCCTTCTCAAATGAAGCGAACCTAATGTTGGATGTTATCCTTTAAAGTCCCTATGAAGACATCAATCTTGTGTTCCTCTAGAATATCAGTTACCCTTATATTCAATTTTTGGAAGTCCTCAATGTGCTCCACCACTAAACCCTTTTGTTTGAGATATATAAATTGGCTAAAAAGGTGTTGCTCTTTGTATCCTCATAATGTGCTATCATTTCCTCCGTAAAAATTGACCAAGTGACATTTTTTTACAGGAGCGAAACCATCGATACCACACAAATGTATTTTGTTATAAATATAAAGTTGAAATGTGTACCTTTTGTGTGTTTTGTACATTATTGAGATACAAATATTGCTCCATCTGTAGTATCCATGTTACAGGATCCCTGCCATCAAACATCCTCATATCGATCTTTGGAATATGGTGGGTCTTCCATCCAACATTAGAGTTTATGAAATCACGATTAACATTTATTTTGTTCTCATAATGAATTTCCTCTACTATCTTTTCTCCATTAGGAAAAATTTCTTGTATCAACTTTGTCAAACCTTCCATGTCTGCTTTTAGATCATTCTTCATGTTTTCCATTTTTTCATCGATCTTAGCTTCCATGTCTTCCATGCCAGCTTCTATGGCATCCATGCCATTCTTCAAACCATCCATCTTAGCTTCCATGCCTTTCTTCAAACCATACATCTTAGCTTCCACGCCTTTCTTCAAAACATCCATTTCATTTTTTGTTGCTCTTTGCAAGAGCGAAAATTTGTGCACTTGCTATTGTAATTTTGATATGTCATGTTGCATTTCTTCGTCTTCATGAGTCATAGTAGAGCCTTTTGAAGGCTTAATGGGTGTTGAATTCTTTTTTAGGGGGAATTTTATAACCCAATATTGATATCTATTCTACAATATTCCCTTGGAATCAATTCAAATTGATTCTTCAAACAAGACTTATGCAATTCAGAAAAAGAAAAAAAAATACACACCTTTTTCTTGCTTTTGAGGTGCTCGATATTGAAACTGAATTATCTTTGTGATTTAGGATCTTCAATATCTTAAACCAAATCCTATAGTAGCCCTCTAAATATTCTCCCACAATGACCTAATTATGGACTGGTTCAGTAGAGTGAAATTGTACGGCATACCACATATCACTCTTTCCTCCTTCGCCTTTGAAATTAATTCACGGGAAACTAAATTCCATGTACTTTCAGCCACTTTTTACATAATTCCAATCCGATGCTCAGAGAGAGGGTTATGACAATTTTACCCAGGTCAACTATTTTAGATGAAATTTGGGAGCCTTCAAAAACCCTAAATTCCACAGATCATATCTTTGAAAATGTTGCGAACCAAGATCTGAAATTTTTACATAACGTTCCTGAGGATTTCGGCTTCATGTGATGAAATTTTAAGCTTCTTCACCTTCGTACAAAAAAAATTATAACAAAAATTCCATGATGACCTTTTTTAAATGAAATTCAGGAGCTTGAAAAATCCCTAACTTCCACAAATCATATCTCCGCAAATCTTGGTAATCAAGATTTTAAATTTTTACACGAAGTTCCTTGTAATTTCGGCTTCGCGTGCTAAAAATTTCAGCTTCTTCACCTTCTTAGAAAACAAGTTATAGCGAAAATTCCACGATGACCTGTTTGGAGCAGCGAAACCCTAGGAACCAAAGCTCTAATACCAAATGTTATGAAACCAGCTCCAAAAAATAGAAGAAAAGAGAGATCAATGCCTTAGAAATAAGCCACTTCAAGGGGGAAACCTCCTTTACATTACATAAATGAACAATTTTTGGATGATACAAATGAAAAAACCTCCTTCTATATATAGGAGTCCATGGGGTCATAATATATTCCTAGTCGACCTAACAATAATAATGTAAGGGCACAATAATAACAATATTGGGGTTACAGGGGTACAACAATAACAATAAGGGGGCTACACTAACAACAATAAGGGACTACACTAGTAATATATGGACCTACAGTTTTCTCTTGAAGGGGTCTTCTAAAGATTATTTTGTGTCTTGTGTGTGTGTGTGTGAGCTTATTTTGTCATTCTCTATTTTTCTGCATGATGTACATTCACATGCATGCACTAATTATTCTACAGATCTTAAAGTTTACTAAAATTGTAATAGTGTATAATCTCATATTTTTAATATAATATTATAAGATATATTGTGACAAACTTTCCAGTGGAATATCTATGAAAATTTACAGATCATTTGGTATCAGAGCAGGTTTATTTAGGTATGTTATAGAGATTGTATGGATATAGATCAACGGGGATGAAAATCGTAAAACCCTAATCATGGCCGACGAATCTGTAAATGAACCTCGTGATCCTACAGAGGTGAGGTTTACGCAGTTGGAACAACAAGTCGCAGATATAAATCGCAATGTAAGCCTCCTCATGGATGCATTGAATAACAAGCAGGGGATATTTGGAGAATATGGGGGTTTGAATGCAGAGGAAAAATCAGAACATGGATCAAAATATCAAGGAGAAATGGAGAACTGGTCAAAGAAAGGACCCCAAAAATATCACTTAGTTCGATTTTCGTGAACCAATCATAGTCCCTATTTAAAATGGAAACAAAAGTTGATATCAATCCGTACCACAGCGATATCGATGCTCTGGAGTTTAACCACTAGTTATAACAACTAAAAGTTTATTTCAATGTCCATTAGATCTAGGAAGGGCAATCGATCTCATTTGCACGACTGAAATTAGAGGGCCATGCACTGACTTGGTGGGAGATCCACATAGAAGCCCTAAGGTTGGAAGGAGAAACTCTAATGACTAAGTGGGAGGATTTCAAAACAGTCATTAATTCACAGTTTTATCCCATTGGGTACGTGGAGGACCAATGGATCCGGTAGCATTACTTCAGGCAAAGGTCATACTAAAGTGTGTAGTAGTACACCAAGAAATTCATAAGTTTGGATATAATGTTGGGTATCTCTCCAAAGAACCCACAGGTATTCCTCAAGTATTCGGGAGGTCAGCACTGCCATCTGTGTGAGAAAGTGATGTTTTTCAAGCCCAAATCAGTGACTTCAAGCCTTGTGTACAAGCACAATACCTAGAAAACATAGGCCTAAAGAGAGCGCAATCGAGTGGATCGAAGAAGAAGGAGAAATAGGATGCTTCTAAGGAGGGGAAGAAGAAGAAAAAAGAGGTAAAATATAAAAATATGGCAGCCACAACGCACCAATGTAAAGATCCTAGCAACCACTGCAACCACTGTAACATTGATGGCCATACATAGGAGAAGTACTGGAAGTTGCATCCAAAGCTAAACCCAAAGAAAAAGAATAAATATAACAAGAATAAGAATATCATGTCCATGAATTCAAGCAACCAAGCTAAAAGAAACTCACACGTGGTTGAGAAGATCATATGGAAGTCAATGTATAAGGAGGTGAATCTGAGTAGCCTTTAGCAACATGAAGAGAAAGAAATGACCAAACTCTTTCATATAAAGATACAGGTCAAGAAGACAAATATTGATGCTCTGTTTGACTCAGGATCGCAAATGAATCTCATTGTAGCAGAGCTATTCAACAAGTTTGGGCTGGAAGTTTGTGATCATCTAATACCATATCCATTGGGATGGGTAAATAAGGATGCATAGTTGAAGATAACAAAACAGTGTAAAATTAAATTTGTTATCATTGTTTTTTTTATTGATGAAGTAGACCTAGATGTGGTTCCCCTTGATGTATGTGGAGCTGTGTTGGGGAGTCCATACATGTATATGTGTGATGAAATATTCATGAGGAGAGCCAACCAAAATCATCTTGTCAAGGATGTTACAGGCAAAGCTACCCTAAGGCCTTAGGTTGAGGGACCTAACAGACAGATGGCATGTCATCACAAGAAGGACTCTAATTACCAATTTCTATGCTTTAAACTAGAAAATAAGGATTGTGGACCTTACCTATTTATCCTTTGTTTGAGGTCAATCCCGTAGGGTGCAAACCCTCTGAAACTCCTCGTGCTCCAAAACCTGCAAATCAATCAAGAAAAAGCACACAAACTAGTTGTACAACATATATGTCCTAGATGTTAGCATATTAGCATATATAATCTCATAAAGATAACATGAAATAAACTATTCAATATTATTAAGCATGTATAAGAGACACATAACACATGAACATCAAGAACATGATGATACTTCTTTTATTGATAACATGTATAGAAAATAGTGGAGAAATCACCTAAGATCTGCCATGGCCTTGAGCAAAACCATCCTCTGGATTTGTCCTGCCTTAGCCTCACAAAGCTCCTTCCATAAATGGTGCACAAAGGATGTCACGTAGAATGAGGGTGATCATCACAAGGAAACAAGGGTTTCCTGAAACCTGGGAAGTGCAGGAGGCACAGGGGAAATATAAGACTTGATCAGGGCTATAAAAGGCTATAATATCAATAATATTCTCTCTCTCCTCCCTTAGACCATTCCCTTGAGGTGTATTTATACTTCCTCAAATTAGTTTTTTCGATTGGGGAACAGATAGGCCAGAGGTTGGGGTAGTTAAGTTACAGGAAAAAATCGTAAACATTGCCTCATTAATAGGGATTTATATATTTTTTAATATTTTAAATAACATACGCATGTTAGCTATGGATGGACCTGCGTGTGCACATGGAAAAAACTGGGCAGAGTCATGTATGTATTTTAAAATATTATTTTTTGAGAAATGTTACCAAGTCTGAATGGAAGGGTTGCCCAAGTTTAATGCATAAATCATCAAGTACATAGAGGTGATAAATGATGCTATAACACATGCCCCCTAATTATGAGGACAGAAGGGGTACATGATGGCCGAAATGTATTATGTGCATAGAAAGAACCTTGCGAGGACTAGAGAGGACTTCACCAGATTTCAGCCTGCCAAAAACTAATGATAGAAATTAGAAAGATAGCTCATGTCTGAGGCGAGCATACCTATGCTTAGTGAAAGAAAAGCATGTCCGTGTATCAATTATGGAGCGGATCCAATATGTATACAAGTATATATGAAATGTAAAGTACATAGTGAATCATCTGATCACTGCTCGGAATTACAAGTCAAAATCATGTCCAAGTATCACATATAGAAGATTGATCAATGATGTTGCATAGATATCTGATCACTGAAGTCACAACTGATTCTCCAAATACCAAATCATAAGTGGTGTAACAAATGGTACAACACGCAACTCGAGTGCCAACATATAAGATGATTTTTTGATGAAACTACAACATATAAGGGTGGATGGTGTCACTGGCAGAAAACTGTAGGAGTTGTCAAAAGTGAACCAAAGCATGTTGTTGCAAACCAGAGGTCTTCACCGATCACTATGGAAAAATTCTACACAATGGGAACAAATGAGTTGAGTTCTACCATGTGAGAAATCGTTTGATTAGAGTTCATTGATGTATATCATTAACAAACGAGAGACAACCCACCGATAATGATAATGAGTTTCAAGGTGTCCTAGTACAATCTAACAAGTGCGAATAAATGAGTTGAAGTTGAACACTTGAGAGAATCTACCAATTAGGAGACATTGATGTATTTTCACTATCGATAGCAAAGGATTTTTCCACTGATGAATGCAAACCCTAAGGTACTGACAAAATGACTCTAGACTTTATTCCCAGAGCAATGAGTCAAAGTCGATGGGAAACGATCTGTTGGAAGGAAGGCATTAAGGCATCCCAAATCAGTCCAGCATGAGTGTAACCTACAGGAAAATATTTGGATGGAATCAGATGAAGAAAAGTGAAGTAACCAACCCAAAGTATGTTTATGACATGTACAAAATGTAGCTAGCACACGGCAGAAACCCTCTGAACCAACCAATAATGAAAGCTGACAAAGAGGCAAGATATCCATCAATAGGGTAAAATGGAAATCAAGGTATTGCATGAATCCCAATTTTGATAATATAAGATGAAGTTTAACACAAGGGAAACCACTCAGTCAAAGACACATGATGTTGATCAAATGCTGAGTGCAAGGTCACCTATCAATGATGTAAATAGGGCCAAGGTGCGGCTCTAGGTTTATGCTTAGAGAAATATTTCGAAGTTGATAACAGACAAAACTGCCAGAAAGAAGTCAATGAAGAAATTCTCAAACCAGCATGATCAAAGGACAAAATAGTTGATGTGATAGAACAAGATACTGATAGACTAGGATGGGCTACTGAAAAATGAGTCAAGACACCGCAGAAAGGCTGACTCAGGTTAACTTCCCTTGAACAAAAGTATGACTCATTTTGACTATGGCAGAAAATAATAACTCTGTATAAGTCTGTCATGCAAGAGGCATGAATAAACCCTCCATATGATTGGAAGAGATAACAAACCAGGGGAGTATTGACCTGATAACAAGGTTATGGGTTCTCCTAAGTCAAAAACTAAAACCATCCCAAAAGGAGAAAAGACTTAGATTTTTTGTGCTTTGTTCAAGGGCAACACAACTAACTCTGTATCTTCCATCAAGTGTGGAAGTATTGTCTTGTTCTTGCTTTTTTTCAAATATTTAATTTTTTTGTCTTTTTCATATTTCCAAGCCTGGAAAAGAATAAAATAATACTTATAGTACAATGGATAGAACGAGTGTCGGTAAAAAGATGCACTATTTCCTAGGATAGGAACAATCCTATGCTCAATGCAAGGTGGCAAAAACTGGTAAGTGACACTCAAAGGAATGTTCCATCCATGGGTAGAGGTGTCAAGTTGTGAAGGCTAAGTTATTGCATGGTTAACTTGTGTAGAAAGACATGATCAAAAGAGTGCTTAAACATAAGTCCAAATGAAGCCGGCTAAAGACTAAGATAAACAAGTGGTCAATATGCAATGCAACAACAGAACTCGACAAAAAAATGGGAGCCTCTAAGGTATATGGCCAGAATAAAGATAGTGAAGAAGAAAAAGAATGAAGCTTCAACGCATAAGTCATGACAAGACTAAAGAGGACTCCTGAGCCTATATAGATTGCCGCATGGGTGACAAATGCTAGTGAGGAACTAACTATGAAGCCCATGTAAATGCTAGCTCTACCATCATATCATGATTTAAAAATCGGCAAGTGAAATTGTTTAAATATTTATAATATGATGGGGTCGACCCTATGGCAAGTGATTAGAATGGAGGATAGTATGGAGAAGTGCAACGGAAAGTTAATTCCTTAACCTATATGCCAGTTCAGAATCAAATACCTGCCATGACTAGTTAGCGGTCATGGATCCGAAGAAAAATTGGAAATATCTCAAAATCACCAGAATGTACCTGAAAATAACTTTTCCCAACGCTTAAAACCCAAAAGGTTAAAAAACCTTAAACAAATTTGAAAAATAGGAACAAACAAAATTTGAGAAAAATTTTCAAATTCACAACATAAATAAGCATTTTTTACTCACATTTGGTCATTTGTGCAGTGCAAAAGTGGAGAACAAGCTCTAGAGAAAAAAAACACCCCTTCTTGCAAATGGAGAAACCGACCATTGAATCGATCCAAACCATTCAAGTAAGCCTCATACTCAGCTTTTTTGTCAATTTTATTTTCATTTCAAGCAAATTTTAAGATTTTTTACCATAGGCAAATATATTTTTCTTGAAACACTCTACGTATACGTGGGTTCCTCATGAGGAACTCATGTATAGACACGACTGTGTCTGAATGAAGTCACCTATGCACAGAGAGGAATTAAAAAATTGATTTCTAATTAGAAAATTGATGAATTGGTTCTGGATGACTATTAGCTAGAGGGAAAGAGAGCACAATGCTATAGATAATGAGGTCATGCAGGAACAACAATCATTGGATATCCTTCGAGGATGCAGATTGTTGAAATCTTTCAAAATGCCAAATATGAAAACTAACATTTGATTACTCGAGATGTTGGTTAATTTTTTGGAACTAGATGAAGAATGCTTTGTGATAGACCAGATGCCATTGAGGATTGAACTTGAAGACATCTATTTCATAACTGGACTTTCCCAAAGGGGAGAACCAGTTGATTTGCATGGTAAGCCCATAGGAGGGCTTAATGTAGATGACTATGTCCAAGTGTATTGTGTTGATGGTGCAAATAAAGTGGGGACACAAATCCCAATCAAATATGTACGAGACTTGTACATGAAAATCCTCCTTTTCCCTATTAGTAGAGTGGTAGGATCAGCATCCCTTCACTAGGCCTCACGAACTCACATGAGTTTAGCAGTAGATTGTGTGGCCACACTCTATGATTGGTGCACAGCCTTATTGGGAAATCTGAAGAAACAACTGACTTCTATTCGGCATGCCGAAACAAAACATTTTGGAAATGGTACCATTATATCTACATTCTTCTTTGAGATGTTCCCAAGGCTTCGTCCCAATATCATCTCAACCATCAGTATCCCATGAGATCCGCGGATAAATAGATGGGTATACTTTATGAAGAGAGTGGGGGGAAGTTAGGTCCCTCGAACTACATGGGATGATGAGTTCTTCAAGTGGTGGGGAGAACAGGTCATATCAGTAGAGGATTATCCCTATGCTGGGATGGATTTTAGAGAAGATCTTGATTTGGTTCCTCCACCCAGAGCAGAATGGGGTGCTGATTATGTGAATTTTTTTTCAAATTATATTAAAATGAAAATTTTTTTTGATAGGACAATATGACTTACAAAATTTTAATGATCATGATGCAGACATGGCACCGGTGATGCCTGAGGGCTACTTGAGGCATAAGTGTCGTAGAGGAGAGGCGGATGATGTTGAAGACTCGAGAAGAACCCTCCATGACATTTAGAGAAACTTGGAGAGTCTGACTCGCCAAGGACCCATGGAATCTATATAGTATATTCCTGAGGCTATCCAGAGGAGATTGGTTGGAGTACCACGAGACTGGGTGTGGTTATTCCACCGCATAGCTACTGCCATTGTGTTCTTCTGGAACACACATGTTGGGCAGGGCCATCAGGGATAGATTTTTAGATTTGATCGGATGACCGTATTATTTTTTTGATGAAACACATGATCGGGAATAAGCCCTAATTTTGTAGGACATGATGGTCCAATTTTTTAACACTCTGATCTATATATATACATAATGATTTTATATGATGTGATTGCCCCAAATGTACAATGATAATGATGTTTTTGATATTTTTAGAGTATTGAATGATTAATGTGCCAATCAAGTGCTTGATTAGCTAATGAGTCTACTAACTAACTATCAGATTGAGGAATGTGAATGAACATAATAAATTGAAATGAATGTTGTAGCAAACACACTTTAAAAAATAATCGATGCAAAGATGGGTCTCTGACACGATAGGTTTTGTTTAATTGTGAAACCACAAGTTGTGAATCCAAGTAAACTACTAACTAATCAACACCAAGAGATATTGTCTCTGAGAGTAGGTTGACCACTGCAATGTATTCTGCCACATTATTGGAAGCAATACCAATGCATACACCCCTTGAGACTAACAACTGACCAGATGGATAGTGAATTACCCAAGCCGCAGAAGCCAAGTTCTAGGTATGTCTACTAGCACCATCGGCAAAGCCAAAATGACTCATCTCATCCAATAATACTTTCCAAAGCATATCAAAATAATCAAAGTCACACCAAAAAAAAAGATAAACAAACATGTACAAAAATACAATATATACACCAAAACGAATGTTAGACCAAATCCTAGGCACAATACTTCTTTAGATAGAGCCCATTTCTGGGCTCCTCCAACCCGTTTCCATCGAAATCAACCAAGGCATAAGCTCCATTTTTCAGGACCTTCTTAACAATAAAGGGACCAGACCACATGGATTTGAACTTCCCTGCCCCGAAGGCATCCTTTTCTTGGGCATAAACCAAGACAAGGTCACCTTCAAAGGAAACCCTAGGTTTGACTGCCTTATTGTACTGAACCTTCACCTGTTTCTTATGAGCCTCATTCATCATAGTTATGTCTCGTCACTACTCATTGAGATGTTCTAGATGGACAAGGCGTTCTTTGAGACTAGAAGTTTCAGGAATAAGCTCAACCTCCAGCTTAAGGGAAGGAATTTCGCATTCAACAAGAAATACAAATTCCATCCCATAAACTAGTTGAAATGGAGTGAAACCAGTTGCAGTATTTACAATCATCAGGTATGTCCAACGTGCAGGGTACAACATTACATGCCAATTGTATCTAGCTTTATCAATTTTCCGTTGAAGGATAGTCTTCAAGGACATGTTAACAGCTTCAACCTACCCATTGGCCTGAGGATAATAAAGAGATGAATGCTCCTGCCGAAAACCCAATTTGAGAGACAATTCAGCCATCATATTGTTTTGAAAATGACTGCCATGATCAGTGACAATATCTTTGGGGATACCAAAGTGAGAAATGATTTGGTTGAATAAAAACAGGGTTGTTGTCTCACCATCATTCGCAAAATTAGGCATAGCCTTAGCCCACTTCATAAATTAGTCTATTGCTACAATAATGTACTTATGACCCTTAGTCGAAAGCGGGTTACAAGTAGTATAATCAATACCCCACTTTTTGAACGGACCAACAGTGTCGATAGGAAAGAGCGGAGCTAGATGAGAGCGCATCTTCCGAGTATATACTTGACAAGGATGACACTTTTGACTGCCTCAACACAATATTTGACAATCAAGGGCCAAAATTATACTGTACGTAATATTTTTTGGGCCGTAGCAAGCCTAGATAAATGACCATCAGAAGCTCCACTGTGGCAATCATTTAGCACAACCTCATCTTCTTTGAGACTCAAGCAGCGTCTAAGGATTGAATCGACCCGGCGACGATATAGAGTGTCACCTATAATCAGATAATTTTTAGCTAAGTGACGCAACTTTCAACGTTCATCTTTCGGAAAAGCAAAGGGAAACTTCGTTGTCTGGAGATAGACAATGAGATCTCCATACCAAGGATACTGTGAAGAAATGAGGAAAAGATGTTCATCAGGGAACGAATCTTCATAAGCAATCTCATCTCCATAGGGCAACTCAAAAATTAACTCCGCAAATACCAAATACTTCTTGGATTTGGCAGACAGGAATTTGATATCAAACTCTTGCAAAATGACAACCCATCGATTGTATTTTCCCCGAATCACTCACCTACTAAGAACAAATTGAAATGGATTAATTTCCACTAAAACATAAGTTTTGTGAAGAAGGATATAATTCCTGAGCCATTGGACAGAATGGACAACTGCCAAATATGGTTTCTCAATTGGATAATACCGAAGTTCATGACCCACCAAGACTCAACTAAGCTAGTAAACAACATGCTCGCAAAGAGCATCATCTTCCCGAACTAGAACCATACCAATGGTAGATTCTGCTGCAGTGAGATACAAGAGGAAATATATGATATAATCAGGTGGACTCAATAATGGAGCAGAGGTCAATGCCTTTTTCAAAGCATTGAATGAGTGTTCAGCAAAGTCATCCCAGAAGAATTGAATTCCTTTCTTTAACAACCTCATAAATCCCTTTGTAACTTTGGCATAATTCATGATAAATCTCCATAACAAATTGGCTTTTCCTTGTAGACTTTGAAGTTGATGGATTGAAGGCAGGGGAGGCAACTAAAGTATTGCCTCAACCTTGAAAGGATCTACCCGAATCAATTTAGTAGACATGATGAATCCCAACAATTGACCGGATGTGACAGTGAAAACACACTTATTAGGGTTCAACCAAATTTTATAATAATGACACCATTCAAAAACTTGACGAAGGTGTGAAGGATGATCAATTCTCTTACGAGAACGAGCAGCTAAATCATCCAAATACGCTTCGATAATATGTCTGATGTCGTCGAAGGAATAGGACATAGCCCACTGAATGGTAGCTCCAGCATCTTTAAGGCCAAAAGGCATATTTTTGTAAGAAAAAGTACCCCAGGGGAAAATAAAATCAGTCTTATGTCGATCTTCATGACAGATAGTGATATGATTATATCCTGAGAAACCATCCATGAAGGAGAAAATCTCATTCCCCGCACACTCATCGATAATCTGATCTATAAATGGTGTGGGGTAATTATCTTTAGGACATGCCTTATTCAAATCTCTAAAATTTATGCAAAATTGGATCGTTCCTTGTTTCTTGTCCACAGGAACTGGATTCGAAACCCACTCAGTTAATGGAATGGGGTATATTAAACCTGCCTTTAGCAGCTTCTCAACCTCAGCCTTGATAGTTGTGGCCTTCCTAGGGTTGACCAGACGAAGCTTCTATCGAATAGGCTTAGAATTTCCATATGTCTCGATCTCATGTTGGACAACAGATGGATCTATACCAGGCATTTCCTCATAAGACCAAGCAAAAACATCCTAAATTCTTGAAAAATATCGGTGTAAGTCTGAATTTATGCAGGGGAACATTCAACTCCAATGAAGACACTCTCAATAATGTTGGGATCTCTGGAGATGTTCACCGGGGTAGTAGAAAAAATTACATCCATGTTCCCTTCAGAAAAAACCTGTGCTGGTGCTAAGGGGTTCAAGACTGGGTGAACATGAGTAGAAGACTGAAGGCTAGACAAAATTGTTTCAACTTCTCGCAAGTCTAGTAGAAAATACGACTGATGATGCAAATCATCCCACGGTCTTTCTACACCAATCATTTCTTCAAGGATGGCCTATTCAGATGGAAGAGTGGTATCAAGGTAATCCTGAGTAGAAGATGAACTAAGAGTCCAAGCCGGAGCCACATCTCCATCCAATTCCTCCAGTGAAATGGAAACTTGAATGGAGTCTGCAGAGTCAATAATGGATTGATAAGAAATCTCAGCTTCAGACATGGGGAATTCCATTCCACCCACTTAACGTTCCTCTAATGTGGAGGTAGGAGAAGGCAAGCCAAGGGTCTGATAAATAATGAGTTCTAAAGAGCTCTCTTCGAGAAGGAACCCTAGAGGATGATGTAGCATGAATATGAACCAAAGGAGGCGGAAGATCAAAAGTAACCATCAATGATGTATACATTCCAACCCAAAAATTCTCAACAGGTTGCTTGGTATCATTCACCAAGGGAACAGTCGAGTCAGCAGATGCATTCGGATCTACAGGAGAATAATCCATCTAATCAACAATGACAATACTCCCTTCGTGGGGAAAACATAAAATGAAAAATAGTGAGGAAGCAATAGCATCCATCTCATAAATCCAGTTTTTCCCCAACAGAAGGTTGTAGTCTATATTTGCATCAACTATCTTGACCTCAATATTGACAGTTTTACCCCCAACACAGATGGGTAAAGCTGGAACAATGCCATGTGGCCTGTGAGAATGACCATCAAAAGCAGTCAGAAGAGTAGCATAAGGGACAGCTGAAGGAGATACAATAGCCTTCTAACATGAGATAAACATCACACACGTGGAAGCACCCTCATTGACTACCATTTGAAAGATATTGATCTTCTGATATGTAGACTTAATCTAAAAATCCATATGATGAGGAAGTCTCTTTTTGAAATTCGAAATGTAAAATGTGATCATAAGAGAATTTTTTGGATCAAAAACCCCAATAGCAGTGAGCAATGCACTCTGTGCAGGACACAACTGGAGTACCTCTAACGCAGACATGGCACAAGGACTTTGAGCCAGATATTCTACAATCGAGTAGTTCTGGGCAGGCTTGGCATTAAGATTGATCGTCATACGCTTTGTAGACCCTTTTGGCATCTAAGGTATAGGTCAACTACAGGCATCTTGATATGGAGCGACTCAGCACTATTAGGAGCACCTATAGCTTTCAAAGACTCATCTTCGCCATAATCACGAGATCTCGTAGTGATATCTGTGTGAGCACTCATCATGTATAGGTTTGATGAATTTTACCCTTCCTAGTTTCCCCCAGAGGGAGCTCCATTATTCGCATTCGCGCCAGTAAGCAGCTGTTGCCCTTGGGGAAAATGGTTTGTCAGTATAGCCTGCGATCTAGAAGAATCCTGCTGAGCTAACAAGCACTAAACATCCTAAATTTTTGGGAAGAGGTGAGTAAGATGATCTCCAGTGCATAACTTGCATGGAAAGTTAACCTTATTCTTATTATCCCTCTAACCCTCTCCAACATGATTGTTGGATCTGTTCGTATTTCCCTTCCCATCCTTGTCTTTCTTCTTGTTATTCTATCCCTTCGTCTTCCCATCGGATTATTTATTTCCTTTGGGGTTAGAAGATTGCATGACATTAATAGTCAAGGGTTGAGAGGGAGTTGATATCGAAGGCATAGCTTGACCAGAAGGAGCATATTGTATAGATAATTGTTGCAATTGATTTACCAAGTTAGCTGTATCACTATCAATCGTACCGATAAGTCCATCACCATGAGGACCAGGCTTCGTTTTGGATAAATATAGCTTGGACTGAGGAGCATCCGACAAAATTTTATTAAGGACCCAAAACTAAGAATAGATCAGTTCTAGCTACTGAGCCCTAAATATAGCCTGTTCCTCATAAAATACCCCTAAAAGGGATACATTCTTTGAGATTTATGGCTGCAGAGATTTCAGAAAGCATTCGAGAAGACACTCATTCAGAATTTCGGCTTTGATGAGCCTCTTCTTTCTCCTCCATTCCTGAATATGATCAAAAATGTGAGTTTCTTTGTCTTGCTATAAATTGGCCCAGAGATCAGTCCCGACATCATAACAGATAGGCAACTGAAAATGGTTTGTAGCCAACTCACCAAAAGTAGCAAAACTACTCCCTGTCATCTCAATGTACCATTTTGTTGCGTTCCCAGTTAGGGTTCATTGAAATAACCTCAATCTAATTGAATCGTCGATAAGGGAGTTTGACGAACACCATAAGTGGAAAATGGTGACATGGTCAGTCGGATCCTCACCAGTCTTCCCTTGAAACTTTGGAATGTCTGAGGGCAGTTTAGTAGGGACCGAAAACCAACCCGGACTATACCGAATAGGATTATTTTTCAATTTCGATAGATCTGGCAAGTTTAAAGTTGCCAAGAAAGTTAAGCATAGAGGATCCTAGGAATTCCATCCCCCATAGGGAGGATTCCCAACATTCTGAAAAGAATAGCCTGGATTTTTTGAGGCACCAGGTTTCCAGATATTTTTCATATAAAATGTTGATCCATAAGAGAAGCCTTGTGACCCAACATTCAGAGAAGGACCCCCTCCCATCGTAGGGTTACTATAAATAGGGATATTCCCTCCAATCGAAGTATTAAAAGAGGAAGAAACCCCTTGGTAATGGTTCCAAGCATTGGCGAATGGAAAAAAAACCTGAGAAGCACCTACCAAAGGGAAAGGAACATTCACTTGCTGACCAGAGAAAAACTGACTCCTGGCTCCTAACCCTATAAAAGAAGGGTTCCATCCTGAAAAAGCATTAGAGCGTTGACCTCCGATGAAAGGATTGAATCCTTGATTTTGAGAGGTGAATGGAAAATATCCTATGGAAGGGTTCAAATGAGGAAAATGCCCACTTCCAAAGGGGAAACCCTGAAATCAAGTTGATCCACTAGCCATAGAAGGCATAAGCGCAGAGACAGCTGAAGCAGTATTAAAGGAAAAAGAAGGAATCGCACTAGAAGGCATTTCAAAAGAAAAGGGGCTAGAATGATAAGCATATGCTTGGGTTCTTCCACTCGTAGATGGAATAGAAGCAAAGACAAACATAACAGCACTATAAGCAATTTTTGAAATTACAATGGTACCCCCTCCTTCAACTGAAAGAGGAGTATGCACACTTGTAGTGCTCATAATCGAAGTTGTGTTCCCATCCGTGGCCATCGAAAGAAAGGGATATAAAGGATAGGGGCTAACTAATCTTTGAGACTCAGGCCCAACGTACAAAATAACGTCTGGAAAACTGGCAAGAAGAGGAGATGAAGGAGTACCAGGAGGTTGTGGAACCTCTTCTACTTCAACTTCTTCCACCGGAAATAAGACTCTAGATGAGTGGAGTACTACTCTCTACAATACCGCTAGTATCAGGACCACCCACAGAAACAACAACCCCTGACAGAGGATCACTCTTAGTTGCGTTCGAAACCACTGGATGAAAATCACCCACTGAATTTCTCCTACACCTTCTTGAAGAAGGCTAAAAACTCACAGCAGAAAGCCCACGAAGCCTCCTCGATCAACGAGGCGATCAGTCAACCACTTTTGATAATTATGATATTAATTAGACTCAAAAAATATAATAATCTAGGAAATCTAGGAGCAAAGAGAACCCTTTATCAAAAGTCCCTAAGATACAGTCAATCAAGAAGCCTTCAGATATTTCCGCTCTGGGTGATTAGGACCGGACACCAAAATACAAAAAAGCGAATAAGAGGACCTTTCGAAAATATTCTGGGGTAATTACGCCTCAAGCCTACTAGTGAAGGTAACAAAATAGTTATGTTTACCTCCTGACAACAGCATTTTCCTGGTGCAAGTCCCTGAGCTTCACAAGGGCACCCTCCAAAAGTACTGATGAAAGTGATGCAACGTCTGCCTCAGGTAACATGGGTTTTCCCCCCTGCAGTCACCTATGCGGTCGCTAGGAAAGGTAACTATGGGCACCAATCTGTATCGACAGCCATGTGAAACAGTCTTAGGTCAATATTCAGTAAATAGGAGAGGGGGTATCTCTCTTCTCTGCCTTCCCTCTCCGTCGCGCTTAACTCTCTAGAGGTAGGGATTTCCCAATCCACTTAATGGAACTGGATTTCTCTCATTAATCAACTTTATATGTTTGACAGTTTTGAGTGGTGTTGGAGAGTTAACTCTCCACTCACCTATTCCAAGGCCCTGTGACCTAGCTAGTTGGTGTATGATTAATGACAATAAAAAATATTCTAGTTCATTTTAATTAGAGTGCTTGATTTTAAATGGTTGTTACTTAAGTCAAAGGTAGATGGAGGTGAAATTGATGGTGTTTTTCAATGCAAAAGAAATCAATGGAAACATACTACATGAAAATGCAATATTTTTCTTTCGATGAAAAGAGATTTCTAAATGGGTTCTATGAAACTAATAATAAACAAAAAATTATTTTTTCTTTTCATTTATCACTCTTCACACACTTAAGAAAACTATCAAAAATACTAAAATGCTTCAGTGCAACTAATGCAAAAACTACCGATGATATGCAAATTCTAGGACTACTCACTAAGGAAGAAAAAAGATTTTCTAAATAGGATTGGTTCAATCACTTTGACAGACAAGCAAGGCAAGTCCCAACAAGAACTCCTATGCATACAATAATGCCAAAATACACTTGATATAAAAGAGAGAGAAATCTAGCCAAAGACTCCTTTCAAGATCAAGCAAATCAACCAAAAAACGAGAAACTAACCAACTGCTTCAAAATGGATAAAAAACGCAAAAAGGAAACCAAAGCAAAAGAAACATAAAACAAAAATGTTTTTTGGCTTTTCACTTTTAAGGAAAACAAGAAAATTTCAAAGAGACAAGCACAAAACTACTCAAGAACCAAGATCAAGAAAATGAGCCACAAGGAGACTTCAAAATGCACAATCCAAAAATGCTACTTTTGTAGCGGGAATCAAATAAGCAATAAGAAGCAATAGACCCAATAAACTGATTCAGAATAGTATCATACACTTCCAGCAAACAAAAACTCAAGAAACCAAGAAAAGGTCACTTCAAGATTCACTAGAAGGATAGTCCCAAGAAAACGGGAAAACCAAAGAAGTCAAAGAGGCAAAAACCAAAAGCGAAGAAATGCATAAGGAAAACACGAGAAAACAAGCAAAGTCTCATTGTTCTAAAAGGTCATAACAGTCAAGAACTCCAGGAAGAGGTCTTGGTGCTATAGCTGCAATTGAGACTTCACAAAACAGGCAAAACCATAAAATGACTAGGTATTCACAAGAGAAGGAGAGGAACTAACATACAACCACAAGAATCACAGTCCAGACACCTAAAAGGTTCCACAGGAGTGGAAAACCACAGATGGGAAAGACTTACAGGACCTCAAAATTCATATTTTCAAAATTTACTAGGCATACGTGGGTTCGTTGTGTGCAACACACGTGTATATGCAACTGTAAACAAAGAAACACACATATGTATGGGTTCCTTTGGAGAAAATAGAGGAAATACACGACTGTGTACAGACAAGGTAGCATATAGAAAATGAAATCAGGAGAAAAAAAAGGAAAAAAAAAAAAAAAAAAAAGGAAAAACCTTGGCCTGATCAGAAGATCAGGACTTCTGCCTAGTTGGGAAAAAGACCTACTAGACTGCAAAAGTGATTAAACTATCCAGGAATCCACAAGACAGATAAAAAAACCCAAGCTAGGAATTACATGGATGTAATCCCCAACAGATTTTCCAGTTCTATTATGGGAAAAGCTACCCTAAGGCCTTAGTTTTAGGGACCTAATAGAGTGGATGGCATGTCATCACAAGCAGGACTCTAATTACCAATTTGTATGCTTTAAACTAGAAAATGAGGATTGTGAACCTTACTCGTTTATCCTTAATTTGAGGTCGATCCCGTAGGGTGCAAACCCTCTACTACTCCTCGTGCTCTATAACCTGCAAATCAGTCAAGAATAAGCACACAAACTAGTTGCACATCATAAATGTCCAAGATGTTAGCATATTAGCATATAAAATATCATAAAGATAACATGAAATAAACTATTCAAGATTATTAAGCATGTATAAGAGACACATAACACATGAACATTAGGAACAAGATGGTACTTCTTTTATTGATAACATGTACAAAAAATAGTGGAGAAGTCACCTGAGATCTTCCATGGCTTTGAGCAAAACCGTCCTCCTAATTCGTCTAGCCCTAGCCTCACAAAGCTTCTTCCATAAATGGTGCACAAAGGATGTCACATAGAATGAGGGTGATCATCACAAGGAAACAAGGGTTTCCTGAAACCTGGAAAGTGCGGGAGGCAACAAGGAAATATCAGACTTGATTAGGGTTATAACAGGCTATAATATCAATAATATTCTCTCTCTCCTCCCTTAGGCCATTCCCTTGAGGTGTATTTATACTTCCTCAAATTACTTTTTTCAGTTGGGGAACAGTTAGGCCACGAGCCAGGGTAGTTAAGTTATAGTAAAAAACCGTAAACCCTGCGTGTGCATGTGGGGTTTAATATTTTAAATAGCATACGTGGGTCAGCTATGGATGGACCCGCGTGCGCATGCAGAAAAAAATGGGCAGAGTCGCATATGGATTTTTAATTTTTTTTTTTTGAGAAATGTGACCAAGTATGAATCGAAGGGCTACCCAAGCCCTATGCATAAGTCATCAAGTACATATAGGTGATAAATGATGCTATAACAAAGGATGGAAAATCATTCGTCATCAACGTGCACAAAGGAAAGTCGAAAATATCACTAATAAGTGCCAACCAAGCCAATAAATTGATCAGTTCTAGAAAGAAGTGTGTTTTATTTTTTTTAAGAGAAATCTAGTCTAAAGATGAGTCAATATCCTGGATGTGTTTCGAGAGCCTAAAGTGTTACCACCTAAGAGAGAGGTGGAGCATGAGATCTAGCTATTTCTAGACCCCGCATTTCCAAATATTGGGATGTACATGCAGTTTGTTATAGAATAAAGTGAGGTGAAGAAAAAATTGCAACAACTATTGGAACACAGTGTCATTCGAACGAGCACATCACCATGTTTTTCACCCATCATCATTGTTCCAAAAAAGGATGGGACTTGGTAGATGTGTATAGATTACAGGGTGTTGAAAAAAATCATGTACAAGAATAGATACCCCCTTCCCAGGATCGATGATTTGTTGGATCACTTGTAGCAAGCAAAACACTTCACCAAGTTATAATTCAAATATGGATATCACCAAGTTCAAGTTAAAGAAGAATATACTTGGAAAACCACCTTCAAAACCAGGAAAGGTTTGTATGAGTGGTTAGTCATTCCATTTGGCCTATGTAATGCACCAACTACATTTATGAGATTAATGAATGATGTATTGAACCCCTTTATAAATTCATTTGTTATTGTCTATTTGGATGATATACTGGTATACAGCGCTACCTAGGAGGATCATATGTCACATTTGACGCAGGTGCTAAAAACATTGAAGAAGCACCATTTGCCAGAAACTATCAAGAAGTGTGAGTTTGCGCAACAATATTTGGTGTATCTAGGGTATGTGATCGGTGGAGGAGAGCTGAAGATAGATCCTTCCAAGATGGAGGCCATCATGAAATGGTCGGTTCCTACTAATGTTTCTGAGGTCAGGATTTTCACTAGGGAAACACATTACCTGAGGAAATTCATAGCCTCGTTTTTAGTGATAGAAACACCGCTACACGCCATAACAATAAGTGGTAAGAGTTTCTAGTGGGGAAAAGGTCAAAAAAGTGCTTTTGAAGAGCTAAATAATAATATCAATCAAGCACCAATTCTAGAATCATCAAACTTGTAGTGGCCCTTTGAAGTGGAGACAGATGCGATTGGGTATGCTATGGGATTTGTCTTGATGCAGGGAGGAAAACCTATCTACTACCATTATGAATTTTTTAATGGGGTAGTTATTAACTACCCTACCTATGACAAGGAGATCTATGTCATGGTGCAAACTATGAAAAAGTGGCGACATTATCTGATGGGAAAGGAGACAGTAATCCACACAGATCACCAGCCACTACAGTACCTGCAGACCCATAGTAAGCTACAATAGACCATAAATTACAAGTGGATGGGTTTTTTACAACAATTTCATTTGGTGATTAAATATAAGAAGGGAAACACAAACAAGTTGGTTGACATGCTTTCACGACCACCCAAATCGAATATTACAACTTCGGAGACTCTTATACACATGGATCCGCTCACCCATGATGCATACAAAGAGGCATATTCATAGGATGAGGAATTCAAGGAGGTATATCAGCAGTTGCAGAGTCAAATTCATGTGCATGATGGTGATAGCATCGTTGACTACCATATCTAGGATAGGTTACTCTACAAGTTGGATAAGATATGTGTTCCTAAATGTGAGCGATTGTTGATTAGAGAGGCTCACACCTCCAAGGTTGCATGGAACTTTGGTGTAGGAATATTGTGGCTAAATTTTAGAGGTATTTTTATTGGCCCAAGATGCAAGAGAAGGTAGCTAGATTCATAAGAGGATGCTTGTTTTTTTGTACACACATACCCAGTAACAGGAAATAGGGTCTATATCATCCCTTACCTGTACCTACTCGTCCTTGGGAAAACATTTCCATGAACTTTGTGGGAGGTTTATCGATACATGTTCGTGGTAGTTGACAGGTTCAACAATATATGTGTTTTGATTCCTTGTAAAAATACCATCAGTGGGCACGAAGTCGTAAAATTGTTCTTTGGATGGGGTTGGGTGCACTTTGGGATATCAAGGAGCATCATTTCAGAAAGGGATACAATATTTATCAATGCATTCTATAATACATTGTGGGAGAAGATGTACATGAATTTGAAGAGATTCCATCCACAGACATATGGGTAGAGAGAAGTAGTCAATAGGACTTTGGTGCAGTGTCTAATGGGATACAACCAGAAGCATCTGAAGGACTGGGATGAAAATATGGTATATATACAACATTATTACAATAGATAAGTCCAAACTTCTATAGGAAATTTCTCATTTGAAATTTTTTTTGGATATTTTCCACCTTCACCTTTGGATATTGCATACGGGAAACAAGGAGGAGTGAGGGAAGATCTTATAGGAGATGCTTTGAGGGCTGAATTTTTTATAGATAAGATCAAGAAAATCCATTTACATGTACAATAAAAAATCAAAAAGTCAGAATAGAAGTATAAGGTCAAACATGATCAAAACAAAATAGAGAAATCCTTCAAGATGGGAGACAAAGTATTGTTACAGTTGAACAAGGAGAGGTTGCAGGCTTGGTAAGAAAATCACGGCTCTGAGGTATGGTCCCTTCAAGATGCTGGAAAAGGTGGGTAATAATACCTATTGAATAAGTGTTTATTCAATTGAATGTTCTTAAATTTCTATCATAAATTATCGAATGGAGTTGGTAATCTTGTGAAGTGCAAGTGAACTATATATGCTAGAAGCCTTTCTTACTTAGTTTATTGCGATGATTGTATTGGTGAAGGTTGTTTTTAAAGATGTTTTTATTTTGTATGTTATTAATGAAATTGATGAATTGAATTATAACTAAACTAACTTCTAATTTAATTAAGTTTCAAAAACTACAACAAATCTTTTTGAAGAAAATTCCTAACTAATGTATCTGTTAGTATCTAAGAATTATGAGAATCTAATATAAGAAAATCAAACTCTAGAAAAAGAACTTTGATATTTTTGTATTTTTAGAAATGAAATGTTATGTAACTGAGACTAAGCAAAGAAATGAATAAATCACTTATTTTTCTAGCCAGAAATAACTATAAAACTAGAAAGCATTCTCATCCTTGTACCAAAAAGTAAATCATCAAATCACCACTGCTTGAAAGGAACTCACTGAAACTGGAAATGAAATCTTTTAATATTCTTGAAATAAATCACATAGGAAAAACTAATCTACCATAAACCACTGTTGCAAGGAAAGAAAACTAGGATTACTTCTGCAATTTAACCATTTAAAAAGAAATATGAACCTACATCAAATGATAAAAAAAATTCATTTAAACATCTATTCTAACAAGATGAAATTCTGGAAATGACTACAACACAGTAAAAGCATAAATTAAAACTACATAAAATGATAAAACAAATCAATTAAACATTTATTCTAACAAGATGAAATTCTGGAAATGACTACAACACAGTGAATACATAAACTGAAACTACATCAAATGATAAAAACAAATCATGCATCTACTTTAAAAAAAAAAAAACTGCAAAATTATGGAAATAACACAATGAAAGCATAAAATTGAGGTTGTATCAAATGATAAAAATGAAGCTATGGAAAATATCTAAATGCAAAACATAAACGAAATAGAAAGTTCTCTATTGTAGGGACCCTCCACAATAGATGGTTTCGAGTCTAATCCAACACTAGTTGCGCATTGAAGCTATGAAATACTTCTTCTTTCAAACAAGGTGTTGAGGAGGTAAATCCCCTCTGCGGACAGAGGCGATCCCTACTAGCCCAGCAGGGGTCTAGCAACAATCAAACAATGTTATGACGCAAGTTCCTAGTTACGAATGAAAAGACTAGGGATAGAAGCCTACCTGGATTCCAATGCTGTGATCTTGAAGAAGAAGCGTCCCCGTTCCTCAGCCTCGGCAGATCACAATCCCTCCACGATCTCCGCGGATGAACACCTGCACATGGAAGAAACGAACAGATACAAGCATAGAAACCAGCATACGTAACTAAACATCAGTCAGAAAGGACGTTACTCATATTAACATGATGGAAAACGGAGTGGAACCATAATCATAATCATCTATTAAATAATAAACGAAGAGAGATTACAACCAAGTTCTGACGTCGCGGTCTCCTTCGGACGGGTCTCCGGTCGTCCACGTCTCGCAAAGCTCGCCAAGGAAAGGGAAAACCTCTCCGGAGTCTCTCGACAATGGTCTCCTTACTTGAGTCGGCCTTAAGGGAAAGAGGGGATTCTTTACGGCACAAAGGCTCTTGAGAATATGGAGATTCAAAGCTTAGGCACTTCAAGACTTTCAGCCCTTCAGCCCCTTCATCAATGGATGAAGGCTATATTTATAGAGGAGAGGAGGAGGTTGGGATCCCTACAATAGTGGAAGGGAGGCCTTATCCTTTGGGAGTTTCCCCATATGGTGGAAACAAGAGGCCAAAGGAGGAAGGCCGTGGTTATTCAGGCGAAACCACTCCTGATGACTCATCCACGAAGTTGTTGTAATCGAAACTTCGCCTCTTTTTTTAAAAAACTTTCCATAAACAGAGTGGCGCGGGTGCAACACTGGGACAGAGCGCCAATTGGCGCGGGCTCAGTGTTAATTTTCCCCCATTGGCGCGAGTACATAACGGGCTACCAGCGCCAATGCAAAAACAAGTGTTTTTAGGGGTCTGCTCAGGAAATGATCAACAGAAGAAATGTTGTCCTCATGGAAAGGGATGCAATGATGGTATTTGCAAGGCATGACACTGCTTATTGGTCACAGAAACGACCCTCCAATGGGCGATATGGGAATTGCAGGGACGGTGACAAATTACTGTGTAACAGATGCCCCCTAAAGCATGAGGCCCGAGAGAGAGAGAGGGGTGAAATGCTTTACGAGAACATGTTCAACTGAAGGCCCACCGTCGGAAAACCTGCGCAGAAAGATACAACTGATATCTCAAGTACATGATGTATATGTGGTATGGACGCAGCCATCCGAAACAGAGTATGTTATAATCCGGATCCAGGGTATGGGCGCAGCCATCCAACTAGGATCGAACAAATAGACTCAGGTATGGTCGCAGCCATCCAATCAGTGAGTCATGTACATAATGATAATAATCCACAATCGCAACCTGGATTACAACAGACACAATCCAGGGTCTTGCGCTCCATCTCGACCCAACAGAGTACAAGTTCAAGCATGTGAATATGTGAGCTGAAGTCGAACATGCAAGAACATCGTCTGATTACCAGCCAATGATGAAAGCTGTTAACAGACGCGAGAGGAACCACCAATAATGACAATGGTCCTCAAGGTACTATAGGTACAATCTACGACGTGCGAATAAATGAGTTGACGTCGAACACCCGTAGAATCACTCGATCGGAGGTCGATGATGTAAACCTCACGTCGAATGTGACGAACCTGCCATTGAGGCATGCAGGCTCCAAGGTACCATAAGGAGTCTCTAGACCAACTTCCTGGATAATGAGTTGAAGTCGACAGGAAGTGACCTTGATCGAAGGTGGGCCATAATGTTTCCCACATCATCGACACGAGACAGAGGAACATGATGTTTTTGTTGTGAATCAAGATCGTATGAGAAACAGAGGAAGGTTGATATTTGCAGAGGTCAACTTCTCTTGAACATATTGACGGCACGACAGTGGACTTGGTAGTATTTGACATCAACGGATCAGAGGTCATGGTGACGAGGCAATGAGCAGATGAGAGGTCAAAAGGGATTATCCAAACCCACGGAGGCAAAGTGAAGAAACGAGATGAGATGTCCCCAACCCGACACGAATGCGGACAAGTGCCATGTTCAAGAGCGACATACTGCCGATGACAACGACGATGGTTCCATTTTTCCCCCACCATTTCTGGTGAGTACCCCAATTATTTTTGATAACAAGCTTGAAGGGGATAGCATATGCTTGTGATATAAGTCCGCCCTTCGGGCGAATCCATCCTAGTGCATTTAACGAGCCCTAGGAAGGAGCGACTCGAATAACGTCATTTCGACTGGATCCGATGTCATCAGGGTTTAACGAGTCTGACAAAGGAAGAACTCGGTGTCTTTTCATGTTTAGAGAGTTTGAAAAGACAGCTGAAAAGAAAACTCCACAAGTCCCTTTTCGTAAATAGTTCCCCAGATCCGAAAAGGTAGAAAACAATATCTGGGAAAACCTCCTAGTCGCGATAGGCTAGGGTATTCCTTTTTCATAATCAATCCATCCCGGCCCGAAAAAGGGTTAAACTTATACCGGGTGAATGTCGATTCGTGTCCATTTTAACGAGATCGAAACGACAAGGGCCTCGGCAATCTTTTCATATTTAGAGAGTCAGAAAAGAGCTGAAATTTGACTCCTCCTGGAGGAACGAGTGGTATAAAGGGTAGCTACTGGTTCCGGTAATGGTGGAACTTCTCAGAACAAGTAAAGGTTAAGAGGCTGGCTAACAAGACCACTCATCGCAGCGGTTCCTCAGGAACGGGTAAAACAACCAAGTGAATGCATATGATCGGCCAAGCAGATAGTGACGATGGAGTGAGAAAACCAAGGCTCATCTGGCAAAACAGGCTGATAAAATGGAAATCACAAAAGGTAAAACGGGCAAGGTTTCATTTTTACACAAGCTTGAAATCAGGAAACTTTGCTTGAAGTTGGTTTCATTTTTACACAAGCTTGAAACAAAGATAAACTATGCTTGAAACCGGTTTCATTTTTACACAAGCTTAAAACGGAAACAAACTATGCTTGAAATAGTAAGCATGCCCCCAGCATGGTGACTCAATTCGAGGTACATGCCCCCCAAGCTTCAATCCATATGAAAGGCAGATGGAGTGAAGGTTCAAGTTACGAGATCAAGAGACAGACTCGACTGGGATTTTACGAGAACTTATCAAAGACTCGAATTGAATAGGAACGTGTTTCATTATTTTAACGAGGTTGACACATTAAAAGAACTATCCTCAGGACACCTTGTTTCATGGTTTAAGGAGCTTGGCACAAGACAAGGAACTCTGCTCTGACAACCTTGTTTCATTTTTTAAGGAGCTTGACACAAGACAAGGAACTTTGCTCCGACAACCTTGTTTCATTTTTTAAGGAGCTTGACACAAGACAAGGAACTCTGCTCCGACAACCTTGTTTCATTTTTTAAGGAGCTTGACACAAGACAAGGAACCATGCTCCAACAACCTCATCATAATGAACAAGAAGTCATCGCTTCCAAGAGTTCCACTCCCGATGGAAGGACAACATCCTGGAAGTCAGGAGCCAATGCCCCCAGCACTTGATGCACAACGGCACCATCATTGAGCACAGGCATGGGGTAGGTAGCCACATAGTTGACCTGCGGTGGGGCAGATACAACGGGTGGATAAAAACCAGAAGGGGGTGATGGCGGACCAGTTGCCACATTAGGACCAAAGAATGACAACTGATCAATGGTCACGATCCATCCTTCATGTGGAAAACAGGCCACACGAAAAAGGGAGGAGACAAGCGCTCCCATGGCATAGGTGTAATCGCGCCCCAGGAGTAGATTGAAATCCAAGGGGCCTGGAACGACCATCACGTCCATATGGACGGTTTTGCCTCCCAAAGTAATCGGTAACCTTGGAAGGATCCCCAACGGTTGACTCGTCCTTCTATTGAATGTCAACAGACTCTGCGTAACAGGCGCAAGCGGTGGCGAACCGAAAGCTTGCCAGGTAGTTGAAGACAGAATACTAACAGACGCACCTTCGTCTATAATGGTACTGGGTACAACCAGACCAAGAGCCTGTACTGTGATCTCGAAAGGCACATAAGATGGAAGGCGAAATCCTGCAAATCGATTCCAATCAAAGGAAGCGACCAAACTACTCGGAGGGGCTACCATCGAAATGCGAAGGTCTTCCCCTGATGTTACGGAAGAAGGAGCATCCTCCATAACCTCCATCTCGAAGGTGGGAGGGATATCCTCCGGAGCCTCCATCATGGGAGGCGGAGGAGGAGCTTCTTGAAGTACAGGGACAGGAGAATCTTTCTCCAAGTCTGAAGAATCTGAAGAGATCAGAAGGACATGGGGGGTGTGAGATCCACTCTCGACAGAAAAGACCTGGTGCACCGCGGACGGGGCCAGTTCAACCGATCCGACGACCAATGGTTGGTCGGGGACGGATTCGTGAATTTGAATTTCTGGGGGAGTGGGATCGACCAAGGATGACTCTTGACCAATCATAGGATCAGCTGGCGGAGGACTCAAAGAAAGCCGATTATAACCGGGTGGAAGGCGTGGTGTAGAACCGGCTGGGTTGTCCAAGACTTGCTTGGCTTCATCCATATAAGGACAAAGGTGAATGGCATGGTGCCCTTCACACAACTTACAGGGATTGGTGATCTTACCCTGCTTCTTAGAGTTCTTATCAACAGCAGCTGAAGACGTGCCCCCAACTTGACTCCCGGAAGTCAAAGGCAACGGTGGGCGGCCGTTGGACCATACTTCGAGCACCTTGGGAATGCCAGGGCAGTCTCGAAGAAGATGGTCTCCCGTGCACAACAGGCAAGGGAACTTGACTTTCCGTGGAGGGTTGGAAGGTTTATCAAGAGGAGATATCTCGGAGGCAGTAGCCGTACATTTAGCCTCTCGCTTATCGGACTTCTTCTTCTTTGTCTTCTTCTTCTTCTTCTTAGCCACCTAGTTACTTGAATCCAGACTTTCACCAGGCGAAGTAGAAGAGGAGGACGCAGAAACAGGCGAAGAAGGGGAGAGGTCCACCTTGGAATCAACATGAGGTTGTTCAGGTGGAGGAACTGATTGAACGGTAGTGGAGACATTCGGGACAACAGAGGTTGAGAACAACCAAACAGGCAACCCAACAGTTAACCCAGGAAGGGACAACGTCGCCATGTAAGGAGCACCGACATTTCCAAAAGGAGGAAAATGACCAGGATTCCCTTCTGAGGGGATTCCTTGGTTGGTGAACTCTGAAAAAGTTGCCATCAAAACTCAAAACCACACACGGGCTGAAAAAAGAGTCAAGAGCACACGATCAAACGGTCAACAAGCAATATCTAAGCGGGCGTGTAATCGTGGGTGATTAATTTTACCACATTGGAAAGTAAGAAATTCTACCGTTTCATATTTTAAGAGTCGAGAAACGATAAAAAGGTGACTCTATCTCTTTCAGATTTGATGCAAGCGTGAAAGGACAAGCGCTTGACGGTCTTTTCAAGTTTAGGGAGTCAGAAAAGACCAAATGACTGCTCAGGAAATACTAGGCACAAAGGGTGTACCAAATATCCGTGAACTGCAATATACACCTTGGTTTATATAATGAAACGGAAATCGACCAAGGACTTTCCGTACGTGCAGGTAGTCTCCCCGAATGCTGTGTTCGGTGTATCACGGGTATAGGGCGGCAGACTCGGCTTCCTGTGGATAAAGGATTGAAAACCTAGAGGGGTCTCCCTTTATATATGCGATGGTACGGGGAGCACAAGTCCGTACTAGCACTGTCTAAAGCCAGAAGGCGAACGACAGCTGCTAGGTTTAAAGACGCTGGAACACGTCTCTAGCCTAGACCTCTAAAAATGTTTCGTTAAGTTTCAATGCTGCCTTAGGTTAATTGAATAGATTTTAAAGTTGATCTTCGATTAAGTTTCAATTTTCAGGCCCTATCGTATGTAGTGTCTTAAAAGACTCCTAAATGCAAAGCTACATGCCACAGTGCAACATTTCGTTCGATGAAAACTAGTTAGAGAAGAGTTGAGAGCTTTTACACAAACGAAATGAACGGAAGACAAACAATGAGATCTCTAATGCAACTAATGAAATTGAAAACTTTTCATTCAAAACACTAATCACTAGCGATATGGAAAAGATCACAATTTGCACTAATCAACAAAAGCAAAAGAGATTTTTTTTTTTATTTTCAATGTTTAATAGCTAATATGCACTAAACAAACTTGAAAACAAAATGGAACAACTTGAGAAACGATATTCAAGAGAGCGAAACAAACAAATTTCACTCACCAAAACAAGCAATCAGATCCCCAAATCGACCAAAGTCTTTCAAAACGAAGAAAAGACTCAAAAGCTTCCAATGGACCGTGTGATCTAGGTCCAAGGCAAGACCAAACAAATTTCGAATGAAGGAATGAACAATCACCCAAAAATCGCAATAAAACAGTGAACAACTACTTAGAGGATGCGGAGAATCAATCAGATAGTTGACGGGAAAATCAAAACACCAAAACTCCCAAGGAGGGCTCGATACACTAAGCCACTAGATGCCCTAGGGCTTAAAACGTGAAATCGGTAGATAAAAGCAAACAACCAAAGGACAGAGGTGAATTCCCAGTCAAACAGGACTCCAACACACTCAGGCAGTCAGAAAATCAAGAAGAAAAACACTGACCAAATCCAGAGAGCTCAAAAATGAGGAAACTCAAAAACCTTACAGGGGTGGCGCGACTGTAAGGGTGAAACTGGCGCCAGAAAGCAATTGGCGCGGGCTGGACAAAGGCAACGTGCGCCAATTGGCGCGACTGTCGGGTTAAAAACCGCGCCAGTTGAGTTTCTCAGCCAAAATTAAAAACAAGCTACTCCAGAAGCAGACCAATGCAAGCTAAGCAAACCAAGAAGCAAAAACAGTGAAAGAACCCAACCCAAAAGGTTCATCAAGCAAGGAAAAACATAAAACAATCAAGGCGAGACAACACAAACGAGACAGTGAAATCCGGACGATCTCCCCAGTGGAGTCGCCAAATTGTTGAGGAGGTAAATCCCCTCTGCGGATAGAGGCGATCCCTACTAGCCCAGCAGGGGTCTAGCAACAATCAAACAATGTTATGACGCAAGTTCCTAGTTACGAATGAAAAGACTAGGGATAGAAGCCTACCTGGATTCCAATGCTATGATCTTGAAGAAGAAGCGTCCCCGTTCCTCAGCCTCGGCAGATCACAATCCCTCCACGATCTCCGCGGATGAACACCTGCACATGGAAGAAATGAACAGATACAAGCATAAAATCCGGCATACGTAACTAAACATCAGTCAGAAAGGATGTTACTCACATTAACATGATGGAAAACAGAGTGGAACCATAATCGTAATCATCTATTAAATAACAAACGAAGAGAGATTACAACCAAGTTCTGACGTCGCAGTCTCCTTCGGATGGGTCTCCAGTCGTCCACGTCTCGCAAAGCTCGCCAAGGAAAGGGAAAACCTCTCCGGAGTCTCTCAACGATGGTCTCCTTACTTGAGTCGGCCTTAAGGGAAAGAGAGGGTTCTTTACAGCACAAAGGCTCTTGGGAATATGGAGATTCAAAGCTTAGGCACTTTAAGACTATCAGCCCTTCAGCCCCTTCATCAATGGATGAAGGCTATATTTATAGAGGAGAGGAGGAGGTTGGGATCCCTACAATAGTGGAAGGGAGGCCTTATCCTTTGGGAGGTTCCCCATATGGTGGAAACAAGAGGCCAAAGGAGGAAGGCCGTGGTTATTCAGGCGAAACCACTCCTGATGACTCATCCACGAAGTTGTTGTAATCGAAACTTCGCCTCTTTTTTAAAAAACTTTCCATAAACAGAGTGGCGCGGGTACAACACTGGGACAGAGCGCCAATTGGCGCGGGCTCGGTGTTAATTTTCCCCCATTGGCGCGAGTACATAACGGGCTACCAGTGCCAATGAAAAAACATGTGTTTTTAGGGGTCTGCTCAGGAAATGATAAACAGGAGAAATGTTGTCCTCATGGAAAGGGATGCAATGATGGTATTTGCAAGGCATGACACTGCTTATTGGTCACGAAATGACCCTCCAATGGGGCGAGATGGGAATTGCGGGGACGGTGACAAATTGCGGCTGTAACACAAGGAATCAAACAGAGTTTTGAAAAGTTCACAATCATGTCATAATTCACACTCTTAATACATTTTCAGACCGTATATTTATAAAATCCTGCCATTAATTATCTTGAGGCTTCTATGCCTATTTGGATTAACAAATTATATCTTAAACTCTAAATAGAAGGTAGAATTTTGTTGTTTCATGATTTTCTACTTGGCAGAGAAAATCATGAAGCCTGATTGCTTCGAACTCTTCGCTCGCTTGTTCCAACACTTCGTTTACCTTCCCTTTGACTGCACATCTAGGCAATTTATTGCTTTATTTGGGTCATATGGATAGGAAGAAATCCATGAGAGGATCATTCTCCACCTACCCACATACTTCGATGCTTAGTTGGCACCTTAGAACACATCGAACCATGGCAATGGCTACAGAAACGTGGATCAGTTGTAGAACTACGTTAATTCTATAGCTAAATAAAAATTTTAATATAATAATAAGGAACATCTCAAAATATGAAAAACAGGTCATTAAAATACCTTCCAAAGTCAAAACTTGCAGTTTAACACTTATTTGAGTTGATGGTGATGACAAACGAATGAAAGATAAGTAAAAGGAAATGTCAAAAATGAGGCAATCATGAGGCTCTACATTCCCCGTGAGGAGGTCATTGCATGTCCTCATGAAAAAACACAAAATTAATGGTCCTTTTCATTCTACTGCATCTTCTCTGAAAATTCTGCTAAAATATCCAAATTTAACTTCTTTTTATTCTTTCTTTCCACAACTACAACCCTTAGCTTTCTCATTAGGATGTTGTATTTCAAATTTATAACTTGCCTTTTAAGATTTTTATTCCTTTTCTTCAATTATTTATTTTTCTTATACCATAAGCCCAGATGTAAAAGGATATTTTCATTTTTAGTTTTCTCTATCTTGTGCTGCAACTTTAAGGCTTCATACTCCTTGTCAGGTCCCTATATTACTAGTGCAGTCCCTTATTGTTGTTAGTGTCACCCCCTTATTTTTATTTTGTTACCCATGTAGTCCCCATATTGTTATTATTGTGCCCCATAAAACCCCACTATTTTTATGGTTGTGCCCTTACATTATTATTTTTAGGTCGGCCAGGATTATATTGTGACCCCATGGACTCCTAAATATAGAAAGGAGGTTTTGTCATTTGAATCATTCAAGAATTGTTCATTTATGTAATGTAAAGGAGGTTTCCCCCTTGAAGTGGTTGATTTATAAGGCATTGATCTCTCTTTTCTTCTATTTTTGGAGTTGGTTTCATAACATTTGGTATCAGAGCTTTGGATTCTAGGGTTTCACTGCTTAAAACAGGGCATCGTGGCATTTTCACTATAAATTTTTTTCTACAAAGGTTCAAATGCTAAAACAAAAACCTATTTGCGAAGAAATCCTGAGGAAGGTCTTGTAAAATTTCAGATCTTGGTTCAGAATATTTTCGAAGATATGATCTATGGAAGTTATGGTTTTTGCAGACTCCCCAATTTCATCTCAAAGAGGTGACCTTGGAAAAATCATCATAACTCCCTTTCTAAGCATCAGATTGGAATTCTGTAAAAATTGGGCACAAGTACACAGACTCATTTTCAGTGTATCAATTTCAGAGGCAAAGGATGAAACAGTGACACATGGCATGCCATACAAGTTCGCTCTACTGAACCAATCCATAATTAGGTCATTGTGGGAGATTGGGCATAACTTTGCCTTGAAGAATCAAAATCATGTCAGACAAGTGGCATTGGAAATAAGACTCAGAGGGCTATTACAAGACCGAATCTTAAATCTTTTGGATCAATAATTACATAGATACATCATTTTCATTATCGACCTCCTTAAAAGCAAGAAAAATGTGTGTATTTTTTTTAAATTGCATAAGTCTTGTTTGAAAAATCAGTTTGAAATGATTCCAAGGGAATATTGAAGCATAGATATCAGTATTGGGTTCTAAAATGCCCCCTAAAAATAATTCAACACCTATTAAGCCCTCAGAAGGCTCTACTATGACTCATAAAGAGGAAGAAGTGCAACATGATATATCAAAATTACAAGACCAAGTGCACCAAATTTCGCTCTCGCAAAAAGCAACAAAAAATGAAATGGAAGTTTTGAAGAAAGGTGTGGAAGCTAAGATGGATGGTTTGAAGAAAGGCATGGAAGTTTTGAAGAATGGCATCAAATCTAAGATGGATGACACGGAAGCTAAGATAGATGAAAAAATGAAAGACAGCATGGAAGACAAGAAGAATCATCTAAAAGCAGACATGGAAGGTTTGACAAAGTTGATACAAGAAATTATTCCTAATGGAAAAAAGGTAGTAAAGGAAACTCCTGATGAGAACAAAATAAATGTTAATCATGATTTCATAAACTCTAATGTTGGATTTAAGACCCACCATATTCCAAAGCTCGATATGAGGAAGTTTGATGGAAAGGATCTCGTAACATGGATACTACAAATGGAGCAATAGTTTTATCTTCATAATGTGCAAAACACACAAAAGGTATGCATTACAACTTTACATTTAGAACAAAATACATTTTTATGGTATCATTGGCATTGATCTCGTAAAAAAAAATTCACTTGGTCAATTTTTACGGAGGAAATTATAGCACATTATGACGATACAAAGAGAAACACCTTCTTTATCCAATTGATAAATCTCAAACAAAAGGGTTCAATGGTGGAGCACATTGACGACTTCCAACAATTGAATATAAGGGTAAATGATATTCCAGAGGAACACATGATTGATGTCTTCATAGGTACTTTAAAGGATAACATCTAACATGAGGTTCACCTTTGGGAAATTGATTCATTGGAGAAGGCATTCAGGTTGGCAAGAAAAATTGAAAGTAAAATTATGGCGACAAGGAAGCCTACCCCTCACATCTATAAAGATGGAAGTGTTGCTACTCCTAGGCTTCCACAACCTACAAATTTGACACCACAACAATTGGAAGAAAAAAGAGAAAAAGGGATTTGCTACATTTTTGATAGAAAATACACTAAAGGTCATAAGTGTGCTGAGAAGAAATTATTTTACATAGATTGTGAAGAGGAGGAAGAAAATGAACAAGAAACTTCAAAAGAAGAGGATATACACCAGGAACCAACCCTGGAGAAAGAAGAAATGAGGCCAACCACATCTTTTAATGCATTGGCAGGAATTACCACTCCTCAAACTCTCAAGATAGAAGGACATATCAAGAAGAAAAAATTAATAATGTTGATTGATTCAGGTATTACCCATAATTTTATTCACTGTAAGCTAGCCAAGGAATTGAATTTCTTCTTATACCTAGAACCAGAGTGTCAAGTGATGGTTTCAAATGGAGGGACTATAAATTGCTCTAGAAAAATCCATAATATTAAGGTAGCCATGGGGGAATATGTATTGAACAGTCCAATGCTTTCCATTCCAGTAGGAGGTGTTGATGTTGTACTAGGAGTACAATGGTTACAATATTTGGGGGCGGTAGCTTTCAATTTTCAAGAACTTTTCTTGAATTTTTTCTCGGAAGGAAAGGAAGCTGAATTACGTGGTATCGCAGGGAAGCCGTGAAAGTTAATAAGCTCTAATGTCTTGAAAAATCTTCTGAAGAAATAACAACGAGGGGTAATTGCACAATTATTCTCACTAGAAGTTCCAACATCAAAATCATCTATTTCTCCAAATCTCAAAAAAGTGTTGGACAATCATTCCAAGGTGTTTGAAACTCCCAAAGGACTCCCTCAAATTTGTGATCATGATCATGCTATTCATTTGATTCTAGGAATTGTTACTCCAAACATCGGCATTACATATATCCTTATGTCCAAAAGAGAAAAATTGAACGTATGATTGCAAAAATGTTAGAGGTTGGTATAATTCAACCTATTCAAAGTTCATTGTCTGCTCTAGTAGTATTGGTTCACAAGAAGGATGGATCATGGTGCATGTGTTCGGATTATATGGAGCTCAATAAGATCACTATTAAAGATAAATTTCCCATTCCTATGATTGATGAATTATTGGATGAATTACATGGAGAAATTTATTTTACCAAGTTGGATCTTCGTTCAGGATATCATCAAATTAGAATGAAGACTGAAGATATTCCAAAAACAACATTTCAAACTCATGAGGGTCATTATGAATTTTTTGGTCATGCCTTTTGGCCTTACCAATGCACCTTCTACATTTCAAGGGTTGATGAATTCCATTTTCAAACCCTTCCTTAGTGTGGAGCTATAAAAAGGGTCTCTTTCACCTCTAATTACCTCACATTAATATGTCAATCCGGGAGCGTTTTGTTATTACAAAGAGTGACTCAATCCGAGGCTATCATTTGTCAGAGTAAGTCGTGATACAAAAGGTTCATAAAATTCTATTAAAAAAGCCAACTTGAACTAATCGTAAAGCATACCTTTTAGTACTCCACACTTAGAAAATTTGTGTTAGTATTTTTTTATGATATACTAATCTACAACAGGTCTTGGAAGGATCATGTTCAACATGTTGACATGGTGCTCAAACTATTGGAGGAGAAACAATTATATGCAAAAACCTCCAAATGTTTCTTTGGAGTACAAGAGGTGGAATATCTTGGTCATATTGAATCTTAGGAGGGTGTTAAGGCAAACCCTAACAAAATTAAAGTCATTAAGGAATGGAAATTCCCCACAACCATAAAGGATTTGCGAGGATTTCTCAGGTTAACAGGGTATTATTGCATGTTTGTCAAGAATTATGGGAGAATAGTAGCACCTCTAACAACATTATTGAAGAAATATGAATTTTCATGGACTCCTGAACCAACTAAAGCCTTTGAACATATTAAAGAGGCAAGGTCCCTAGCACTAGTCTTAGTTGTGCCAGACTTCACAAAAACCTTTATTTTGGAATGTGATGCCTCAGGAAATGGAATTGGTGTTGTTTTAATGCAAGAAGGAAGACCCATTGCTTTTGAAAGTCGTAGAATCAAAGGAAAGTATTTACATAAATATATTTATGAGAAGGAAATGTTATCAAAACTACATGCACTAAAGAAATTGCGACCTTACCTAATGGGAAGACACTTCAAGGTAAAAATTGATCATGATAGTCTTAAATAATTTTTGGAAAAAAGACTATCTTTGGAAGAGCAGCAAAAATGGGTGACAAAGATGTTGGGTTATGACTTTGAAATCATCTATAGAAAAGGGAAGCTAAATGTTGTTGCATATGCACTCTCAAGAAAGGATGAGGAGGTGGAAGCCTTTATTTCTGTCATTTCTATTATCCAACCAGATTGGATAACCAAAGAAAGGGAGGAATGGAAGAATGACGAAGATGTGTGGACACTCATTCAAAAGTTGCAGCAAGATCCCAGTACATCTAATACATTTAGTTGGAAACTTATTCCTTATGGTACAAAGATCACTTATATATTTGTAATAATTCCCAGCTAAAACAAAATATTCTTTTGGAATTGCACACTTCTCTTGTAGGAGGACACTCAAGATTTTTAAAGACTTACCACGGGGTGAAGAAAGAAATTTTTTGGGATGGCCTTAAATCTGATATTCAAAAGTTTGTGGCAGAATTTTTGGTTTGCCAACAAAACAAAGTTGATACAATTAAGACCCCAGGTCTGCTACAACCTTTACCCATTCCAAGTCAGTGTTGGGAGGAGGTTTCAATGGATTTTATCACAGGTTTACCTAAGTTCGAAGGAAAGAGTGTCATCATGGTGGTAGTTGATATACTTACCAAGTATGCACACTTCTGTGCATTATCTCATCCATTTAAAGCAAGTACAGTTGCGACTGCATTTATCGAAACAATTCAAAAGCTACATGGAAACCCAAATATTATTGTAAGCGATAGATATGCCATTTTCAATGGAAATTTTTGGGCGAAATTGTTTTCTTGATTGGGTACTCAACTAGCCCATAGTTCATCTTATCTTCCTCAATCCGATGGGAAAACTGAGATAGTGAACAAATGTTTGGAAGGATATATTCATTGTTTTGTATCTGATAAACACACAAAATGGGTCAAGTGGTTACCTTTGGCTGAATGGTGGTGTAACACTTCCTTCCATACTGCGGCAATAATTACCCCATTTATGGCACTTTATGGATATCATACACCGTCCATCACATCACATTTAAGAGAAAATTCTAAGGTTCAAGCAGTGGAAGATCACATCGAGCATCAACAACAAGTTCTGCAACTCTTAAAGAATGACCTAAATATGGCACAAAATCGAATGAAACAACAAGCAGATCAATATCGCAGTGAGAGAATTTTTGATGTAGGAGATTGGGTATTTTTACATCTACAACCATACAAACAAATGTCCCTCAAGCAAGATAAGAAGGATAATAATTTATCGCCAAAGTACTATGGTCCTTACAAGGTGTTTCAAAAGATTAGTACAATGGCATACAAATTAGAGCTTCCTGCTTCTTCTCGAGTGCATCCAATTTTCCATGTTTTATGCTTAAAGATGGTTATAAGTGACAAACTTCTAGTTCAAACAATAATTCCAGAACTTGACGAGGAAGGAAAAATCATAATGGAACTTGAGGTAGTCATGGAAAAGAGAACTCTATATCTACAAAATCAATCAATTTCAGAGTATCTCATCAAGTGGAAGAACTTACCCACTGAAGATTCCACATGGGAGGATGAGAATTTTATACAGAAGCATCCAGAGCTACTCAAGCGTTGAGGACACCACTTTTTTGAAGGAGAGGGGCATGTTAGATGCCTATATTACTAGCGTAGTCCCTTATTGTTGTTAGTGTCGCCCCCTTATTGTTATTCTTGTACCCCTGTAGTCCCCATATTGTTGTTATTGTGCCCCATAAAACCCCACTATTGTTATTTTTGTGCCCTTACATTATTATTTTTAGGTCGGCTAGGATTATATTGTGACCACATGGAATCCTATATATAGAAAGGAATTTTTTTCATTTGAATCATCCAATAATTGGTCATTTATGTAATGTAAAGGAGGTTTCCCCCTCAAAGTGGTTGATTTCTAAGGCATTGATATCTCTTTCTTCTATTTTTTGAGTTAGTTTCATAGCACTCCTATTTTATATGCTTTTTTAGTATCTCCAATTCAAATATCTCCTATGATAGGGTGTTCAACACTAGAGGTTCTTGTGGACTACAAGGCTGAGCTTCCTCTCTTTGATCTAGGACTGGTGTTTTCCCTATATCTCTTTTCTCCAAAGATTCAATGTAGTTATAAATTTCTTGTTGTACAGGATCAATTTTTGGGGTCCTTCTGCTTGGACTATGAGTAGGTGAGATAACAGTGGGTGATAGAACCCTAGGTTCCTCTTCTAAGTCCACAAATCTTGTATCATTTGGAGATGGTTCTTTTATTTCTTGGCTAAGCCTAGCACTTCTTCTTACTGAAGGAGGAGGGTTTTGAATTTTTTTCCTTTTTCTCTCGTATTTTGAACTCCTATGTTTTATTGGATGTATTATTTTCTTTTATGTTGTATTCCTTCTTCTTATCACTTTTCTTCTTAATTTTTCCTAGAAGTTCTGCAATGGGAATCTCATCTTCTCATTGTTCTTGAGATGGTTGTTATTCATTTTCAACAGGGTCTTCAATTTTTCTATTCCTTCCCCCTTTTTCTTTGCTATTGTTGGGTTGTTCTTGGTTTGCCTCTTTGAAATGTATCTGAATTAGGAATTTTTCCCAAGTATGCCCTATACTTTTAAGGTGAAATTCAATGAGAATTTTAATAAACCCATTATTATACATTGTGTTGTCTATAAACTGGATTCTCCATTGAACATTTTGTTGGCTTGAGGGGTCTTGACCCAGGTTCGGTTTTAATTTTTTCCAACAAACCCCTATACTACTGGCCCTTTCGGCAATGGCCCGTTTGTGCAGGTCAAGGTCTCACCCGAAGTAGTATGGGAGGGTGCTGGAACTAGGTTTCCACACCCTGAGAGAGAGAAAGTTAATTGATGGGGGTCCCTTTAGATCTATTGGACTTGCGTTGGGGGAACCCTAACACAGAAGCCCTTAACAGTGTATCGGCAGAATGTCTTTAACGAAGCTCATAAATCATTCAATAGCAGGTTAACAGCAGCAAAATATCTAAATCTAACCAGATATATGTGTTCACCTTCTAATACAGTATCGCATCCATGTGCACATCAATAATATGTAGTAGCCAAATATAACTAACACAGAACGCAACTAATAATCATAACATGGAATACTTCAATCATCTCAAACAGTCTCTTCATTCATTAACATCCAGATCCATCTTACAGACTGTACTTACTGGCACGCACACACAGTTGATGGGGTCCGCAAACAACAAGACTCAGGGTCTCCGTGCACACAGCCAGCAGGAGCCCTTACCCAAACAATCGACAAAAGATCCACAAGTTCCTATCCAAGCTTAGTTAAATCTTCATCCCCTCTAGACTCGACTTATCCATCTATTTATATCATGCTAGCCTATGATATCCTATGGTCTGCAAACTAGGGTTTGCGGACCTTTGGTTTACCCTTTTGACCCATTATAATTCATTGGGGGTTTTGACCCACCCCAAACCCCCTGCGCTAGACTAAATATTACAAAATAGTACAAAACTGGATAAAATTGAGGTTAGGGAACCCTGTTCCAACAGTCCCCCCAACACAATCTTATGACTCGTCCCAAGTCACAGCGTCGGCGGAGTCTTCATCCTGTCCTTGAGTTGTTCAATCGCGGCAGTGAACGGAGGCAGAACACGAAGGCTCTGTGTGGCGGAATTCTGCACGATGTCCACCAGTTTCTGTGAATTTGGTCCTTCCGTTGCAGTGATGACACTGTCTAAAATCTGTTTCAACTGTCGCACCACCCCTTCTATGTCTTGTGAAAGCTTAAGGGCTTCGTTCGACCAGGGTGTCAAATGGTCGCTAAGTACATATTTCTCATGCCGGAGCCCCATAATTTCACTGTGAAATGCATGGGTAGTTCAAATACAGGCTAATCGTTGGGCTGGAAAAAGTTTGGTCATCGTAGCTTCCATCTGCTCAAAGTCTTGTTCCTTCTGATGAAACTCCTGATCAATTTTTCGGAGGAGAGGGTCATGTTTCACCTTGGAGTGACGCCCTGACTTATTTGCATCATGATAGTGGTTGTGGCTTCTGTAACCAATGCAGCTCGTTGGGCCTGCACTTCCAGAGGGGTCTCAGGCTGGAGCTTAGCCTGCAATGATGTGATCTGAAGTTCGAAATCAGCCTTGACAACCTATAACTCGATCTGAGATGCCTTCAAGGTAGCGACCAATTCATCAACCTTGGCTTGAGGCAAAGCAGAGGTAGGAATTACTTCTGGAATGTCTTCACAAAGTCTTTTGATCAGCTGCTCTAAGGCAGCTTGTTGCGTGATGGTGGCGACGTGCGCGACCTGGACTTGGGTGGCTTCGGTAGCTTGAGTCATAATAGTCCACTCGATCTTGCCGAGGTGTTGTTGTGCACGGAGTTCTCAGACTAAATTTCACTGGTGATGGGTTGTAAATAGCTCATGCAGCTGCGCACCCGCCAAGTGACCAACATCAAGGTCGATGGACGAGCATGCCAGGACTTGGGTGCACAATTCGGCGGGTTCCATTGTAAAAGCAGCACCAGGGAGAGGGTAGAGTCAGTTGTCTGTGACAGTTGTAAGTGTTGTAACGGGGACCATCTGGCCCACGTGAGTTTCCCTCGCTTGATGCACACTCACTTGAGTATGCCTCGCTTGATCTACGCTCACTTGAAGGGTATCCTCTTTGAGTCGGAGGGCCTGTAGCTCTACTTTCAAGACTTCTATAGTGGCCTTATGCTGCTCTACCCAAGTCGTCCACCAATCGGCAGACGCGGTGGTGATAGCATCGGAAATTGGTAAAGGTCATCCTCTATCAGGGTAACCTCTGTGGTGGTGCCGATCTTACTAGCCTTACGCTTCTTCCGAAGTCCTTAAGGCAGCCTGCGGGTACGCTTAAGACTATGAAAGACAGATGTACCTGCGTCATCAACATCGTTTATGTTCTGATCCGGCAGGGAGTCTGGTTCTGGATGCGTGATAGTGCTTTTGGGGGCCGCCCGCTGTGTGGAGGTAGGAATCGCCAAATCCATGGTCATGACAGGTAGAGTAGTAGCTTTTGACACTGCGTTGTGGCAAGATGTGCCTACTGCGTCCAGGTCGACTGGCTAGGTTGCAACCTTTCACTTCGGCGGCCAAGTGGAAATTATCCACTCGATCTTAGCCTCATTGGTCACATATGGGAGTTTATGCCAATTGCGATCTTTACGGGCCCGAATTACCACATTGTGCATGGTCACTTGAATTGCTGCAATATGCTTATACTTACCATATAATGTTGGAGACAGGCGCGTTTGGGAATCAATGGCCGCAGATATTTCCCCATCATAGAGAACCCAAAAGGACTTATTCTCCTCAACCCGCTTGGGGCCCTTTGATTCCCAGAGGTTGGAAAACCATGCCCCCTCACACATGCCAGGCTCAAGAGGGGGGGAGATCACTTCTTTCGGAGTCTCCCATGAAATTAAGACGATTAGCAGGATCAACCAAGACTAATAGAAATCTTTTCCCTGATCCTGAGCCTCGTGCACATTGTCGAGAAATTCTTCAACCAGGTACTTGGACCAATTAAAAAAGACTCCCTTTTCTCATTGGCCAGCGATTTGAATTACATGGGCAGGGGCAGTCGTTACCTAGCATTTCTGCATCAACTTGTAGGCAAGAAGTAAGGTACCCATGCCCTTCCCTGGATCACTGATTATATCAATCTAAAATCCCCGGTTGTTGCAGGTGACATGGTACCTGTTCCGAACATCCTCAGCAATATGGTGCTCGAATTTCTTGCCAATACCTTCCCTAGGATTGGGTCCATGCATAGGAAGGCCATTAATTCGGTGAATGAGAGCAACATCAATCGGTATGTGGCCCTAGAGCCACAAGCACCCATCATGAACGAATACCAGCAACTAGCGAACAACTAGGTTGGTGATGTTGTAGCGACCAAAGTGGGGAAAGCATAGCAGGTTCAAGATGCCCACTCCAGCTAATCCCTTAACCCAAATCATTGGCTCGACATTTAGTACACCATCTTTGAGTACCTGTTCCAAGTAGAGGTGTGGAGCTAACAAAGGGAAGGCGTCTAGGTTCCCCAGGTTGTGGTCCTCGAATTTTATATGGGGGAGGTGGCTAAACATTCCTCCCAGCTGGGGCACTTCTTCTAGGACCAGAGGCATCTGAAGGTAGGCACAGACAATATCAATCTTAGGCATGCGATTTGTTGTCCTGCGTGGCCAAACATAAGGTGGTAACCACGTTAGCGGGGTCTCCTGCAATCCTTCGTCCGTGAGCGCCATTGGGCATTGGGATGCAGCGGGCGATCGCTTCTTGGGCACTTTCTGAGGGGAATGCTTAATCCGAGGGGAAGTGCGAGGCTTCCCACCAACCCACTTTTCTTGTTTTACTTATTCTTTTCACTATCATTTTTCTGAGGTAGAGACAACCTCTTCTGGTTCAGGGGTTACTTCAAGGACCTCATCAGATCTGATTTCCCTAGAAGTTGTGGCAAGCAAAGGCGCATTAGGGTGTGTAGCGGTCATCCTGGCTCATAATATAAACTCAGCATTGCTACTGTTAGATGGCGTAGCTCGCTCAGTCATGTGCATGGAAAAGAGACAAACGAGATGATATATATCAGAGTGGCCGAGGTGTGACAATCTTAAGTAATAATTGAATCTCGTCAAACAAACAGTGCTCATCTTATAGCCTTCGCGAGGAAAGAACATCTTGTTGATCCTTAATTTCCTTTCATCATTATGGGAATGGTAAAAAATCCTCATAAGTTGCCACATGAATTTCCAATTACATGCTTCGTCGAATGGGAAGCGCGGTTTTCCATGCTCCCGCTCCGTTTCAACGACTAGTTTTTTCCACCGCGCACAACACCTGCACCTGTATCGCACCCACCCGCACTTCCAGTCCTAAACACCATCCATGTGCATCCATGACTAAGTGCGCGCATCATCCATTATACAGCTACTCCGGCCATATATTCATTTGATCGACACCGAGGAGTCCTTATAGAGCTTCAGTCAACTCTCATTAACATATCTTGGCATAGAATCTCCGCGCAGTGTAGCCAATATGACCGCACTGCCATTGGTAATTTCTTTTACCACATACGAACCTAACCAGTGTTGTCGGCACTTCCCCGGGTGTTTCGCAAGTAGGCTATCGTATAGTAGGACCAATTCTTCCTCCAAAAATACCTTTTGTCGAATATGTCGATCATGCCAAAATTTCTCCCGCGCCTTCTGAAACTGTTGGTGGAATTGGGCAATTAATTGGTCTTCTTCCAAAGCTACCAGTTGTATCAAGCATTTCTCCATGATGTCTGGGTCAGCCACATTTTTGAAGGCCGAGATGCACAAGCTAGGAACGATGTATTCCATAGGCATGATAGCTTCCTTCCTGTAGACCATTTTGAAGGGTGTCTTTCCCATGAGATTCTTACATGTAGTCCTATAGGCCCAGAGTATAGAGGGTATGTGCATGTCACAGTCACTCAGTTATGCGTTACAGACTTTAGTGAGCGCATGTTCCAAAATTTTGTTAAATGCTTCTATGGTCCCATTCACCTGTGGATGATATGGGGTACTCTTCACGAGGTGGATCTGGAATTCCTCAGTCAGAGCCTTAATAGTGTCGTTAATGAAATGCATACCTCTATCACTTATCAGGATCCTTGGGCACCCAAACCTGGTCAAGATATTTTCAAAAATGAAGTGTGCTGCCATGTCCATAGTGTAATCCTTGACATATTTAGCTTGTGCCCACCTAGTAACTTAATCTGTGGCCATAATGATATACTAAGCACCGGTCTTCTTACCTGGGGGCTTAATGGGGCCGACGAAGTCGATGGCCCATTTTTCAAATGCTTATAGGGCCATCTATGGTTGCAGGGGCATATCATCCTATCGTGAGGGTTTCCCAGTTCATTGGCATGCGTCATAGGCCTGAAAATAAGTATGAGCATACGTGTGTAGCTTGGGCCACCAGAGCCCGGCTCGTAATATCTTTTGTGCAGTAGCTTTACCTGGGTGGTGTCCCCCTACAATTCTTGCGTGGGCTTTAGCTAAGATAGATGGTCTTTCATGTTCAAGGACATACCTTCGCAACACCTCATCTGCCTCCAGCTTGTAGAGTTGTCCTACAATGATAGTGAAGTCGGCTGCGCGGGCGACCAGTTCCTTTTTCTGTGGTACTGACTAGTCATCGGGGGCTTTACCTATGGTCAAGAAGTGGATGATATCGGAAAAGTGCTCATCAATTACCTTGATAGAAAATAGTTGCACGTCAGGCAATCCATCATCCAAGGTAGTCAGCTCTTCCCAATTCTTGATTCTGGACAAATGATCCAGCCCGGCATTCAACCTCCCTGGTTTCACGATAACTTCAAAATCATATTCCTGAAATAGTAACAACCATCGACATATTTTCCCCCCAACATAGGTTTATTATCTAGGTATTTTAAGGTCGAATGATCTATGAAAATTTTGAAGTGTCCTCCGAGTAAATAGTGCATGTACTTTTGTACGACATATACCATTTCCAGCCCCTCCAGCTCCGTGGTAGAATAGTTACGCTCTACGTTCGACAGCTTCCTGCTAGCGAAATCCACTAGGTGATCAATATCTCCTTCTCTAGGCTACGCCAATACAACTCCCAAGGTGATCCCTAATGCATCTACATGGACATGGAAAATATTTGTCCAATCGGGGAATATCAGGATTGGCGCAGTCACCATATTTTCTTTTAGTATCTTGAAGCTCTTCTGGAATTCTCAATCCCAGAAGAACGACACATCCTTTTTCAACAATTTTTCCATTGGAGAAGTGATCAAAGTGTACCCCTGTATCAATTTTTTGTAGTAACCTGTGTGGCCGAGGATGGAGCGCAGCTGTTTTTTAGTGGTTGGAACTACCAATTTGATGATAATCACAACCTTGGCCGAGTCAACCATTAGCCCCTGCTGACATACTATGTTTCCTAATAGAATTCCAAATGGGACACAGAAGATGCATTTCTTGATGTTTAGCGAAATTTGGTGTTTCCTGCAGGCATCCAGCATCATGCGCAAATTCGATACATGGTTCTTTACTAATCCGAACACCGTCTAGTCATCAAAATAGACTTCTAGGAACTTTTTCATGAATTCCTTGAACACGTCTACGACAACGCGTGAAAAGATGGCAGGGAAATTCTTTAATCCAAAGGGAATGATAGTGTACTGAAATGAGCCCCACTCTGTCGCGAAAGTTATGTTGCTGCGATCTTCAGGTGTAATACATATCTGATGGTACCCCAAGAATCCATCAGTAAATGAATAAGCTTCCTGACACCCCATGTTATCTAATATTTCATCGAAGAATGGTGTGGGGAACGGATCGTGGACACAGGCGTCATTTAACTTTCATAGGTCGACGCATATCCTTATCTCTCCTTCAGTCTTATTTTCCTGGACCACCATGGGGCTTACCCAATTTGACTGTTCTACTGGTTCAATGATACCTGCGGCCACCATTTTCTCTATTTCCTCCTTAACTTTTTTCTTTTTTTTTGGGTTTAGATGATAGGGTCGTTGTTTGACTGGCCGCGCATCTGGCTTCAACGTAATCCTCATAACTCCCATGTCTACTATGATTCCCTTAAGTTCAGAGAACTTGGTCAAGAACAAATCCTGATATTCAGTTAGCAGCTTTGTGACCTTTCCCACTGTGCCATCATCCCAGTAATCCCCAATCTTGGCCATATTGGGCTATTCTTCTGAGCCAATATTGATTTATTTTAGTTTCATAGGTTTGGTGACATCGACTGTTCGCAGCAACGGACCTGAAACATCTCGTTCCCCTTCTGACTCTTCAATCATAATATTCCAAGGATGTTCATCGCAGGCTTCTGTTGACATATTTCTACATTTTATGATATCCTATAGTTTTGCATCCCATGTTAGCGTAGCATGTTCTTGCTCAAGGCAGGGCCTCACCGAAGACTAGAGCGCCTATATCCTATAGGGCTTCATCATGTTTCTCAGTGCCTCCCGTTAGTCAAAACGTCATTACAAAGTCTTCAGCCATCGTACTATAATTCCAGGTACATTGATGTAGTTCTGCGTCCAAATACCAGGTGGTGGGGATTGGTCCTAATGTGTGATCAAATCTGTGGACCCATTCATTCGTTGTGCCCTCATTCCATACTTCTAGCCAACGAGCCACGTGTCTGCGTGGATCACCTTTCCCCGAGAACAATTCTATTAGTGGGTTAGCTGGTATGTGGAATCGTAAGGTCAACATCCTTTGGTATTCCCCCTAGTCCTGGAAAGCTCCTTTATGAGTTTCCCACCAGTGCACAGGGGTTGCGCGCATGGCCAAGTCCAGGGCCCAAAATCACCACTCCTCAAGAACGTTTGCTTCTATTGCTTCAAGGAAATTTTCAACATTACTAGATTCATCAAAGTAGGGTAGTTCACTTACCTCTAAAGAAATACATTGGAAGTTCTTTGTGATCATAAGACACCTTAGTGCAGACACATCATGCAGTCAGTTTTTCCAGTTTTCAATCTCTTCATCTGAATCGGATAAGCACTCACTATCTTTTTCCCAACATAACATGTCGTCAGCCATGGGGTTGATCCAGTCGTCATCCCGGGCGGTTAGTTTGTATATGTGATCGACATCTTCTTCCTCCCATATCGATTCAGTATACCACTCTCCTTCTGTTGGGTCCAACGGGACTATCACCCTTGTGACTTTGTTTTCAAAGATCATGCTTCTCCTCTTTAGATTAATGATACCTCCCATGTCAATAGCCCAATCCAGACTGAAGAGCGTAGGATAAGGGTTCATGTCATCTACTATCTGGATTACCTCAAAATCTGCGTGGACCTTAACACCTGCAATATCTACCACCACCTTTGTCATTATGCCTAATGGGATAATCTTCTGCCGATTAGCCATTCATAGTTGAATAGTCAACCATTCCAGCTTAGGTTCTCCCATTCATTTCCAGGTCTATTTGGGTAGGACGTTAGCATCTGAGCCTAAGTCAAGGATAACTTGGTCCATTTCGTATTCCCTAATCTGTGCAGTCATGTACATTTCTCGTCCCGTCCTTTTTTTATTTTTGTGTATCTTATTCAAAATTTTAACCTCGGGTTGTCGAGCAATCCTTTCTACGCAGTTGTCTATTAGGGCTTGGATATTTTCTACGGCCTTCTGGTTGCGTAATAGCTTCATACATGCCTGGAGGAATGGTTTAACTACTTCATCTGCTTGTGGATCTATCGCACCCTTCGCGGTAGGTGTTTCGCTTTTGGTCATATCCCTCCGTGCTTCAATGAAGGTTTCTTTTTCCCTTTTCATGTCTAAGCATTCTGCTTTGTCGTCAGACTTCCGGATTAACAATTCAGTTTCCACCTTTTCTTCAGCACCTCCGATGGAAATGTCACTGCGTGTTATTACATTGATACATGGGCCATCATCCCGTGGTTCTGCCTTAACTCTTTGCACATTCTGCATAGGTGTCTATTGCTTCTCTTGCATTTTCACTATTAGCATCGAGCAGTATTCAATGACATGATCGAACAACTGGCAATATCTGCAAGAGTGGTGTGCTGGGTTTGGGCAATCTCGTGTGAAATGTCCTACGTCACCACAATTTTAACAGATCAGTTGTCTGCTTCCTCGACCAGCACTCCCCGCTATCCCTCCTCCCCTTCCTCTTGCGTGGAATCCCCCCATCCCGAAGGAGACAGTGGTGATGAGGGGTCTACCTGAACTCTGTATAAATTTCCCCTATCTACCATAAGGTTGAGGGTTCGGTAGTTTTTCTCATCATGACCTACAGACGAGCAGAATCTGCACCATTGTTGTTTCAATTTCGGCACATAAGCACCCAATCGTGGGCAGTGATATGTATTGTGTCTTCTTGCCACCCGACAGTTAGCACACCATAGCATAGGACTTCTAGGGCCATCTATTTCCTTGGGTCGTAGAGGGCTTGGTCTCCCAGCCTGTATGTAGTCTGATAACAGTGGGCATTGATCCTTAGTGTGACCCAGTACCCTACAGCATATGCACCAGACGTCTGGGTTGGCTTCCTACCATGATCATTTTGCAAGCTCTGAATTTCTAAGTGCATTGCCTCCAACTGGTTCTAGATCTGTAGGGATGCGAACTGCATATCATCCCTTGGCGTAGCTTCTAATTTCATGGTTATCTCTATAGCTTCCTCTTGGGAGTCGAGCTTTTGCTATCCCATGGGCCCACGCAAGTGTGGTAACAACATAGTGATAAACCATCATTTATGTTGCTTATCTTCGTAGAAAAATTCCCCATCGCTGATAACCTTCTTTAATCATTGGTCAGCCTCCCAGACAGACTCTGTAGGTCCTTGCTTAAAGTCCTTTAGTTCGACTACACATTGAGCGTATGACATAGGCCTCTGGAATTGTTACTTTATGGAATTATTAATATCTTTTATGGATGAATTCGTGTGCTGTCCAATGTATCCCATAAACCAATCCAGTGCCCTCCCCTCGAAGGTTATGGATAGTTGCACTCGTTTGATAGCATCGTTGTTCAATTTTTGCACAGTCCATACAGACTCGGCTACAAACCAGAATCGATCCATGTCCTCGTCCCCAACGCCCTTAAAGGTAGGCAGCTTCATGTGGGTATTCATGTCTTCCTCTGGTGGTGGAAAGGAGGTGTAGGAGAGTTTTTATCCTTGTGGGGGTTCGATGCAGGTGTGGCTGGGGGGCTGGTTTAACCTTGTGCAGCCCTTCCTTAGTTATGATCTGACGATTCCCTCAAGGGACTGTATATCGATCTGTCTCCTTCTTGATTATCCTGGTAGTATATACCACTTCGTTTCATGCTCCCACTCTGATTGGAGGTCATTCACTCGGTGTGGCCACACAAGACACCCTTTTCGCTCAAAAGCATCTTAATCGACAATGGCGAGGTTTTTAGGAATTTACCTCTAAATCCTTTGAAAAACCTTCGTTCTGCTTCCGAATATGACTCAAATTGATCAACAACAAATTCTGTCATGAATCTGCCTAATATACTGTCAACCCAATTATTCATAGTTCTCGTAATCTTATTATCAATATTTTCCAATTGTCAGATCAGCTTGGGGTCCACTGCATGACCTGATCGTCCTTCCAGCAAGTCTAAAATTCCACTAATCGAGCTAGCCACTCTTGCAACTCATGTGTGAAGGACACAAAGAAGATTTCATGTACTTCTGTAAAACTATATTTGTTTTTCCACTCTTTTATGGACAACTTTTTACTCCTATTCTCTTTTAGGGAAAATTTTTGAATCTTCTTTTTGAACCAGTATTCTAACTCAGTTTTTAACGACTGCCAATGACCCCATGGAATTACCCAATCCCTCTCTCAAAATTCTCTTGGTCCCGGCAATGGAACCATTTTTTGGCTTGAGGGGTCTTGACCCAGGTTTAGTTTTAAGGTTTGTCAACAAACCCCTATACAACTGGCCCTTTCGGCAATGGCCCGCTTGCGCAGGTCAAGGTCTCACCCGAAGTAGTATGGGAGGGTGCTGGAACTAGGTTTCCACACCCTGAGAGAGAGAAAGTTAATTTAAAGGGGTCCCTTTAGATCTATTGGACCTGCACTGGGGTAACACTAACACAGAATCCCTTAACAGTGTATCGACATAATGTCTTTAACGGAGCTCATAAATCATTCAATAGCAAGTTAACAACAACAAAATATCTAAATCTAACGAGGTCTATGCATTCACCTTCTAATATAGTATTGCATCCACGTGCGCATCAATAATATGTAGTAGCCAAATATAACTAACACATAACGCAGCCAAGAATCATAACACAGAACACTTCAATCATCTCAATTAGTCTTTTCATTCATTAACATCCAGATCCAGTTTACAAACTCTACTTACTAGCCCGCGCACATAGTCGGTGGGGTCAGCACACAATAGGACTCAAGGTCTCCGTGCACACAGCCAACAGGAGCCCTTACCCAGATAATCGACAAAATATCCACAAGTTTGCATCCAAGCTTAGTTAAATCTTTGTCCCCTCTAGACTCAACTTATCCATTTATTTATATCATGCTTCCCTGCATTATCCTATGGTTCGCAAATCGTGGTTTGCGGACCCTTGGTTTACCCTTTTGACCCATTACAATTCATTGGGGGTTTTGAACCACCCCAAACCCCATGTTCTAGAATAAATATTACAAAACTTGACAAAATTAGGTCAGGGAACCATGTTCCAACAAATTTCCTGACATTTTCCTTAAGATATTCAACAAGAAGTATGAGAGATTTAACTCGTTGCCTTCAAGAAAATTCATCAACAATCTAACATGATAAAATAACATGCATCCAAATCTCCCCCCATAGGTGACAAATTTTTGAATTATTAATATCAAATTCCTCCATTTTCGTTTAAGTGTTGTGCTAGGTATTCCATTTTTAAAGATGGTGGTATCCATACTTGGATTTTTGAGAAAGACTTTCCATTTTTCACCTTCAATTCCTCTATTTTTTAACCACCTCTCTCCAGTTCTTGGTAGTCTAATGGCTTCAGCAATGAAAGACCCCGTTATTGCAAATTTGACATCTCCGATTTTGACTTCCATTCCATCGAAATCTCTGGCAAATGACTTAGTTACCTCCTTATTAAAACCTTCGAACTTCTCCATGAAACTGAGCCATTGTGTTTTCTGTAGTACCTCTTTTACCTGTGGGTAACCTTCCATGAATTTCCGGCCTTCTGGTTCTGTCCATACTATTACTCCCATGTTTTGAGAACTTTTTTCTTAAGATTGCCTCTTTGTCAAGGTATGAGGATTTTGATTGATGGAATGAACGAGAGCTTCAAAATGAATGAGAGCATGAGTAAGTGAGGATTCGGTTTTAATGAGAATGTGAGTGTGGTCAAGAAGAACAAATCGTTAGAGTGTGAGTTGGGTGATTTCAACAATGAAATCATAATTTGATGTTGGGGTATTCGTGTAATGATGTGAAGTTAAATGGCAGAGTTTTATATTTGATTTGATTTGACATGATCAACTCTTATTAATAATTTTTTTGAATTTGTGGTATATAATGACCATATAATTCATATGCTAATGTTTTAAATCCTTATTATTAAATATTTTTTTTGCATTTGCATACCTTGAATTGATGTTGCTAACCCTTATTTGTTTCTCTTTGTATTGTCTTCAGGTGCTCTTCAGTGAATTCTTCAATTGCTTCAGTCAAATAGGTCTTGTCACATATTAGGTGCAGAAATCCATCGAAGTTGCAGAATCTTAGTAATTCTGTAGCTATCTTTATCCTTTGAAAAATAAAAGCGATGCAAAGAAAATGATATTTTTAGAACAAGAAAAAATAAAATTTAAGGTGCCAAAAATTTTGTTTTTCGCCTTACATTTTATGTATAAGCATGCCAATCAATGATTGGTTTTAATGCTTATATATATATATATATATATATATATATATATATATATATATATATATATATATATATATATAGATATATATATATATATATATATATATATATATATATATATATTAAGTGATAAAATAAAAGAAGGCTTCTAAGTCGAAGAAGAAGAAGGATTCTTCTCGTGATAAAATAAAAGAAGGCTTCTAAGTCGAAGAAGAAGAAGGATTCTTCTTAACCAATTTTACATCAGAATTGTCTTGAAAAATATTAACAAATTCCTCCTTTGTCAATGGCTTATGATAGATTCTCATTCGATGTCCATTTACGAGGATATGAAATTTTTCTTCATCAATGGTTCTGATCCTGACTGATCCATTCTAATCTTGAATGATCCTTTATCAAAACTCTCTCAATCACATAAGGCCCAAGCCAGTGAGTTTGAAATTTTCCTTGAAAATCGTTGAACTTTGAATCAGAGAGTAGTGCCCAATCTCCTGCTTAAAAATATATTTCTTTGATATATTTATCATGCCATATGTATCTTTGTTGCTAAAATAGGATGGTCTTTTGAATTGCATCTTGTATTATTTCATCATGCTCATTGAGTTGTTCCATTCTATGCATTTGTGCTTCTGATGGTTCAAGTCCCAACTTAACTTCAATCTTGAAATTTTTTATTTGGAACTCAATTGGAAATAGGACTTGCTTCCCATAAAGAAGCTCATAGGGAGTATGTCTTGTTGTGCTTCTCCATGTGGTATGGTAGGCCAATAAAGCTTATGGAAGTTTTTCTGCCCAATTCCTTCTATGAAAATGTACAGTCTTGGCAAGGATTTCCTCAATCACTTTGTCAGTAGATTCTGCCTGTCCATTTTCCTACGTATGATATGCAGTAGACTTTCTATGCTTGATTTTTTATTCTTCCACTATGCACCATTCTGGATGTAAATTGAGTACCTTGATCTGTCACAATTTCCCTTGGCACACCAAAACGAAAATATCCTAAAAAATAAATGAAACTACAACATTTTCAGTAGAAAAATAAAGTGTTTTAGCTTCTACCCATTTAGTGACATAATTAGTGCACACAAGAATATACCTCTTTTTTTTATGGTGGATTGATTGGTCCAACAAAATCAAAAGCTCATTTTTCAAAAGGTTCAATAAGTACCTAAGGTTGTAATGGCATTTCATCTGAAGGAACAGGTTTCCCCATTCTCTAAAAACTATCACATCTCTTAACATATTCTTTGGCATCCTTAAAAATGGAAGGCCAATAATATCCTAAGAGAATGACTTTGTAAGCAATTCTTTTATCAGTGAAGTTTCCACATGCTTCATCATGACATGCTTTTAGTATCTCACGTATTTCGTCTTCTCTCACACACCTTCGAATGATGACATTTGGACATGTCTTGTACAATTCTTCATTTATCCATGAGTATGATGCACTCATTTGAATTTTCTTTCTCTTTTCTCTGGGAAACAGATATGATGGTAATTTCCTTATGGAAAAATAGTTAGCAATAACTGAAAACCATGGATATTTAGTAGATATTGCAAAAATATATTCATTAGGAAAACTATCTTCTACAGGTATATTGTTATTATCATTTTAAATTCTAGATAAAAAGTCAGCGACTGTGTTTTATTTTCTAGGTCGATCTAAAATGGTGATATTGAATTACTGCAATAATAATAACCATATTGTGACTCTTCCATTATTAATTGATTTATTCATTAAATATCTAATTGCAGAATGATCAGTATGAATGAAAGTTTCATAGCCAGTGATGTAATGTATGAATTTGTTAATGGCATGGACAACAACTAAAAACTCATTTTCAATAACAGTATAGTTTAACTCTGCAGGAGTCAAATTTTTACTTGTATAGTAATTGGCATAAGGAGTCAAGTATTTTTGTCCCAATACAACCCCCACAGTTGTATCTAAAGCATCAATTGAAATATGGAAAGGAAATTTTAAGTTTGGTCCTCTTAAGATGGGTGCTTCAGAAATATTTTCTTTCAAAGTTTTAAAGGCCTTTTGGCAATCATAATTTCAACTGAATTCACAATATTTTGTAAGCTATTTGAAAATTGGAGATGCAATCTTTGTAAATTTTTCTATAAATCTTCTATAGTATCTAGTGAAACCAAGAAAACTCCTAACATCCCTTTAATAAGTTGGAACTGCTAATTTGGAAATGACTTCTACTTTAGATAAGTCTACCTTAATTCCATTTCATAAAATATGGCGTCCTAAAACAATCCCCTCAGTAAACATCATAAAACATTTTTCATGACTTAATGAGAGATTTTCTTCTTTACATCTTATGAGAAATTTTTCCAAATTTTCAAGAGATTCTTCAAAATAATTTCCATAGACTGTAAAATCATCCATATACACTTCCACAAAATCATGAATTAGATCAGATAAAATACCCAATACTGCTCTTTGAAATGTTGCTTTTGCATTACATAATCCAAAATAGAGTACTTGGTAAGAATAGGTTCCCCATGGACAGGTAAAAGTGGTTTTGTCTTGATCTTCTAGAGCTACCTGAATTTGATTATATCCACTAAAACCATCCAAGAAAGAAAAATATTTCTTCCTTGCTTATGTATCTAAAAATTGATCTATGAAAGGGAGTGGAATATGTTCTTTCAAAGTATCCTTATTCAGCTCCCTATAATCAATACATACTCTCCATTTTCCATTATTTTTAGGAAAAATTACTAAAGGTGAAACCCACTGCCTATCTAATATTGGATAAATAAAATTTACATTCAACATTTTTTGTAGTTCCTCCTTAGCAATTTCCCTTAAGTTTGGATTAATTCTTCTCTAAGGTTGTTGGATTGGTCTGGCATCTTCTTCAATATATATTGGGATGCATGAAAGTTTTTGGATTGATTCATTTCATGTCAGTGTATTCCCATGCATATGCAGAATAGTGTTTTTGTAATTTTTCCATTAATTTCTTCTTTTGGAATTCTTCCGTATTTTTGTTTACATTTAAAGTTTTACACAGAAATATTTCTATTGAAGAATTGTCAAATTCTTCCATAGAATATAACGACATTTGTCTGGATGATAGATATTCAATATTGCATTGCTCTTGAAAATTTTGACTATTCTCACAGTGTGAAGATAATTCATTATTTTCTATTGAATTTAAAATTCGATCTTCTTCACTAATTTGTGAGATACTAAAAATGGGTGGTATATCATTATCGTTACCCATACATTCTTGATTTTCTACTTCTATCATTGTTTTTGCAAGTGGATATAATGTGAATTTATTTGTTGAACTACCATCAGAGATAAACATATCATCGGATCTACAACTGATTAAAGATTCAGTTGTAGCTAACCAAGGTCTTCCTAAGATTAATGGATGTCTTCCTAAGTTATTCTTGGGTGTTAATATCATAAAATCAACTGGATATTCCCAATAATATAAGGATACATAAATATATTTTAACACACCATTAGTTTTAATTACATACCTATCTGCTAATTGTAACAATGTTGGTGTATATTGAATATTTGGAATTTTTCGTTAATCCATAGTTTGTTTACTCATGATGTTTATGGTTGCTCCTAAGTCAATCAATGTGTTTGAATTTCGATACCATTGATGTGTGTTTTCAAAATGAGACTTCCTCGATCCAAATACTTTTGTATTTTTGTTTTGCCTATCATGATGTCTGTAATTTTTCCAAGTAACTTTATTCTTTTTATTTCTGGTTTCTTTATACTTAACTCCCTTATTGTCTTTGCAAGGATTGGAATTTTTTTGATACCTTGTAGCAAAAGGATTTTTATGCAAACATTCTTCAGCTCATCTAACATATCATAATCAGGCATCATGATTTATTTTTCCACTCCTTTATCAATTTGTAATCTTTCAGGGAAAGGTGGTTTTCAGATAGATACTGAAGGTTGTTCTATAATGGGAGTTGAGTTTATTGGATTATCATGTGTTTCTTTTTGAAGATTTTCTTTCTGATGAAGAGATGTCTCTTCTTCAGACTAATTATTTTTCTTTTGAGGATTTTTTCTTTGATGAAGATATGTTTCTTCATCAAAATGATCATCTTTTGTTGTTTCCTGAATAACAACAGATGGTAATTTATTTTCTAATACTCTACGAAATCTAAGTTGGACATTATTAAGATATAATGGAGTTATCATATAAGTCTAAAATTTTTGCCCCTCCATGTTGTAAATAGGTTGTGAATTTTTATTGTGTGTGTTTGGAAGTGGTTGGGTAGGTAATTGAATTGGTCATTGTGGAAATTGTAATGAAAGTTGTGTATTTTTATTTTGAAACTGAGGTTGAGGCGGTTGACTAGACTGAGGAAAATGTTGTGGTGGGAAGTTCAGATAAGATTGTGGATATTGGTGATATTGAGAATATCTACCATATGGATTTTTCCATCCTTGTGTCCAATGTTGGGATTGAGACCAAGGTTGCCATGGCATTGGTGGAGTTCAGTTATTTTGTGAGGGTTGAGTATACATTTGAGTGTTGAAACCTTGAGTTTGTGCATGGAAAATTTTAGGGGCTAATATTCGTACATGGGCTATTTTTCCATGTTTTTTCCAAAAAACGATTCGCTAATTCCCATTTTTTCCTAAAAATGATTCGCCCAAATTTTATAAGAAAAATTTATTTGACCTTAAAAATTGCCAAAAATTTATAAAGACTATATAAAATCACTAGAAGTTTGAAATATATTTAATAAAATATCACCAAACATTTTATAGTTTACATATTATGGATTAGCAATGTTCGCCAAGATTTATAATCTTTAAGATAAATTTCCATCCTTAAAATTTTCCCTGAGTTTTTGATCCTTGCCACAATCTTCTAGCAACAAAGCAAAGAGGATTTACCTGGTTTGGAGCCATTTCTTCTTGGTAGATAGCTTTAAGACCTAGAATTGAAGGACACTTCTTTGTTTCATGATTTTATGTACATATAACACAAGTTTCTACACTTTTTAAATCTAGAAGGCATTCTCTTAAAGCATGTTTCTTTCTGCACTTAGGACAAAAGATAGATAAGACATCACTTTCAACTCTTTTCTTGTTTGTAATTTCAAGGTGTCTATTTGTTCACTAAGACTCCCTAAAATATCTGTTTTAAATTCATCAAGAAAATTTCCTATTTTAGCCCTACTAATTGTTCCCGCTGCAGATTTATTAATTCTAGAGAGAACATGATCTCTTGAATTCTTTCAACTCTTGACTTACCTCTTGAAAGGTGTATGCATAATTCATAAATTTCAGTTAACGATAACATAGAAATATCTCCTTTTCCATCATGTTAAGGATATATATCCCTTCATCCCTAATGGATTTTAGTAGGAGAGCTTTCAAAGAATCTTGATCCAATTTTTCCATTTTAGCCGTTTTAAGATTATAATTGAATCTCTCAATTAAATCCTCCAAATTCTCATCTTCTCTTTGCGTCATCTTAAAAACTTCATCTTTTCAGTTAGGAGGCATGCATTAATCCTTGTATTTTAATAAGAATTCATTTTTCATCTCTTCCCATGTTCTAATAGAGTGTGTTATTAACCCCTTGAACCATTTCAATGTTGCATCCTTAAGGGTAGTTGGAAACAATTTCATTTTTTTTAAATCGAATAGGTAGTCATATGATCTACATAAGACTTCGAATTCAAAAAGAAATGTTTCAGGATCCTCACTTCTTAATCCATGGAATTTAGGAAGGATAGAGGGTGAGATATTTTTCATTGTGGCGGTAGTATCTTCATCAAGTATAGGAAATCCAACAGGATCTGGTTCTACTATGTCTTCTCCTCTATCTCCTCGACCTTCACCTCTTCCTCTTCCTCCATCTCTTCCTCTACCTCTACCTCCACCTCCAACTCTAGGTCCACCTCCTCCAATTCTTAAATGTTCATCATTGTTGTGTACTTCTCCTTCCCCTTCCCTAGCCATTGTGGATTCTTCTGAAATGATATAAGATTCCAATATTGGGATTGTTTACTCTTCTTCTAATTCTTCTAGTTATTCTATCAATGGTATAGTAAAGAACATTTCTTCTTCCCCTTCTTCACTAAGTATTTCTATTTCTTGAGATAAAATTTGTTCTCTAGTAGAGGTTAGGAAAATTACCCCTTCTGTTGGGGATGTAGGATCTTATTCTTCCACAACTGTTTTAGTTGAAAAAGTTGGTGAATCTCTAGGTTGAATTTATGATCTTAATACCTCAATAATTCTATGTCTACTTGCCAAGAATGATATTCAAGTTTGGGTGGATGGTGTGGCACTACGAGGTCTAAGTGTTGTTGGAATTAAACTTCTACCTCTAGCTACGAATCTACCCCTAAAATCTCTTTCTCTATGCATGTCATTTTTCTATTTTTATGGTTTTTTTTTTTTTACAAAAGAGAAAAGGCTCCTCTTTACACTTCCCCGTCAACGACGCCAAAATTTTTAGTCAATTTAATATTCTTAAATTTCTATCATAAATTATCAACCGGAGTTGGTAGTCTTGCAAAGTGCAAGTGCACTATATATGCTAGAAGCCTTTGTTACTTAGTTTATTATGATGATTGTATTTGTGAAGGTTGTTTTTAAAAATATTTTTATTTTGTATGTTCTTAATGCAATTGATGAATTGAAATATAACTAAACTAAATTCTAATTTAACTAAGTTTCAAAAACTACAAAAAATATTTTGGAGAAAAGTCCTATCTGATTTATTGTTAGTATCTAAGAATTCTGATAATCTAATATAAGAAAATCAAACTCTAGAAAAAGAACTCTAATATTTTTGCATTTTTAGAAATGAAATGTTATGTAACTGAGACTGAGAAAAGAAATGAGTAAATCACTTATTGTTTTGGCGAGAAATAACTATAAAACTATAAAGCATTCTCATCCTTGTACCAAAAAGAAAATCATCAAATCACCACTGCTTGAAAGGAACTCAATACTGAAATTGGAAATGAAATCTTTTAATGTTCTTGACATAAATCACACAGGAAAAATTAATTTACCATAAACCACTGCTACAAGGAAATAAAACTAAGATTACTTTTGCAATTTAACCATTCAAAAAGAAATATGAACCTACATCAAATGACAAAAAAAATTCATTTAAACATTTATTCTAATAAGATGAAATTCTAGAAATGACTACAACATAGTAAAAGCATAAATTGAAACTACATCAAATGATAAAAACAAATCATTTAAACATTTATTCTAACAAGATGAAATTCTAGAAATGACTACAACATAATAAATACATAAACTAAAACCACATCAAATGATGAAAACAAATCATGCATCTACTTTACATAACACTACGAAATTCTAGAAATAACGCAGTGAAAGCATAAACTTGAGGTTGTATCAAATGATAAAAATGAAGCTATGGAAAATATCTAAATGCAAAACATAAACAAAATAGAACCTTCTCTGTTGCAGGGGCCCTCCACAACAGATGGTTTCAAGTCTAATCCAACACTAGCTGTGCATTGAAGCTCCAAAATACTTCTTCTTTCAAACAAGGAATAAAACAGAGTTTTGATAAGTTCACAATCACATCATAATTCACACTATTAATACATTTGTTGGCCATGTATTTATAAAAGCCTATCATTAATTGTCTTGAGGCTTTTATGCCTATTTAGACTAACAACTTCTATCATAAACTCAAAATAGAAGGTAGAATTTCGTTGCTTCATGATTTTCTACTTAGCAGAGAAAATCGTGAAACGTGATTGCTTCGGATTCTTCGCTCGCTTGTTCCAGCACTTGGTTGACCATCCCTTTAACTACACATCTAGGTGATTTCCTGCTTGATTAGTGTCAGATGGATAGGAGGAAATCCATGAGATGATCATTCTCCACCTGCCCATGTACTTCGCTACTCAGTTGGCACCTTAAAACACATCAAACTTTGGTGGTGGCTACAAAAACATGGATCAGCTGCAGAACTGCGTTAATTCTGTAACTAAATATAAATTTTAATCTAATAATAAAGAACATTTCAAAATATGAAAAATAGGTCATTAAAATACCTTACCAAGTCAAAACTTGTAGTTTAACACTTATTTGAGTTGATAGTGATGACAAAAGAAGGAAAGGTAAGCGAAAGTAAATGTCAAAAATGAGGCAATCATGAGGCTCTACACTAATTTTACCACCATATATGTTCATTTACTCAGTTGTGAATGTAGAGAATTTAAAACTCTATGAGCCTTCCATGCTAGATCAAGAAGAGGAACATGTCCTACATTTTTTGGAGGATTTGACACCAAATGCTCACGCAGAGTTGACAGAATATACAGTTTTGTAGAAGAGGTCCAAAACTACAAGACATGGGCAGTATGAGCTTTGTCAGATTGGGTTGAAGGGACAGCTTCCGAGCAAAGCTAAATGGTACAATAGAGAGAAGGTGGAAGAAAAATTTCCTCACCTCATTCAATAAAATCTTTTGGGGACCAAAAGCCTCCCAAAATGGGGAGGTGTGATCCAAGTTGGATCATTATGTTGTTTTTCATCCATCTCGAAGTATTTAGAGTGGAAAAATTGGAGAAATTAACTTATGATACCGTTTTTACCGACGGGACCGGTTTGGCAAAACAAAGTCAAACCTTCTCAGAGCATTTTGAGGTATCAAACGACATATATTTTGTGTCTTATGTGTGTGCACTTATTTTTTCATAATTTTTTTTACATGATTTTCATTCGCATGCATGCATTAATTACAATTAAATCTATAGATCTTAAAGTTTAATAAAACTAGAATAGTATAGAATCTTATTTTTAATATAATATTACTTTTTCTTTTTTCTTTTTCTTTTTCTTTTTTTTTCTCTAGTGGTTCACGTTCCTATGTGCCCGCACACATGTACGAGGCCTAATCCCACGGGCGTCTAGGAGATTTGATCCTGTGACCTCTCAATCTAGGAGTACTTCCAAATGGAGACTCAACCAATTGAGCTAACCCTTAGGACTTATATAATATTACTGTTGTGACAAACTATAATAATAATTTATTTCTTTAAAAATTTATAATACATGGTTAGTATTTATTAAACATACTTCCAATACTAAAATATTACTTGCTTCATACAACACCTAGATGGAAACTCGAGAAAGCTCATTGTGGGGAAGTGTAAAGTTACTTGGTCGGTGATGTGATATATTATTAAATTAAGAAGTTCATTTTACTTCATTATGACCAGATGTGTAAGCCTCTTAGTAGTTAGCTAATTGACAAATATCCCTTTAAAATAAAAATAAAAATTTAATATTCACTATAATAATAAAATTAAAAAAAAATAATAATAATATTTAATCTATATGTTAATCTACTTATATTGTTTATAAAAATAACATCGATTCTAGTAGTATTAGTACTCTTCGTCTCCGACCTGCATAGTGCTCGGAATGCTTAAAAGCGTTGGCTGCGAGCATTAATGGCCATTTCTTTTGCGGTTTCCACACGGTTCGTGTTGGTTTCTTGGTTGGCAGAAATGATTTTAAACCAGAAGTTTAGTGGTATGATAGTTTTATAAGCTATTTTTAATTTTTTGGACATTAAAATTTCTTTCATTTATTTATATTTGAAAATATATTAAATAATATAAACAAAGCTAAAATTTCATTCCAAATATATTGAATAATATAAACAAAGCTTAAACATCAGGTCTTTATAAAATAAAAATAAAAATAAAAAAAACCATCTTTTTCTACCTATAACTAAATAATGCAAAAAAATAATATAACAATAATAATAAAATAAATAAATACCATAATTTGATTCATTGTATACACATATCTTTATAAAAAAGGACATGCAACGACGTCAACACTAGCTCGATCGGAGTCTGTCCTCACAAATCACAATTTTGTCAATAATTCTATAGCCTCATATTGAGTAATTCTATCTAACTTCAATTTCATGATTTCAAGAGTAGAACAACTCTCAAGGAAGCTACTCAACAGATCTATTTTCCTCACGGTATATACCAGTATCTCTACTTTTATTATTTGAAGATAAGCCAGTGGAGAGCTTAGACATGATGGGATTGGATCTCTAATTATTTTTTGTATTGGGCTGAAAGTAAAATTAATATTGATCCATCTAAAATATAGATTTAATATGGTATTTAATATGAGTAGGGATTTAATATGAATAGAGATCAATCAAATTTTTTTGGTTGCAAATTTATTTTTGAATGATATATATATATAAAGTTGATAGTATTAAAATATTTTTGAAAAATATAAAGTTTAAACATTTTATTTACTTATTTTTTTATTTCTAATTACTTTACATGATATTAGGTTATATGAATAACTAATTAAAAATGCATAACATATATTTCTTTTCTTTTTTTATTATAGTTGACATTGTTTTTTTATTTAGAGAATATTTTATTTTTATTTTAAGAGGAAGTGATATACTTACACATTGCCTTTACACCACATTGCCTTTACACCGGTTGTACTCATTCTAAGCATTTTTCATTGTTTAAATTGTATATTTTGATATTTTAGCATTATTAATATTTTATATTAAAAATTAAAATTGAATGAGTTACACATTCCCTTCTTATTAAGATATAACTACTCTACTTTACCTTAAATTGAATAAGTTAGAGGTTTTCTTCATATTAAGAAGTAACTACTCTACTTTACCTTTAATTACTTTTTCCTTTTAAACTAAGATACACACTAAGATATATATAAAACTTAAAATAGACATCAAAATATTATATTATTACTTGAAGAGTGAAATTGTAGTATTATTAAATTTTTAATAGTTTATTTATATGATTATTTAATTTTTTTTGGGATGTGACATATTTATGGATGTTCCTCATATTTGTAAACTGAACCAACTAGTTAAGACATGTCCAGCCTTAATATTAAGAATCATATGAAGCAGCTTGTGAATGAGCTCGTCCATCATGTTTCTGTTAGATCCAACAACCAGATAGGCATGGGAGCTCCTTCAATTCTATGAAAGTTCCCATAAACTCAAGAAATCTCTCAGTCGAGAGATTGCGTGTCTCCGCTGAGAGATTATCTTCCTCAACATCCCAATCCAAATCCAATTGAAGAACAATAAAATTGCTTCGACCGCTCTGCATTTTAGGATACCGGATCGCATGGGAAATTTCTTGAAACAACACCCCATTTACTATTAAATCCCATATCTCACATGCCTCAAGATTTCTAAGCAATGGAAAGTTAACTATTAAAACCTCAGCCTCTTCTCTGGCACGTATAAGTAAATGTCTAAGGTTGGGAGCATATATGATAGTCTTCAGCATACCAACTGGCCCTAATATCTCAAGCCTCTGCAGAAATGGACAATGAGAAAAACAGGAAAATTAATCATTTGTGAATTCGATTCGCCCAAAATAGTAACAAGATGGTTGAATCCAGGAAAATTAATGCAGATGATAATGTAATTTAATCATTTTAAGTTAGAGTTAAAAAATTTGTAATTTATAAAATAGATAAATGTTTTTTGGATTAATTACATCATTAAAAATTGGTGGAGGTTTCGAATCAATTAATGTGATTTATTTTCAGAATCACATTAGTTAGTTCGAAATGTCCACCAAACCCTAATAATATAATTAATCCTCAAAACATTTATCAATAACTTTAACTTTATTTCTATAAGGTGGGTGTAAGAAAAAAAAGTGAGCGATTATCAACTTCGGTGAGTGTAAGAGAAAAACGTGGGCGACCCTTCTTCGAAGTGCAAAGGGTGAGAAGTTTGGCATTCCTGCATGAAACATATTGCACCCATCTCCATGCACTTTGACGACAAAACTGTCAATTCTTGTCAATTATTTGGCAAACCTCCTATTGCGTGTCCACGGCTAAACTACAAAAATATTCGCCACCGAAAATTCGAGATTTTCTGCCATTTTTATCGTTGAAAAGTGATTACTTTGGGAGTTGGATAATATGTAACTTTTGATTGATTTATGGCTACTGGTACCAGAAATTTAAAGCGTTGACCAATGAAAGACATATATTCTAGTATCAAGATCATAGAGAGAATACATCATGATTCTGATATAAAAATTGTATAGAAAAGAAATCAGGATTCGATCCTCTGAAGACACCTATGACGTTCTATTGCTTTGATTCTCAAAATAAGCACCATGCAGGAGATGATTCTAGTAATTCTCAAAATATTGGTTTTTGGGGTACTTCATGCAGTGATATATATATATATATATATATATATATATATATTAGACGTCAGTCACATGTGCAACAACACTTCAAGAAAATAGATGAAAAAAGGAAAATGGATTCTTGTTCTAATTTATTGGCATGACTCTAATATTGTCTAATTTCTCTTCTTTTTATCGCCAAATTACAATAATTTCCAGTGTCTCTTTTTAGAGTCATGCCATTTAATGGAACACAGCTACACTTTCACATGATGTAAAAATCTGAAACATTTTCCTGCATTAAAATTAAAATAATGTTCGATAGCATCTTCTCTATTAGCCCACTATGAAGTCTCCATAAGGTTTTCGAAGCAAAAAATTGAACACACAATTAAAATGATAAAACAATGTGCTACTTACCCATTCATTCATGAATTAATTATTGGCTTTAACTTATGTCAATATTGCGTCTTCCGCCGAATACATGTTCCAAGATTCAAACTTATATTTTTTTGAATCGAGAACCGCGAAGGAGGGTCACACCACCCTCCAGAAAATCCCAATGCTAACTATGCAATTCTAAAATATCCAAAATTTGTTATTCGTCACTTCTCTTAAATTTCCTATACATATAATCTAACTCAGTTTTTCAACAACCCAGCGATTGCCAATGCTGGTAAAAGAAATAAAAATGATAAATTGTGTCATTTTTGTTTTAAAAGAAAGTCGCGATAGTAAACATGTTGATAAAATAACTAAGGTTTGATTTGATAGTAGAGACCAGATTATATAGAGTTATTATGTATTTTAAAAGAAGAAAATGACTCCAAATAGTTTAAAAAAAAAAAAAACAAACAAACAAAATATATATATATATATATATATATTTATTTATTTTACATTCAAACTTCCATAACCTTGGTTGTTTTTGTGAGCATTGTAGCTAGGCATGTATCCATTTTTAGCTTGATAACAGCCTTATTCATCATTTGAACTTCTTAACGAAGTTCAGTCCTCGTTCTCATTGCACCAACCAACCAATCAACAAACAATATTTAGTTTGCAGCAATTTTTCAATGAACGGGCTATCTAATTCTAAAGATAGGGTTTATTAAGTGTGTTGGGTGCAATGGTCGGTGCATCATTTTATTGAGGCTAGCAATTTCAATATGTGTTGACTCATCCTATTCACATATAACACATGTTCCACTAACAGTGAGGCAGGATACTCAAAATCACACCAGAAAACACCATAAGGAAACTCAAAATCACACTAGAAAGCTCATAAAGAATTACTGAAGTACTGAAGTTTATTTATATGAAAGAAAATCCCATAAAGCATTAATGAAGTCTATTTATATGAAAGTGATGACCATCATTTTCTTAACATTTTCCTAAAGCCCATGTTTATATGAAAAAAAATAATGAAGTCTATTTATATGAAAGTAATGGGCATTAGGAAATTTGAGCAACCAAAATAAAATGCATGGTATGTCGAGTTAACATTCATGACCAAACAATTTTTTGATAAAAATAAAATAAATACCACCCAGATGGCATTGACGATATATATTCCTGAAACAAACAGTTCAGGTGGTGTGTCAACTCTCGTATACTCACTGTCGTCCTCAACCAAAGCAGTTGTTTCTTGTGCTTTTGAGACTACCAACTTCCTACTCTCCCTTTTATTGGGTGTTTCACTACCTTTTCATTTCAATACCATTAATACTAAAACTAGGTAAAATATCAACAAGGTGGCTAAAAAAAATCTCGAGATCTTCTTTAGTGATCATGCATTTAATAAGTTGCACTTTAGTTGTGATCAGTGAATATGATAGAGAAAACATTTAAAAGTAGGAAAATATTAAACATTATGCAGCAAGTTAATCATTGGTTTAGTGTTTTTTCATCCTTTTCAATCGAATATTATTTTATTTTCATATTTTCTATTGTATATCATTGTATTCTCACCCAAATAACAAGATTAAAATATGATAAACAATTATTTACTTAATACATAATGCTTAATATTTTCCAAACATACTTAAAATTTCCACATGAAAAATAAAAACACAAACACAAACAAACTAAACTTTAATGGTTTTCAGTTGAAGTCCTTTCGGCTCAAATTCACATAACCACTTCCAACATTTTCATCTGTAGCTCGAAATTATTTTGCGGTTCTCCAACATTAAATATTTCAAACATCTGGAATCGTTGCATGAAGCTCTTGCTCTTTTCCAAAACATTCAGAACATTCATGTGGGTGTCCAAATTAAAGTCGCGAAAATTTTCAGATTTATGAAGCAAAACAATAATGGTTGCTATGAATGTTTTTGGGAAGCTATTGTGCTTCCATGTGTTCCTTGTCATTAATAGTGAGTTTCTATGTAACTAGATGTATTAGTTATTGTAACAGGCAATAGATCCCACAACATCCACTGTTATTTTGCTAAATATACTCTTTCGACTTCTCTATCAGCAACAAGCAAGCCTGTTTTTTGTGGATTTATGAGGACTATGGATATTGATGGATTTCTTCTACTCGACGAGCCATTTTCCCATATACGGATATGGTAGATCCTACTATTTTGCTCTTTGATTGGCGGGTAGGGGCTCACATTAACGTGGCTGGACTTTCCCTATGATGTGTATATGATTCTCATAACCTGTCCATGCTATTTTTGTCATATTTTTTCCAATAGGCATTTGGGGATCCTTTTATATTTTGTCAGCAATTCTCTGTTAGAATATTAGTGACATGTGATGGGTATGTTTGCCAGATCTGATGCAGGAGCATCCGACTAGGTAGGCAAACAGACAGCAGGTTTTCATGTTTTTTTCGGTGATGTGTTATTTTACAAGTCTTTGAACCTGTCCATGTTTATTTTGTCTTTTTCTTGATTAGAGGATTAGTTGTTAGTAGGGGTTGTTTTAGTATAACTGACTTTTATTTTAATTTTTATTAAGAAACTGTAGTGGGATTACTAGGCTGCTTTAAAATTCGTTAGTGATAAAGTAAAAATAGAAATAATGTGGAAAATGTAACTGTGTAACCAACAGTGGGGCAGTTACCAACTGGTAACGAATTTTCCCTCCACTAGGTTACAAAAAGAACAGGAAGGTCACTTTACAGGGGTTCTGCAAACCTGTCATTGAGAAGAGAAATAAAACAAGTAGCAAATTGTTCAGCAATTCATCTGTGTTGATTGGTTGAGTAACAATTTTTTTTGTTTATAGCTTTTCATGCATAGCATTGACAAATTATTAAAAACAGAACCACAGTACCAGCCATTAAATTCTTTCGTTTCTTTTCCCTATTACAAGTGTACAGTTTCGGTAGTGCAGTGAAAGCGACACTACGAGTTGTTTATACAAAATAAAGAACGAGGAAGGAATTGGAAAAACAACGCCAACGAGAAGACGTGGAGACAGAAACGCAAATCGAAATTAAACACAGGTAGTCAAATTCAACCTACAAGTAACAGTGTTTACGCCATTATATTTCTTGAGCAAAATTGAAAACGAAACTTGAAGCTTTCTTTCCAAATATATATAAAATAGTCACATTAAGGGTCCGGAATTTACAGTCCACTGATTACATTACAAAAACGAAACTCTTCGGAATAAGAAGCTACAGTTAGGGTTTGACCGGAAACCCTTAGGGTTACAGAAACTGATTGTGCAACAGTCATAAGTTACAAGCGGGTTCCTCGAAACCCAGAAGAGTAAACCTGTACAAAAACCTGACTAGGTCGAAATAAGGGGAAACATAGCCGGACAATACTTAGCAAACCTACAAGTTGCTACAGCTAAGACGCTCATAAAACATTGGAATGAAACTGCCTACAAGATCTAAATACATCACAGTATAAAAAGGAGGTTGAAACGTAGTTGGATGCTACCTGTGAGGAAGGAGAAGCCAGAGTAACCGAGACCGAGAACTGGACCGCGAGATAGCGGCATTCACCTGCACAGAACCAAGAAATGGCGTTAACCCAGATTGCCATTGTGACTCATTCAGAAAAATCAAAGGACTGAGGAAGGATTCGACATCCTTACCTTGTGCAAAAGGAGGTACGTAGTGATTCTTGGTTGAACGAATAACTATCACCAGAAAGACGACCAGACCTGCTCACGAGGAGCCAAAAGGTCAGGTTGCGAAGGAGGAGGATGCGAAAATGAATCATGGAGGGTCGACTTACAAGTTCAAGCACCTGAAGAAGCCGAGTGAATCCGTGAGATATCATAACTAAAACCACCTGCGAACAGACGAAGAATGAAATAAATCGTTGCCGAAGTTAAGCACAGAACAAAAACGAAATAACAAGAATAGTGGGGATGAACAGTTACAGTGGAAGAGACTAGTCGTGCCGAGACAATTGAATAGTTTACCATTGTTTACACAAATTACAGTTCTCCGTTGAACATCATTTACAGGAGGGCCGAAGTTCACAGTCCAACATTGCACCAAAAACCCAAAGACGGAACCCTCACACAGAAACATGGATAGAATACAAGTGACCGCCAAAATGGAATGATCTCGAACAACAGGTGAGGAAACCAAGTAGCACGACGATCGAACCAACAAACATTTACTACAGAATTAAATGTGAATCACCATGGCAACAGCATAAATCTTACGGAGGTCGAGAACCGAGGTTTAACACTTATCCATAGCATGATGTGTATTAACTCACGGTTTTAAATAGAACGCCACGTAATAACACGTTGGCATTTGTACAAACACCTTTTATATGCCATAACAGTGAAACATAATAACACGTTGGCACTTGTTTCAAATACATTTTATAAGTTATAAAAGTGAATTTTGGGTGTGGGCTGGCGCGTACCCATCAAGTGGTATCGGAGCAAAGTTTGAGGTCACAAGAAGATGGAAGTTGGCAGACGAGAAAGAGGAAGAGGAAGAGCAGCAGAAGAGGGACTGCGCGAAGAGATTCGAATTTTGAATCAAAGATTGGCAGCAGTAGAAGCTGGGAGGAGGAGAGATCCAGCGGATGACAGTGATGAAGATATTGCAGAACCAACAGATGAATTTGAAGAGGTGACACCTGAACTCAGATTGTTGAAATCAGTGTTGTTATCCAGTCATAAGCCAAAGCATGAGCTTTCCACTTATGACTGGAGTTTGTCAGCAGATGTGTTATTGGATTGGCTGAGTGAAGTAAACAAATATTTTGAGTTTGAAGAAACCAGTGAGGACAAACAAGTGAAGTTTGTTGCCACCAAGTTGAAAGGACATGCGTCCTTGTGGTGGGACAGCGTTCAGGCAGAAAGGAAAAGGCTATATAAACATCCTATAAGGAAGTGGGCCAGAATGGAGGCAAAACTGAAAGAGAATTTTCTGCCTAAAGATTATCTAATTATGTTGTACAGGCAAGTACAGAACTTGAGACAAAGGGGAATGATGTTAAGGAATATACCGAAGAATTTTATAAGTTAAATTTGAGGGCAGGGTATGTGGAAGATACCTCAAAAAAGACAGCAAGATTCGTGAATGGGCTGAGAGGGGAGATACTGGATGAAATCGGTATTCTCTCACCCAGAACTTTAGATGAAGCATACCAGTTTGCTCTGAAGACAGAGGAGAAAATAAACAGGAAGTAGAATGCCAGAAGAGGACGTGGATCTGGAAGAGGAAAGGGGAAGGCCTTTGGTAGAGGCAGAGGTATAGGTTCCAATGAGGAAGGCAGCAGTTCCAAAACTGCAGGGACAGCGGAAAAGGAAAACAACACTAGAGGAGGACGACCAGCCCAGCGAGGGAGAGGTAATGGTAGGGGCAGAGGAATTGTCCAGTGCTATAGGTGCCACAAGTGGGGGCACAAATCGTATGAATGTCCTAAAGGTGAAACAACAGGTGGGAGAGGAGCTTATGTTGCCCAGCCTGAGGAAGCGGAAGAGCCCCGCCTCAGGAAGTGGAAAATGCACCAGAGACAGGGGAAGCCTTGGTGCTGAACAAAGTGTTGATAAAACCAGCAAAGGAGATTATGGAACCAGATCAAAGGAAGGCTTTGTTCCGGACAGTTTGCAAATCACAGGGAAAGTGCTGCAAACTAATCATTGACAGCGAAAGCACTGATAATTTGGTGGCCACGGAAATGGTGGAGAAGTTGGGACTGAAAAAGCTGAAACATCCCACTCCCTACAAAGTGTCGTGGCTGCAGAAAGGACATCAACTGTTAGTTGATGAACAGTGCGAGGTGGAGTTCCAAATAGGCAGATATAAGGACAAAATTGTCTGCGATGTTATGCCAATGGATGTATGTCATGTAATATTAGGAAGGCCCTGGCAGTTTGACAGAAAAGTAGTTCATGACGGAAGAACGAACTGCTATAAGTTTGTCAAAGATGGGGTCAAGCACACACTTGTACCCATCAAAGAGGAAAGTACAGCAGAAGCTAGTGGAGTAAAAGCACTGCTGATGGGTGGAAAAGAGTTTTTGAAACAGATTGAAAACAATGATGTGAATTTTGCTGTTGTGAGAAGGCCAAGAACAGTGGTACTGCACACAAAGATTTCAGATTTACCTGAGGAGATTCAAGACATGTTGCAGGATTTTGGAGATATCATAGTGGACGATCTTTTAGATGAGCTACCCCCTGAGAGAGGTATCAGCCGCTGTATTGATTTTATACCAGGAGCTAGCTTACCAAATAAGGCAGCTTATCGTATGAGCCCGAAAGATAATGAAGAAATTCGGAAACAGGTGAAGGAATTGCTTGATAAAGGGCTGATCAGAGAGAGTATGAGTCCCTGTGCAGTTCCGACAGTATTAGATCCTAAGAAAGGTGGCGAATGGCGAATGTGTACAGATTCGAGAGCTATTAACAAGATTACGATTCGGTACAGGTTTCCACTACCGAGAATGGATGACATGATGGACTGTTTGAGTGGGGCAGCATATTTTTCGAAGATTGACTTGAAGAGTGGCTACCACCAGATCTGAATCCGAGAAGGGGATGAGTGGAAGGCAGCTTTCAAGACGAATGAAGGACTGTATGAATGGCTAGTGATGCCATTTGGATTAAGCAATGCTCCCAGTACTTTCATGCGCCTAATGAACGAAGTACTGAAGGAGTTCATTGGGAAATTTGTGATTGTGTATTTGGATGATATTTTAATTTTCAACAGAACGAAGGAGGAACACTTCCAACATGTTCGAAGTGTATTGAGAAGATTGCAGCATAATAAACTGCTGATAAATTTGAAAGAGTGTACTTTTTTTCAAAAAGAATTAGTTTATCTGGGTTTTGTGATTGCAGAAAACGACCTGAAGATGGATCCGAAAAAGATTGCAGCAATAGTTAGCTGGCCATCCCCAAAGAATCTGTTCGAGGTTCGAAGCTTTCATGGCTTAGCAAGCTTTTACAGGAAGTTTATCAGGAATTTTAGCGAGATCTGTGCACCCATGTTGGACACAATTAAGAAGGAAAATCAGCCTTTTTGCTGGACTGAAGCAGAAGAAAACAGTTTTCAGACTCTGAAGAAAAAGATCACTGAGAGGCCGATCTTGAGATTGCCAGATTTCAACAAACTTTTTCAAGTTCGTTGTGATGCCAGCGGTATAGACATTGGGGCAGTACTTAGCCAGGAGGACAGACCGGTTGCTTATTTCAGTGAGAAATTGAACGAAAGCAGGCAAAAGTATTCGTCTTACGACAAAGAATTTTATGCGGTCGTTCAAGCCTTGAAGCACTGGAGGCACTATTTTTTAGGTAATGAGTTTGTGTTATTTTCTGACAATTCTGCTTTACAGTATGTTATGCAGCAGCACAAGTTGAATCACAAGCATGCAGAGTGGGTGGAATATCTGCAAAGCTTTACATTGGTATTGAAGCATATCAGCGGGCAATCCAACAAGGTGGCAGACGCATTAAGCAGAAGATTTTTACTCTTGCAGGAGAGTACGGTGCAGGTGTTGGGTTTTGAGCACTTGAGGGATCTATATCAGACAGATACAGACTTTAAGGAGGCACATGAAGCATGTCAGAACCCTTTACTACGGAATCACAGTCCGTGGTTGGACTACAATCTGCAAGAAGGATTGTTATTTAAGGGAGGACAGTTGTGTATTCCCTATTGTTCAATGCGGGAAAACATTATTCGGGAGAAGCATAGCGGAGGTCTAGCTGGAAATTTCGGTATAGACAAGACATTATCCCAGATAGAGCATTTCTATTATTGGCCAAAGTTGCGGCGAGATGTGCAGAGGTATGTAAGCAGGTGCAAAATGTGTCAGTTGGCAAAAGGTCACAGCCAGAATGCAGGACTCTATACGCCATTGCCCATACCAAGTAGGCTATGGGACTCAGTCAGTTTGCACTTTGTCCTGGGCTTGCCTAGAACACAGCGAGGATTTGATTCAGTGATGGTAATGGTGGATAGATTCTCAAAGATGGCACATTTTATACCCTGTCGGAAAACTAGTGATGCTACTCACGTAGCCCACTTGTTCTTCACAAAAATTGTTCGACTGCATGGCTTGCCGAGGTCTATTATTTCAGACTGGGATGTGCGGTTCACAGGACACTTCTGGTGTACCTTGTGGAAAAGGCTGGGCACCCAACTAAATTTCAGCTCCGTTTATCACCCCCAGACCGATGGGCAAACAGAGGTGGTAAATAGGAGTTTGGGGAACCTGCTACGAAGCTTGATTGGAGAAAATTCGCGGATGTGGGATCGCGTACTTGCCCAAGCGGAATTTGCGTATAACGATTCTCCAAATCGCAGTACGGGATACAGTCCTTTTCAGGTTCTGTACGGCATGCATCCTCGCGGAGTGCATGAACTGCGGGATTTGGGAAAGCTCGAGAAAAGAAGCGCAGATGGAGAAGATTTCGCTCAAGAAATGAATGATCTGCATGAGCAGGTGAAATTGAAGTTGGTAGACAGCAGTCAAAGATACAAGCAGCAGGCAAATTTAAAAAGGCGAGAAGTTCAGTTCAATATTGGGGATGAAGTCCTTGCTCACTTGCGCAAGGAACGGTTTCCAAAAGGGCAGTATAACAAATTAAAGTTTAAAAAGATTGGCCCCTACAAAATTCTTCGCAATTTTTCTGCCAATGCCTACGAAATACAGCTGCCACCCAGAATAGGCATTTCGCCCATTTTTAATGTGGCAGATTTATTCCCTTACACTACCAATTCCGGAGACGAAGAGGCAACAAGGCCAGAACGGAATACCCCAGATGAAGAGGATTTTTGGTTAAAGCAGATGCCTGCAGCGCAGCCCCTTGAGATCGAGGGTATCCTCGATACACAAGTAGCCAAACGAACACGCGAGAAGGACTATTTACAGTACCTGGTCAAGTGGAAGAACCATCCTTTTGAGGACAGTTCCTGGCTTGACGCAGCACAGATTCAGAAAATTGGCTATTCAATGGATGACCTCATGAAGTGGAGCCATGACCTTTTTGCTACCCCGGGAGCCTTATGCAGGAGCATCCAACTAGGGAGGCAAACAGACAGTAGGTTTTCATGTTTTTTTCTGTGATGTGTTATTTTACAGGTCTTTGAACCTGTCCATGTTTATTTTGTCTTTTTCTTGATTAGAGGATTAGTTGTCAGTAGGGGTTGTTTTAGTATAACTGACTTTTATTTTAATTTTTATTAAGAAACTGTAGTGGGATTACTAGGCTTCTTTAAAATTCGTTAGTGATAAAGTAAAAATAGAAATAATGTGGAAAATGTAACTGTGTAACCAACAGTGGGGCAGTTACCAACTAGTAACGAATTTGCCCTCCACTGGGCTACAAAAAGAACAGGAAGGTCACTTTACAGGGGTTCTGCAAACCTGTCATTGAGAAGAGAAATAAAACAAGTAGAAAATTGTTCATCAATTCATCTATGTTGATTGGTTGAGTAACAATTTTGTTGTTTATAGCTTTTCGTGCATAGCATTGACAAATTATTAAAAATAGAACCACAGTACCAGCCATTAAATTCTTTCGTTTCTTTTCCCTATTACAAGTGTATAGTTTCGGTAGTGTAGTGAAAGCGACACTACGAGTTGTTTATACAAAACAGAGAACGAGGAAGGAATTGGCAAAACAACGCCAACGAGAAGATGTGGAGACAGAAACGCAAATCGAAATTAAACACAGGCAGTCAAATTCAACCTACAGGTAACAGTATTTACGCCATTATATTTCTTGAGGAAAATTGAAAATAAAACTTGAAGCTTTCTTTCCAAATATATATAAAATAGTCACATTAAGAGTCCAGAATTTACAGTCGACTGATTACATTACAAAAACGAAACTCTTCGGAATAAGAAGCTACAGTTAGGGTTTGACAGGAAACCCTTAGGGTTACAGAAACTGATTGTGCAACAGTCATAAGTTACAGGCGGGTTCCTCGAAACCCAGAAGAGTAAACCTGTACAAAAACCTGACTAGGTCGAAATAAGGGGAAACATAGCCGGACAATACTTAGCAAACCTACAGGTTGCTACAGCCAAGACGCTCAGAAAACTTTGGAACGAAACTGCCTACAAGATCTAAATACATCACAGTATAAAAAGGAGGTTGAAATGTAGTTGGATGCTACCCGTGAGGAAGGAGAAGCCAAAGTAACCGAGACCGAGAACTGGACCGCGAGATAGCGGCATTCACCTGCACAGAACCAAGAAATGGAGTTAACCCACATTGCCATTGTGACTCATTCAGAAAAATCAAAGGACTGAGGAAGGATTCGACATCCTTACCTTGTGGAAAAGGAGGTACGTAGTGATTCTTGGCTAAACGAATAACTATCACCAAAAATACGACCAGACCTACTCACGAGGAGCCAAAAGGTCAGGTTGCGAAGGAGGAGGATGCGAAAATGAATCATGGAGGGCCGACTTACTAGTTCGAGCGCCTGAAGAAGCCGAGTGAATCCGTGAGATATCATAACTGAAACCACCTGCGAACAGACGAAGAATGAAATAAATCGTTGCCGAAGTTAAGCATAGAACAAAAACGAAATAACAAGAATAGTGGGGATGAACAGTTACAGTGGAAGAGATTGGTTGTGCCGAGACAATTGAATATTTTACCATTGTTTACACAAATTCCAGTTCGTCGTTGAACATCATTTACAGGAGGGCCGAAGTTCACAGTCCAACATTGCACCAAAAACCCAAAGACGGAACCCTCACACAGAGACACGGATAGAATACAAGTGACCGCCAAAATGGAATGATCCCGAACAACAGGCGAGGAAACCAAGTAGCACGATGACCGAACCAACAAACATTTACTACAGAATTAAATGCGAATCACCATGGCAACAGCATAAATCTTACGGAGGTCAAGAACCGAGGTTTAACACTTATCCATAGCATGATGTGTATTAACTCACGGTTTTAAATAGAACGCCACGTAATAACACATTGGCATTCGTACAAACACCTTTTATATGCCATAACAGTGAAACGTAATAACACATTGGCACTTGTTTCAAATACATTTTATAAGTTATAACAGTGAATTTGGGGTGTGGGCTGGCGCGTACCCATCAAGTGGTATCGAAGCAAAGTTTGAGGTCACAAGAAGATGGAAGTTGGCAGACGAGGAAGAGGAAGAGGAAGAGTAGTCCAAAGAGCAGCAGAAGAGGGACTGTGCAAAGAGATTCAAATTTTGAATCAAAGATTGGCAGCAGTAGAAGCTGGGGGGAGGAGAGATCCAGCGGATGACAGTGATGAAGATATTGCAGAACCAGCAGATGAATTTGAAGGGGTGACACCTGAACTCAGATTGTTGAAATCAGTGTTGTTATCCGGTCATAAGCCAAAGCATGAGCTTTCCACTTATGACGGGAGTTTGTCAGCAGATGTGTTATTGGATTGGCTGAGTGAAGTAAACAAATATTTTGAGTTTGAAGAAACCAGTGAGGACAAACAAGTGAAGTTCGCTGCCACCAAGTTGAAATGACATGCGTCCTTGTGGTGGGACAGCGTTCAGGCAGAAAGGAAAAGGCTATATAAACAGCCTATAAGGAAGTGGGCCCGAATGGAGGCAAAACTGAAAGAGAATTTTCTGCCTAAAGATTATCAAATTATGCTGTACAGGCAAGTACAGAACTTGAGACAAAGGGGAATGACAGTTAAGGAATATACTGAAGAATTTTATAAGTTAAATTTGAGGGCAGGGTATGTGGAATATACCTCAGAAAAGACAGCAAGATTCGTGAATGGGCTGAGAGGGGAGATACTGGATGAAATCGGTATTCTCTCACCCAGAACTTTAGATGAAGCATACCAGTTTTCTTTGAAGGCAGAGGAGAAAATAAACAGGAAGCAGAATGCTAGAAGAGGAGCTGGAATTGGCAGAGGAAAGGGGAAGGCCTTTGGTAGAGGCAGAGGTACAGGTTCCAATGAGGAAGGCAGCAGTTCCAAAACTGCAGGGACAGTGGAAAAGGACAACAGCACTAGAGGAGGACGACCAGCCCAGCGAGGGAGAGGTAATGGTCGGGGTAGAGGAACTGTCCAGTGCTATAGGTGCCACAAGTGGGGGCACAAATCGTATGAATGTCCTGAAGGTGAAACAACATGTGGGAGAGGAGCTTATGTTTCCCAGCCTGAGGAAGCGGAAGAGCCGCCTCAGGAAGTGGAAAATGCACCAGAGACAGGGGAAGCCTTGGTGTTGAACAAGGTGCTGATAAAACCAGCAAAGGAGATTATGGAACCAGATCAAAGGAAGGCTTTGTTCCGGACCATTTGCAAATCACAGGGAAAGTGCTGCAAACTGATCATTGACAGCGGAAGCACTGATAATTTGGTGGCCACGGAAATGGTGGAGAATTTGGGACTGAAAATCTGAAACATCCCACTCCCTACAAAGTGTCGTGGCTCCAGAAAGGACATCAACTGTTAGTTGATGAACAGTGCGAGGTGGAGTTCCAGATATGCAGATATAAGGACAAAATTGTCTGCGATGTTATGCCAATGGATGTCTATCATATAATGTTAGGAAGGCCCTGGCAGTTTGACAGAAAATTAGTTCATGACGGAACAACGAACTACTATAAGTTTGTCAAAGATGGGGTCAAGCACACACTTGTACCCATCAAAGAGGAAGGTACAGCAGAAGCTAGTGGAGTAAAAGCGCTGCTGATGGGTGGAAAAGAGTTTTTGAAACAGATTGAAAAAAATTATGTGAATTTTGCTGTTGTGAGAAGGCCAAGAACAGTGGTACTGCACACAAAGATTTCAGATTTACCTGAGGAGATTCAAGACATGTTGCAGGATTTTGGAGATATCATAGTGGACGATCTTCCAGATGAGCTACCCCCCGAGAGAGGTATCAGCCGCTGTATTGATTTTATACCAGGAGCTAGCTTACCAAATAAGGAAACTTATCGTATGAGCCCGAAAGATAATGAAGAAATTCGGAAACAGGTGCAGGAATTGCTTGATAAAGGTCTGATCAGAGAGAGTATGAGTCCCTGTGCAGTTCCGACAGTATTAGCTCCTAAGAAAGGTGGCGAATGGCGAATGTGTACAGATTCGAGGGCTATTAACAAGATTACGATTCGGTACAGGTTTCCACTACCGAGAATGGATGACGTGATGGACTGTTTGAGTGGGGCAGCATATTTTTCGAAGATTGACTTGAAGAGTGGCTACCACCAGATCCGAATCCGAGAAGGGGATGAGTGGAAGACAGCTTTCAAGACGAATGAAGGACTGTGTGAATGGTTGGTGATGCCATTTGGATTAAGCAACGCTCCCAGTACTTTCATGCTCCTAATGAACAAAGTATTGAAGGAGTTCATTAGGAAATTTGTGATTGTGTATTTGGATGATATTTTAATTTTCAGCAGAACGAAGGAGGAACACTTCCAACATGTTCGAAGTGTATTGAGAAGATTGCAGCAGAAGAAACTGCTGATAAATTTGAAAAAGTGTACTTTTTTTCAAAAAGAATTAGTTTATCTGGGTTTTGTGATTGCAGAAAACGAGCTGAAGATGGATCCGGAAAAGATTGCAGCAATAGTTAGCTGGCCATCCCCAAAGAATTTGTTCGAGGTTCGAAGCTTTCATGGCTTAGCAAGCTTTTACAGGAAGTTTATCAGGAATTTTAGCGGGATCTGTGCACCCATGTTGGACACAATTAAGAAGGCAAATCAGCCTTTTTGCTGGACTGAAGCAGCAGAAAATAGTTTTCAAACTCTGAAGAAAAAGATCACTGAGAGGCCGATCTTGAGATTGCCAGATTTCAACAAACTTTTTCAAGTTCATTGTGATGCCAGCGGTACAGCCGTTGGGGCAGTACTTAGCAAGGAGGACGGACCGGTTGCTTATTTCAGTGAGAAATTGAATGAAAGAAGGCAGAAGTATTCGTCTTACGACAAAGAATTTTATGCGGTCGTTCAAGCCTTGAAGCACTGGAGGCACTATTTGTTAGGTAATGAGTTTGTGTTATTTTCTGACAATTCTGCTTTACAGTATGTTATGCAGCAGCACAAGTTGAATCACAAGCATGCAGAGTGGGTGGAATATCTGCAAAGCTTTACTTTTGTATTGAAGCATATCAGTGGGCAATCCAACAATTAGCGAACGCATTAGCGAGAAGACTTTTACTCTTGCGAGTACGGTGCGAGTCTTCAGGTTTGAACACTTGAGGGATCTATATCAAATAGATACAGACTTTAAGGAGGCACATGAAGCATGTCAGAACCCTTTACTGCGGAATCACAGTCCGTGGTTGGACTACAATCTGCAAGAGGGATTGCTGTTTAAGGGAGGACAGTTGTGTATTCCCGATTGTTCAATGCGGGAAAACATTATTCGGGAGAAACATAGCTGAGGTCTAGCTGGACATTTCGGTATAGACAAGACATTATCTCAGATAGAGCATTTTTATTATTGGCCAAAGTTGCGGCGAGATGTGCAGAGATATGTGAGCAGGTGCAAAATGTGTCAGTTGGCAAAAGGCCACTGCCAGAATGCAGGACTCTATATGCCATTGCCCATACCAAGTAGGCCATGGGACTCAGTCAGTTTGGAATTTGTCCTGGGTTTACCTAGGACACAGCAAGGATTTGATTCAGTAATGGTAGTGGTGGATAGATTCTCGAAGATGGCGCATTTTATACCCTGTCGAAAAACCAGTGATGCTACTCACGTAGCCCACTTGTTCTTCACAGAAATTGTTCGACTGCATGGCTTGCCGAGGTCCATTATTTCAGATCGGGATGTGTGGTTCACAAGACACTTCTGGCGTACCCTGTGGAAAAATCTGGACACCCAACTAAATTTCAGCTCCGCTTATCACCCACAGACCGATGGGCAAACAGAGGTGGTAAATAGGAGTTTAGGGAACCTGCTAAGAAGCTTAATCGGAGAAAATTCGTGGATGTGGGATCGCGTTCTTGCCCAAGCGGAATTTTCGTATAACGATTCTCCAAATAGCAGTACGGGATACATTCCTTTTCAGGTTCTGTACGGTATGCATCCTCGCGGAGTGCATGAACTACGGGATTTGGGAAATCTCGAGAAAAGAAGCACAGATGGAGAAGATTTCGCTCAAGCAATGAATGATCTGCATGAGCAGGTGAAATTGAAGTTGGTAGACAGCAGTCAAAGATACAAGCAGCAGGCAGATTTAAAAAGGCGAGAAGTTCAGTTCAATATTGGGGATGAAGTCCTTGCTCACTTGCGCAAGGAACGGTTTCCAAAAGGGAAGTATAACAAATTAAAGTTTAAAAAGATTGGCCCCTACAAAATTCTTCGCAAGTTTTCTGCCAATGCCTACGAAATACAGCTGCCACCCAGAATAGGCATTTCGCCCATTTTTAATGTGGCAGATTTATTCCCTTACGCTACCAATTCTGGAGACGAAGAGGCAACAAGGCCAGAACGGAATACCCTAGATGAAGAGGATTTTTGGTTAAAGCAGATGCCTGCAGCGCAGCCCCTTGAGATCGAGGGTATCCTCGATACACAAGTAGCCAAATGAACACGCGGGAAGGACTATTTACAGTACCTAGTCAAGTGGAAGAACCGTCCTATTGAGGACAGTTCCTGGCTTGACGCAGCACAGATTCAGAAAATTGGCTATTCAGTGGATGACCTCATGGAGCGGAGCCATGACCTTTTTGCTACCCCGGGAGCTTGATGCAGGAGCATCCGACTAGGGAGGCAAACAGACAGCAAGTTTTCATGTTTTTTTCGGTGATGTGTTATTTTACAGGTCTTTGAACCTGTCCATGTTTATTTTTCTCTTTTTCTTGATTAGAGGATTAGTTGTCAGTAGGGGTTGTTTTAGTATAACTGACTTTTATTTTAATTTTTATTAAGAAATTGTAATGGGATTACTAGGCTGCTTTAAAATTCGTTAGTGATAAAGTAAAAATAGAAATAATGTGGAAAATGTAACTGTGTAACCAAAAGTGGGGCAGTTACCAACTGGTAACGAATTTTCCCTCCACTGGGCTACAAAAAGAACAGGAAGGTCACTTTACAGGGGTTCTGCAAACCTGTCATTGAGAAGAGAAATAAAACAAGTAGCAAATTGTTCAGCAATTCATCTGTGTTGATTGGTTTAGTAACAATTTTGTTGTTTATAGCTTTTCGTGCATAGCATTGACAAATTATTAAAAACAAAACCACAGTACCAGCCATTAAATTCTTTCGTTTCTTTTCCCTATTACAAGTGTACAGTTTCGGTAGTGCAGTGAAAGCGACACTACGAGTTGTTTATACAAAACAGAGAACGAGGAAGGAATTGGCCAAACAACACCAACGAGAAGACGTGGAGACAGAAACGCAAATCGAAATTAAACACAGGCAGTCAAATTCAACCTATAGGTAACAATATTTACGCCATTATATTTCTTGAGCAAAATTGAAAACGAAACTTGAAGCTTTCTTTCCAAATATATATAAAATAGTCACATTAAGAGTCCGGAATTTACAGTCCACTGATTACATTACAAAAACGAAAATCTTCGGAATAAGAAGCTACAGTTAGGGTTTGACCAGAAACCCTTAGGGTTACAGAAACTGATTGTACAACAGTCATAAGTTACAGGCGGGTTCCTCGAAACCCAGAAGAGTAAACCTGTACAAAAACCTGACTAGGTCGAAATAAGGGGAAACATAGCCAGACAATACTTAGCAAACCTAGAGGTTGCTACAGCCAAGACGCTTAGAAAAAATTGGAACGAAACTGCCTACAAGATCTAAATACATCACAATATAAAAAGGAGGTTGAAACGTAGTTGGATGCTACCCGTGAGGAAGGAGAAGCCAGAGTAACCGAGACCGAGAACTGGACCGCGAGATAGCAGCATTCACCTGCACAGAACCAAGGAATGGCATTAACCCAGATTTCCATTGTGACTCATTTAGAAAAATCAAAGGACTGAGGAAGGATTCGACATCCTTACCTTGTGGAAAAGGAGGTACGTAGTGATTCTTGGCTGAACGAATAACTATCACCAGAAAGACGACCAGACCTCCTCACGAGGAGCCAAAAGGTCAGGTTGCGAAGGAGGAGGATGCGAAAATGAATCATGGAGGGCCGACTTACCAGTTCGAGCGCCTGAAGAAGCCGAGTGAATCCGTGAGATATCATAACTGAAACCACCTGCGAACAGACGAAGAATGAAATAAATCGTTGCCGAAGTTAAGCACAGAACAAAAACGAAATAACAAGAATAGTGTGGATGAACAGTTACAGTGGAAGAGACTGGTCGTGCCAAGACAATTGATTATGTTTACACAAATTCCAGTTCGCCGTTGAACATCATTTACAGGAGGGCCGAAGTTCACAGTCCAACATTGCACCAAAAACCCAAAGACGGAACCCTCACACAGAGACACGGATAGAATACAAGTGACCGCCAAAATGGAATGATCCCGAACAACAGGCGAGGAAACCAAGTAGCACGATGACCGAACCAACAAACATTTACTACAGAATTAAATGTGAATCACCATGGCAACAGAATAAATCTTATGGAGGTCGAGAACCGAGGTTTAACACTTATCCATAGCATGATGTGTATTAACTCACGGTTTTAAATAGAACGCCACGTAATAACACGTTGGAATTTGTACAAACACCTTTTATATGCCATAACAGTGAAACATAATAACACGTTGGCACTTGTTTCAAATACATTTTATAAGTTATAACAGTGAATTTGGGGTGTGGGTTGGCGCGTACCCATCAAGTGGTATCGGAGCAAAGTTTTAGGTCACAAGTAGATGGAAGTTGGCAGATGAGGAAGAGGAAGAGGAAGAGCAGTCCGAAGAGCAGCAGAAGAGGGACTGCGCAAAGAGATTCAAATTTTGAATCAAATATTGGCAGTAGTAGAAGCTGGGAGGAGGAGAGATCCAACGGATGACAGTGATGAAGATATTGCAGAACCAGCAGATGAATTTGAAGGGGTGACACCTGAACTCAGATTGTTGAAATCAGTGTTGTTATCCAGTCATAAGCCAAAGCATGAGCTTTCCACTTATGATGGGAGTTTGTCAGCAGATGTGTTATTGGATTGGCTGAGTGAAGTAAACAAATATTTTGAGTTTGAAGAAACCAGTGAGGACAAACAAGTGAAGTTCGCTGCCACCAAGTTGAAAGGACATGCGTCCTTGTGGTGGGACAGCGTTCAGGCAGAAAGGAAAAGTATATATAAACAACCTATAAGGAAGTGGGCCAGAATGGAGGCAAAACTGAAAGAGAATTTTCTGCCTAAAGATTATCAAATTATGCTGTACAGGCAAGTACAGAACTTGAGACAAAGGGGAATGACAGTTAAGGAATATACCGAAGAATTTTATAAGTTAAATATGAGGGCAGGGTATGTGGAAGATACCTCAGAAAAGACAGCAAGATTCGTGAATGGGCTGAGAGGGGAGATACTGGATGAAATCGGTATTCTCTCACCCAGAACTTTAGATGAAGCATACCAGTTTGCTCTGAAGGCAGAGGAGAAAATAAACAGGAAGAAGAATGCCAGAAGAGGAGGTGGATCTGGCAGAGGAAAGGGGAAGGCCTTTGGTAGAGGTAGAGGTACAGGTTCCAATGAGGAAGGCAGCAGTTCCAAAACTGCAGGGACAGCGGAAAAGGACAACAGCACTAGAGGAGGATGACCAACCCAGCGAGGGAGAGGTAATGGTCGGGACAAAGGAACTGTCCAGTGCTATAGGTGCCACAAGTGGGGGCACAAATCGTATGAATGTCCTGAAGGTGAAACAGCAGGTGGGAGAGGAGCTTATGTTGCCCAGCCTGAGGAAGCGGAAGAGCCGCCTCAGGAAGTGGAAAATTCACTAGAGACAGGGGAAGCCTTGGTGCTGAACAAGGTGCTGATAAAACCAGCAAAAGAGATTATGGAACCAGATCAAAGGAAGGCTTTGTTCCGGACCGTTTGAAAATCACAAGGAAAGTGCTGCAAACTGATCATTAACAGCGGAAGCACTGATAATTTGGTGGCCACGGAAATGGTGGAGAAGTTGGGACTGAAAAAGTTGAAACATCCCACTCCCTACAAAGTGTCGTGGCTGCAGAAAGGACATCAACTGTTAGTTGATGAACAGTGCGAGGTGGAGTTCCAGATAGGCAGATATAAGGACAAAATTGTCTGTGATGTTATGCCAATGGATGTCTGTCATATACTGTTAGGAAGGCCCTGGCAGTTTGACAGAAAACTAGTTCATGACGGAAGAACGAACTGCTATAAGTTTGTCAAAGATGGGGTCAAGCACACACTTGTACCCATCAAAGAGGAAGGTACAGCAGAAGCTAGTGGAGTAAAAGCGCTGCTGATGGGTGGAAAAGAGTTTTTCAAACAGATTGAAAACAATGATGTGAATTTTGTTATTGTGAGAAGGCCAAGAACAGTGGTACTGCACACAAAGATTTCAGATTTACCTGAGGAGATTCAAGATATGTTGCAGGATTTTGGAGATATCATAGTGGACGATCTTCCAGATGAGCTACCCCGCGAGAGAGGTATCAGCCGCTGTATTGATTTTATACCAGAAGCTAGCTTACCAAATAAGGCAGTTTATCGTAGGAGCACGAAAGATAATGAAGAAATTCGGAAACAGGTGCAGGAATTGCTTGATAAAGGGCTGATCAGAGAGAGTATGAGTCCCTGTGCAGTTCCGACAGTATTAGCTCCTAAGAAAGGTGGCGAATGGCGAATGTGTACAGATTCGAGAGCTATTCACAAGATTACGATTCGGTACAGGTTTCCACTGCCGAGAATGGATGACATGATGGACTGTTTGAGTGGGACAGCATATTTTTCGAAGATTGACTTGAAGAGTGGCTACCACCAGATCTGAATCCGAGAAGGGGATGAGTGGAAGACAACTTTCAAGACGAATGAAGGACTGTATGAATGGCTGGTGATGCCATTTGGATTAAGCAACACTCCTAGTACTTTCATGCGCCTAATGAACGAAGTACTGAAGGAGTTCATTGGGAAATTTGTGATTGTGTATTTGGATGATATTTTAATTTTCAGCAGAACAAAGGAGGAACACTTCCAACATGTTCGAAGTGTATTGAGAAGATTGCAGCAGAATAAACTGCTGATAAATTTGAAAAAGTGTACTTTTTTTCAAAAATCATTAGTTTATTTGGGTTTTGTGATTGCAGAAAAAGAGCTGAAGATGGATCCGGAAAAGATTGCAGCAATAGTTAGCTGGCCATCCCCAAAGAATTTGTTCGAGGTTCGAAGATTTCATGGCTTAGCAAGATTTTACATGAAGTTTATTAGGAATTTTAGCGGGATCTGTGCACCCATGTTGGACACAATTAAGAAGGCAAATCAGCCTTTTTGCTGGACTGAAGCAGCAGAAAACAGTTTTCAGACTCTGAAGAAAAAGATCACTGAGAGGCCGATCTTGAGATTGCCAGATTTCAACAAACTTTTTCAAGTTCGTTGTGATGCCAGCGGTACAGCCATTGGGGCAGTACTTAGCGAGGAGGACAGACCGGTTTCTTATTTCAGTGAGAAATTGAACGAAAGCAGGCAGAATTATTCGTCTTACGACAAAGAATTTTATGCGGTCATTCAAGCCTTGAAGCACTGGAGGCACTATTTGTTAGGTAATGAGTTTGTGTTATTTTCTGACAATTTTGCTTTACAGTATGTTATGCAGCAGCACAAGTTGAATCACAAGCATGCAGAGTGGGTGGAATATCTGCAAAGCTTTACCTTTGTATTGAAGCATATCAGCGGGCAATCCAACAAGGTGGCAGACGCATTAAGCAGAAGAGTTTTACTCTTGCAGGAGAGTACGGTGCAGGTGCTGGGTTTTGAGCACTTGAGGGATCTATATCAGACAGATACAGACTTTAAGGAGGCACATGAAGCATGTCAGAACCCTTTACTGCGGAATCACAGTCTGTGGTTGGACTACAATCTGCAAGAAGGATTGTTATTTAAGGGAGGACAGTTGTGTATTCCCGATTGTTCAATGCGGGAAAACATTATTCGGGAGAAGCATAGCAGAGGTCGAGCCGGACATTTCGGTATAGACAAGACATTATCCCAGATAGATCATTTCTATTATTGGCATAAGTTGCGGCGAGATGTGCAGAGGTATGTAAGCAGGTGCAAAATGTGTCAGTTGGCAAAAGGTCACAGCCAGAATGCAGGACTCTATACGCCAATGCCCATACCAAGTAGGCCATGGGACTCAGTCAGTTTGGACTTTGTCCTGGGTTTGCCTAGAACACAGCGAGGATTTGATTCAGTGATGGTAGTGGTGGATAGATTCTCAAAGATGGCGCATTTTATACCCTGTCGAAAAACTAGTGATGCTACTCACGTAGCTCACTTGTTCTTCACAGAAATTGTTCGACTGCATGGCTTGCCGAGGTCTATTATTTCAGACCAGGATGTGTGGTTCACGGGACACTTCTGGCGTACCCTGTGGAAAAATCTAGGCACCCAACTAAATTTCAGCTCCGCTTATCACCCCCAGACTGATGGGCAAACAGAGGTGGTGAATAGGAGTTTGGGGAACCTGCTACGTAGCTTGATGGAGAAAATTCGCGGATGTGGGATCGCGTACTTTCCCAAGCGGAATTTGCGTATAACGATTCTCCAAATCGCAGTACGGGATACAGTCCTTTTCAGGTTCTGTACGGCATGCATCCTCGCGGAGTGCATGAACTGCAGGATTTGGGAAAGCTCGAGAAAAGAAGCGCAGATGGAGAAGATTTATCTCAAGCAATGAATGATCTGCATGAGCAGGTGAAATTGAAGTTGGTAGACAGCAGTCAAAGATACAAGCAGCAGGCAGATTTAAAAAGGCGAGAATTTTCGTTCAATATTGGGGATGAAGTCCTTACTCACTTGTGCAAGGAACAGTTTCGAAAAGGGCAGTATAACAAATTAAAGTTTAAAAAGATTGGCCACTGCAAAATTCTTCGCAAGTTTTCTGCCAATGCCTACGAAATACAGCTGCCACCCGGAATAGGCATTTCTCCCATTTTTAATGTGGCAGATTTATTCCCTTACGCTACCAATTCCGGAGACGAAGAGGCAACAAGGCCAGAACGGAATACCCCAGATGACGAGGATTTTTGGTTAAAGCAGATGCCTGCAGCGCAGCCCCTTGAGATCGAGCGTATCATCGATACACAAGTAGCCAAATGAACACGCAGGAAGGACTATTTACAGTACCTGGTCAAGTGGAAGAACCGTCCTATTATGGACAGTTCCTGGCTTGACGCAGCACAGATTCAGAAAATTGGCTATTCAGTGGATGACCTCATGGAGCGGAGCCATGACCTTTTTGCTACCCCGGGAGCCTGATGCAGGAGCATCCGACTAGGGAGGCAAATAGACAGCAGGTTTTCATGTTTTTTTCGATGATGTGTTATTTTACAAGTCTTTGAACCTGTCCATGTTTATTTTGTCTTTTTCTTGATTAGAGGATTAGTTGTCAGTAGGGGTTGTTTTAGTATAACTGACTTTTATTTTATTTTTTATTAAGAAACTGTAGTGGGATTACTAGGCTGTTTTAAAATTCGTTATTGATAAAGTAAAAATAGAAATAATGTGGAAAATGTAACTGTGTAACCAACAGTGGGGCAGTTACCAACTGGTAACGAATTTTCCCTCCACTGGGCTACAAAAAGAACAGGAAGGGCACTTTACAGGGGTTAACAAGCACATCCATTAGAAAGAGCAATAAAACAAGTAACCAAATTGTTAAATGATTACAAAATACGTCAGTATTGGTTTAGTAGCTGTTTCTTTTGTTTATAGCTTTTCGTGCATAGCATTGACAAATTATTAAAAACGGAGACTCCTGATGCAAAATAAATAAATTCTTTCGTTTCTTTTCCCTATTACAAGTGTACAGTTTCGGTAGTGCAGTGAAAGCGACACTACGAGTTGTTTATACAAAACAGAGAACGAGGAAGGAATTGGCCAAACAACGCCAACGAGAAGACGTGGAGACAGAAACGCAAATCGAAATTAAACACAGGCAGTCAAATTCAACCTACAGGTAACAGTATTTACGCCATTATATTTCTTGAGCAAAATTGAAAACGAAACTTGAAGCTTTCTTTCCAAATATATATAAAATAGTCACATTAAGAGTCCGGAATTTACAGTCCACTGATTACATTCCAAAAACGAAACTCTTTGGAATAAGAAGCTACAGTTAGGGTTTGACTGGAAACCCTTAGGGTTACGAAAACTGATTGTGCAACAGTCATAAGTTACAGGTGGGTTCCTCGAAACCCAGAAGAGTAAACCTGTAAAAAAACCTGACTAGGTCGAAATAAGGGGAAACATAGCCGGACAATACTTAGCAAACCTACAGGTTTGCTACAGCCAACACGCTCAGAAAACATTGGAACGAAACTACCTACAAGATCTAAATACATCACAGTATAAAAAGGAGGTTGAAACGTAGTTGGATGCTACCCGTGAGGAAGGAGAAGCCAGAGTAACCGAGACCGAGAACTGGACCGCGAGATAGCGGCATTCACCTGCACAGAACCAAGAAATGGCGTTAACCCAGATTGCCATTGTGACTCATTTAGAAAAATCAAAGGACTGAGGAAGGATTCGACATCCTTACCTTGTGGAAAAGGAGGTACGTAGTGATTCTTGGTTGAACGAATAACTATCACCAGAAAGACGACCAGACCTGCTCACAAGGAGCCAAAAGGTCAGGTTGCGAAGGAGGAGGATGCGAAAATGAATCATGGAGGGCCGACTTACCAGTTCGAGCGCCTGAAGAAGCCGAGTGAATCCGTGAGATATCATAACTGAAACCACCTGCGAACAGACGAAGAATGAAATAAATCGTTGCCGAAGTTAAGCACAGAACAAAAATGAAATAACAAGAATAGTGGGGAAGAACAGTTACAGTGGAAGAGACTGGTCGTGCCGAGATAATTGAATAGTTTACCATTGTTTACACAAATGCCAGTTCGTCGTTGAACATCATTTACAAGAGGGCCTAAGTTCACAGTCCAACACTGCACCAAAAACCCAAAGACGGAACCCTCACACAGAGACACGGATAGAATACAAGTGACCGCCAAAATGGAATGATCCCGAACAACAGGCGAGGAAACCAAGTAGCACGATGACCGAACCAACAAACATTTACTACAGAATTAAATGCAAATCACCATGGCAACACCATAAATCTTACGGAGGTCGAGAACCAAGGTTTAACACTTATCCATAGCATGATGTGTATTAACTCACGGTTTTAAATAGAACGCCACGTAATAACACGTTGGAATTTGTACAAACACCTTTTATATGCCATAACAGTGAAACGTAATAACACGTTGGCACTTGTTTCAAGTACATTTTATAAGTTATAACAATGAATTTTGGGTGTGGGCTAGCGTGTACCCATCAAGTGGTATCGGAGCAAAGTTTGAGGTCACAAGAAGATGGAAGTTGACAAACGAGGAAGAGGAAGAGGAAGAGCAGTCCGAAGAGCAGCAGAAGAGGGACTGCGCGAAGAGATTCGAATTTTGAATCAAATATTAGCAGCAGTAGATGCTAGGGGGAGGAGAAATCCAACGGAGGACAGTGATGAAGATATTGCAGAACCAGCAGATGACTTTGAAGGGGTGACACCTGAACTCAGATTGTTGAAATCAGTGTTGTTATCAAGTCATAAGCCAAAGCATGAGCTTTCCACTTATGATGGGAGTTTGTCAGCAGATGTGTTATTGGATTGGCTGAGTGAAGTAAACAAATATTTTGAGTTTGAAGAAACCAGTGAGGACAAACAAGTGAAGTTCGCTACCACCAAGTTGAAAGGACATGCGTCCTTGTGGTGGGACAGCGTTCAGGCAGAAAGGAAAAGGCTATATAAACAGCCTATAAGGAAGTGGGCCAGAATGGAGGCAAAACTGAAAGAGAATTTTCTGCCTAAAGATTATCAAATTATGTTGTACAGGCAAGTACAGAACTTGAGACAAAGGGGAATGACGGTTAAGGAATATACCGAAGAATTTTATAAGTTAAATTTGAGGGCAGGGTATGTGGAAGATACCTCAAAAAAAGACAGCAAGATTCGTGAATGGGCTGAGAGGGAAGATACTGGATGAAATCGGTATTCTCTCACCCAGAACTTTAGATGAAGCATACCAGTTTGCTCTGAAGGCAGAGGAGAAAATAAACAGGAAGCAGAATGCTAGAAGAGGAGGTGGATCTGGCAGAGGAAAGGGGAAGGCCTTTGGTAGGGGCAGAGGTACAGGTTCCAATAAGGAAGGCAGCAGTTCCAAAACTGCAGGGACAGCAGAAAAGGACAACAACACTAGAGGAGGACGACCAGCCCAGCGAGGGAGAGGTAATGGTCGGGGCAGAGGAACTGTCCAGTGCTATAGGTGGCATAAGTGGGGGCACAAATCGTATGAATGTCCTGAAGGTGAAACAGCAGGTGGGAGAAGAGTTTATGTTGCCCAGCCTGAGTAAGCGGAAGAGCCGCCTCAGGAAGTGGAAAATGCACCAGAGACAGGGGAAGCCTTGGTGCTGAACAAGGTGCTGATAAAACCAGCAAAGGAGATTATGGAACCAGATCAAAGGAAGGCTTTGTTCCGGACAGTTTGCAAATCACAGGGAAAGTGCTGCAAACTGATCATTAATGGCGGAAGCACTGATAATTTGGTGGCAAAGGAAATGGTGGAGAAGTTGGGACTTAAAAATCTGAAACATCCCACTCCCTACAAAGTGTCGTGGCTGCAGAAAGGACATCAGCTGTTAGTTGATGAACAGTGCGAGGTGGAGTTCCAGATAGGCAGATATAAGGACAAAATTGTCTACGATGTTATGCCAATGGATGTCTGTCATATACTGTTAGGAAGGCCCTGGCAGTTTGACAGAAAAGTAGTTCATGACGGAAGAACGAACTACTATAAGTTTGTCAAAGATGGGGTCAAGCACACACTTGTACCCATCAAAGAGGAAGGTACAGCAGAAGCTAGTGGAGTAAAAGCGTTGCTGATGGGTGGAAAAGAGTTTTTGAAACAGATTGAAAACAATGATGTGAATTTTGTTGTTGTGAGAAGGCCAAGAATAGTGGTACTCCACACAAAGATTTCAGATTTACCTGAGGAGATTCAAGACATGTTGCAGGATTTTGGAGAGATCATAGTGGACTATCTTCCAAATGAGCTACCCCCCGAGAGAGTTATCAGCCGCTGTATTGATTTTATACCAGAAGCTAGCTTACCAAATAAGGTAGCTTATCGTATGAGCCCGAAAGATAATGAAGAAATTCGGAAACAGGTGCAAGAATTGCTTGATAAAGGGCTGATCAGAGAGAGTATGAGTCCCTGTGCAGTTTCGACAGTATTAGCTCCTAAGAAAGGTGGTGAATGGCGAATGTGTACAGATTCGAGAGCTATTAACAAGATTACGATTCGGTACAGGTTTCCACTGCCGAGAATGGATGACATGATGGACTGTTTGAGTGGGGCAGCATATTTTTCGAAGATTGACTTGAAGAGTGGCTACCACCAGATCCGAATCCGAGAAGGGGATGAGTGGAAGACAGCTTTCAAGACGAATGAAGGACTGTATGAATGGCTGGTGATTCTATTTGGATTAAGCAACGCTCCCAGTACTTTCATGCGCCTAATGAACGAAGTACTGAAGGAGTTCATTGGGAAATTTGTGATTGTGTATGTGGATGATATTTTAATTTTCAGCAGAACGAAGGAGGAACACTTCCAACATGTTCGAAGTGTATTGAGAAGATTGCAGCAGAATAAACTGCTAATAAATTTGAAAAAGTGTACTTTTTTTCAAAAAGAATTAGTTTATCTGGGTTTTGTGATTGCAGAAAACGAGCTGAAGATAAATCCGGAAAAGATTGCAGCAATAGTTAGCTGGCCATCCCCAAAGAATTTGTTCAAGGTTCGAAGCTTTCATGGCTTAGCAAGATTTTACAGGAAGTTTATCAGGAATTTTAGCGGGATCTGTGCACCCATGTTGGACACAATTAAGAAGGCAAATTAGCCTTTTTGCTGGACTGAAGCAGCAGAAAACAGTTTTCAGACTCTGAAGAAAAAGATCACTGAGAGGCCGATCTTGAGATTGCCAGATTTCAACAAACTTTTTCAAGCTCGTTGTGATGCCAGCGGTACAGCCATTGGGGCAGTACTTAGCCAGGAGGATAGACCGGTTGCTTATTTCAGTGAGAAATTGAATGAAAGCACGCAGAAGTATTCGTCTTACGACAAATAATTTTATGCGGTCGTTCAAGCCTTGAAGCACTGGAGGCACTATTTGTTAGGTAATGAGTTTGTGTTATTTTCTGACAATTCTGCTTTACAGTATGTTATGTAGCAACACAAGTTGAATCACAAGCATGCAGAGTGGGTGGAATATGTGCAAAGCTTTACATTTGTATTGAAGCATATCAGTGGGCAATCCAACAAGGTGGCAGACGCATTAAGCAGAAGAGTTTTACTCTTGCAGGAGAGTACGGTGCAAGTGTTGGGTTTTGAGCACTTGAGGTATCTATATCAGAAAGATACAGACTTTAAGGAGGCACATGAAGCATGTCAGAACCCTTTACTGCGGAATCACAGTCCGTGGTTGGACTACAATCTGCAAGAAGGATTGTTATTTAAGGGAGGACAGTTGTGTATTCCCGATTGTTCAATGCGGGAAAACATTATTCGGGAGAAGCATAGCGGAGGTCTAGCCGGACATTTCGGTATAGACAAGACATTTTCCCAGATAGAGCATTTCTATTATTGGCCAAAGTTGCGGCGAGATGTGTAGAGGTATGTAAGCAGGTGCAAAATGTGTCAGTTGGCAAAATGTCACAGCCAGAATGCAGGACTCTATACGCCATTGCCCATACCAAGTAGGCCATGGGACTCAGTCAGTTTGGACTTTGTCCTGGGTTTGCCTAGAACACAGCGAGGATTTGATTCAGTGATGGTAGTGGTGGATAGATTCTCAAATATGGCGCATTTTATACCCTGTCGGAAAACCAGTGATGCTACTCACGTAGCCCACTTGTTCTTCACAGAAATTGTTCGACTGCATGGCTTGCCGAGGTCTATTATTTCAGACCGGGATGTGCAGTTCACAGGACACTTCTGGCATACCCTGTGGAAAAAGCTGGGCACCCAACTAAATTTCAGCTCCGCTTATCACCCCCAGATCGATGGGCAAACAGAGGTGGTAAATAGGAGTTTGGGGAACCTGCTGCGAAGCTTGAATGGAGAAAATTTGCGGATGTGGGATCGCGTACTTGCCCAAGCGGAATTTGCGTATAACGATTCTCCAAATCGCAGTATGGGATACAGTCCTTTTCAGGTTCTGTACGGCATGCATCCTCGCGGAGTGCATGAACTGCGGGATTTGGGAAAGCTTGAGAAAAGAAGCGCAGATGGAGAATATTTCGCTCAAGCAATGAATGATCTGCTTGAGCAGATGAAATTGAATTTGGTAGACAGCAGTCAAAGATACAAGCAGCAGGCAAATTTAAAAAGGCGAGAAGTTCAGTTCAATATTGGGGATGAATTCCTTGCTCACTTGCGCAAGGAACGGTTTCCAAAAGGGCAGTATAACAAATTAAATTTTAAAAATATTGGCCCCTGCAAAATTCTTCGCAAGTTTTCTGCCAATGCCTACGAAATACAGCTGCCACCCGGAATAGGCATTTCGCCCATTTTTAATGTGGCAGATTTATTCCCTTACACTACCAATTCCGGAGACGAAGAGGCAACAAGGCCAGAACGGAATACCCCAGATGAAGAGGATTTTTGGTTAAAGCAGATGCCTGCAGCGCAACCCCTTGAGATCGAGGGTATCCTCGATACACAAGTAGCCAAACGAACACGCAGGAAGGACTATTTACAGTACCTGGTCAAGTGGAAGAACCATCCTATTGAGGACAGTTCCTGGCTTGACGCAGCACAGATTCAGAAAATTGGCTATTCAGTGGATGACCTCATGGAGCGGAGCCATGACCTTTTTTCTACCCCAAGAGCCTGATGCAGGAGCATCCGACTAGGGAGGCAAACAGACAGCAGGTTTTCATGTTTTTTTCGGTGATGTGTTATTTTACAAGTCTTTGAACCTGTCCATGTTTATTTTGTCTTTTTCTTGATTAGAGGATTAGTTGTCAGTAGGGTTTGTTTTAGTATAACTGACTTTTATTTTAATTTTTATTAAGAAACTGTAGTGGGATTACTAGGCTGCTTTACAATTCGTTAGTGATAAAGTAAAAATAGAAATAATGTGGAAAATGTAGCGCGCAACAACGGTCGTGAGTTACCAGCGATAGCAATTTTCCCTCCTTCCCTCCACTGGGCTACAAAAAGAACAGGAAGGTCACTTTACAGGGGTTCTGCAAACCTGTCATTGAGAAGAGAAATAAAACAAGTATCAAATTGTTCATCAATTCATCTGTGTTGATTGGTTTAGTAACAATTTTGTTGTTTATAGCTTTTCGTGCATAGCATTGACAAATTATTAAAAACAGAACCACAGTACCAGCCATTAAATTCTTTCGTTTCTTTTCCCTATTACAAGTGTACAGTTTCAGTAGTGCAGTGAAAGGGACACTACGAGTTGTTTATACAAAACAGAGAACGAGGAAGGAATTGGCCAAACAACGCCAACGAGAAGACGTGGAGACAGAAACACAAATCGAAATTAAACACAGGCAGTCAAATTCAACCTACATGTAACAGTATTTATGCCATTATATTTCTTGAGCAAAATTGAAAACGAAAATTGAAGCTTTCTTTCCAAATATATATAAAATAGTCACATTAAGAGTCCGGAATTTACAGTCCACTGATTACATTACAAAAACGAAACTCTTCGTAATAAGAAGCTACAGTTAGGGTTTGACCGAAAACCCTTAGGGTTATAGAAACTGATTGTGCAACATTCATAAGTTACAGGCGGGTTCCTCGAAACGCAGAAGAGTAAACCTATACAAAAACCTGACTAGGTCGAAATAAGGGGAAACATAGCCAGACAATACTTAGCCAACCTACAGGTTGCTACAGCCAAGACGCTCAGAAAACATTGGAACGAAACTGCCTACAAGATCTAAATACAACACAGTATAAAAAGGAGGTTGAAACGTAGTTGGATGCTACCCGTGAGGAAGGAGAAGCCAGAGTAACCGAGACCGAGAACTGGACCGCGAGATAGCGGCATTCACCTGCACAGAACCAAGAAATGGCATTAACCCAGATTTCCATTGTGACTCATTCAAAAAAATCAAAGGACTGAGGAAGGATTCGACATCCTTACCTTGTGGAAAAGGAGGTACGTAGTGATTCTTGGCTGAACGAATAACTATCACCAGAAAGACGACCAGACCTGCTCACGAGGAGCCAAAAGGTCAGGTTGCGAAGGAGGAGGATGTGAAAATGAATCATGGAGGGCCGACTTACCAGTTCGAGCACCTGAAGAAGCTGAGTGAATCCGTGAGATATCATAACTGAAACCACCTGCGAACAGACGAAGAATGAAATAAATCGTTGCCGAAGTTAAGCACAGAACAAAAACGAAATAACAAGAATAATGGGGATGAACAGTTACAGTGGAAGAGACTGGTCGTGCCGAGACAATTGAATAGTTTACCATTTTTTACACAAATTCCAGTTCGCCGTTGAACATCATTTACAGGAGGGCCGAAGTTCACAGTCCAACATTGCACCAAAAACCCAAAGACGGAACCCTCACACAGAGACACGGATAGAATACAAGTGACCGCCAAAATGGAATGATCCCGAACAACAGGCGAGGAAACCAAGTAGCACGACGACCGAACCAACAAACATTTACTACAGAATTAAATGTGAATCACCATGGCAACAGCATAAATCTTACAGAGGTCGAGAACCTAGGTTTAACACTTATCCATAGCATGATGTGTATTAACTCACGGTTTTAAATAGAACGCCACGTAATAACACGTTGGCATTTGTACAAACACCTTTTATATGCCATAACAGTGAAACGTAATAACACGTTGGCACTTGTTTCAAATACATTTTATAAGTTATAACAGTGAATTTGGGGTGTGGGCTGGCGCGTACCCATCAAGATCACAATATTTTATGTTCATAGGGGCAATGTTGTTTATTTTCGGAAGTGATTATCACCACACTTCTTATGTTGTATAATGCACTCTTTTTATTTATCATGATATAAAACAATGTGTTTTTCCTTCTGAAAAACGAAAAAGGAAAAAAAAGGAAAAAGAAGTTATTGTAACAGTTTTGGTGAAATTTTCATATAAGAAAAGTTAATAAAGGAAAAATAATAACCATGGTTATGGGAAACTTATTCCAAACTTAATGGTGGGCAAAAAATTCTTGTGTGGGTGTTCATTTGGTTTATTATGGCTAAGGAAATGGCAAAGGCATTTGGAAAAGAAAAATGGAAATTTTGGAAATTTATTTATGAAAATAATGGAAATTAGGAGAAAGGGAAGGTGAAAGGTGGCATTGCATGTGAGGAGGAAAACGTTGCATGTGAGGAGGAAAATGAAGAAAATAGAAGCCTATTTAATAAAAAGGTTTCTAAGGATAAGTTTGTACCTTTTTGTTAGTTCAATTTTAGAGCTCTCTCTCTATTCTCTTTCTCTCTCACTCTTGGACACTTAGAGTTTTCTTGGAGGACTTCAGCACTGGATCAAGAAAGGAAAATAAGGAAAAGAGGAAGAAAATATCAATCAAGGAAGAGCGGGATCAAGCAGCTACATCGGGTTTACTTCTAGGTGTCGATTTGCATGTGTAATTTACTTGCTATATTTGGCATGCATGGTTATGCATGTGTATTCTTGGTTCTCTTGCTTTAATTGGCATGGGTTTTTCCAGGTGTGAAAGTGTTCTTCAGCCTTGGCTTTCCATTTCCCTATAGTCATGGTGTGATGGGGTTCTTATGTTTTGTTTGAGTTGGAATGTCGGATGGATTCGGAACTGAGTGAATTGGATCTATAAATGAAATAACACATGGCCTAATAATCCATGAACTAGACTGTGGATTGTGGTAAATCCATTGGCCTAGTAACCCTTGAACCAGACTATGGGTTGCGGTAAATCCAGGTATTGTGTGCCGCGGTGGGCCTAGGAATCCTCGACCGGTGAATGGTGGTATATATGGTAAATCCTAGAGGTGGTTAACCTTGAACAGGCCTAGGAATAATTTCTGGTGAATGGCGAGATACACAGTAAATCCTAGAGGGTGGTGTCTCGATTATGGCCTAATAATCCCTAGATCGGGCTATGGATTGCGGTAAATCCTAGAGACTAGGAGACAAGAAAAGTCATCACAATATAAGTGGAGAAATCTGGTGGCATCGATAATTTTTTATGGCCCAGTGATCCGATGAGGATTGCGGTAAAGTTGGTTTCTATTGATGAGGGTGAGGTGGCTTAGCCTCGGGAAGCCCTGGTTGGTTCTTTTGGTTTGAGTCCCACATTCATGCTTGGAATATGGCACATGAGTGATTGGCTGAAGAGAGATTTGGCTCAGCAAATCTATGGTCGTGTGGAACGCGGTGGTCCCATACCGGGTTGGCTTTTGCATTCATTAATAAGAGGTTCTTTCCTTGGTATCTTAAGTGTAAATGGATTGAATTATATGTGGCATTTATGGATGTTGTATCCTCATTATTTGTGTTGTTTATATGTTGGTTATGGATATGTTTTATGACAATGAAAAGGAATGTTTCTCATCATGTTTGAATTATAAATGAATTAGCAATGAGCATATGACCTAATAGATGGTAATGCAGTTAATGATATAAGGCATCAGTGCTTCTTAGTGATTCTCAAATAAGTATAAGACCCCTATGCTCAGATATATTATTATGAATTGTAGAATGCATATTTGTGACATGTTTGAAGAAATTCTCGTCATGGCTATTAGGAGTCCAATCAATTCTATGTTAAATAATTTGCATTGGCATCATTGTCTCTCTGTTTAATTTCATTTCTATGAATTTCATGAAGTTCTGGGCAGTGACTTGGTCTTAGCCATGGAATTCAACCTTAAATCGCACATTCATCAGCATAGCACTAGAAAAAAAAGGCCATAGCCGCATTCAGGCAATCTCACGGGAGCAACTGGGACCCACAATTGCTCGGAGGGCTTAGAAAGGAAGTGAATGGGGCTCTAGGGGCTTGAATTGTTGAGTTTCTTCATGGGTTGGTCATTTGGAAAGGTCGAGTAGCTCCTGGAGGTTATGTTGGTTGTGTGGATGATCATTTTGATTGTGTTTTGTCAGTTCCATTTCCTTAAGGTGATCTAGGAGGTTGAATAAGATCATAGTAGCCTCTCGTCACATGTTTACCCAAACGGACCAGTTAACTTGGGTAAATGTGGGACGAGGGTGTTACAGAGTGGTATCAAAGCATGGTTCACCATTTGGACTGATTGGGTGGTATATTGGTCATGCATTCATGTCAATTTCATATGTTTTCTCATGTTTTTGGTCTATGCATTGGTTGTATATGCATGGTTTTGGTTATGGTCGCAGTGGTGTTTCCATGTGAAATTTAAGGGAATTTTTGTTGGATGTGTTTACCATGAGTTTATGTCAATTACGCATTGGATATGCATGTCAGCATTCGTATGTAATATGTATGTGTGTGTGTCACACAAATGTTATTATGCATGCATTGTGTCTAGTTGGTGTTATGGTTGTAGTATCATGCATAGAAAATTGATAATTATTAAATGTTGATATGATTATGTTTATATATGTATTGTTCTAATTTGGTCGATCTTGAAAATGAGATATCCTCCCCGAGTATACTAAGGTACGTTGGTTTGCTTATGATTTGGTTTAGTTGACATAGTAAGCCTTGCAGGAAGAGATCAAGATGACTAACAAGATGGTAGACTACAAAGATCCTCCCTGTGAATCAGATGAGCAACATGGTGTTGGGCACTCTTCTGACTTAGCAGACACATTAAAGAGTTTGAAGGAAGAAATAAGGAGTTTCAAAGAAGATAATGATATAATCATGCATGCACAGGAAAAACAAGCAGAAGTCAATGCAGTAATTCTTCATAGTTTGTCAAAATTGCAGAGACAAAGACCACTCTAGATAAGCTATGGATAGGAATATGGGACTAGTGGGGCATATAGAAATAGGTCTCATGGTGGTCACAAATTACATAATTAGAGATGGTATATTTTTAGATACTCCAAATAGGAGAGGTGATGGACACAGGTACTATTCTAGTTGTGGTTCTGACAGGAACTATGATCCTCATTGTTATCACCCTTACAGGAGGAGTGATAGGGGGTACTTTCTGAATGATTTTAGGAAAGCGAAGCCACCTACTTTTGATGGAGAGTTAAAGAAGCCTGAGGATGCAGAGGCTTGGTTACTTGGCATGAATAAGTTCTTTGAAATGCATGAGTATACAAAGAATATGAAGGCAAGAATAGTGATCTTCAACCTCAAAGGGAAGGCATAGATTTAGTGGGAATATGTAAAATGGATCAGAGACATCAAGACAGAGAAGTTGAGTTGGCATGAATTCAAGAGACCCTTCAGAAAGAATTACTTGTCAGAAAGGTACTATGACAACAAAGCCAAGGAATTCTATGAGCTTAAAATGGGATCGATGATAGATGAGGAGCATACAACCAAGTTCTTGGAGCTATCGAGGTATGTGTCATATCTTAAAGATAAAGGGCCAAAGTTTATAGATTTGTTAGTGGATTACCATTATCATTTAGATATCGTATTGAGTATGATGGCCTTAGTCACTTGTAGAAGTTATTGGGAAACTGAAGCATTGTTATTAGCAGTCAAAGCGTAAGAATGAATCTCAACAAGGATGGAATGGAAAAGATAAATATAAAGGTAAATGTAAATGGTAGTTGAAAAGAAAAAGGCCTCAGAATGCAAAATAGAAAGAAAATGTTGCACCACATAAGAAGTTCAATGCAGCTAAACAAGGACTTGGGTCACAGCATCATAATAGAGCTAATGGTACAGGACTCTTGGAGTGTTGGACATGTGGTAAGAAAAATTTTAAAAGGGATTGTTTGCAGAATTAGGGTGTTAGGCCTCATATTTATAGTGAAAAGGAGGTGTGGATTGTTCGGGATGTTAGGTATATAATTCCTCGTATCTATGCAGTGTTGGATAATATGTAAGAAAATCATCAGGCATCTATCATTGAGATGAACGGTAAGCTTTGTGATCAAGTTGTTTCTATTTTGACTGACCCTATATCTAACTAAATTTATGTTGACCTTGAATTGGTGGATAAGCATGGTTTGAATAAAGAAGTGCATGCATAATATTGGTTAGTGTAGTTGGATACATGTACCAATAAGAGAGTTCACCATTGGGTAAGAGCTTGTGCATTTGAGCTGAGTGGTATGCCTACTTCAGCACATTTGAATTCGTTACCATTGGGGTCATATATTATTATTTTGGGTGTGGACTGGCTCTATCTTCATAGGACCAAAGTTGAATTTTACGACAAATCCATTGAGTTTTTGGATGACAATGGAGAGAAGAGAGTCTTACATGGTAAGAAGAAAGAAACAGCAGTTATGATGGTGATAGCTATGCAGGAAAAGTGTAGTCGCAGAAAAGGGTGTGTGTTATTTGCAGTGCACATTTCTAGTGATAAAGGTGAGGAGGATGAGGATGCGGAGATATTGATCATGTACCCGATCTTACAACAGTTTCAGGATGTGTTTCTAGTAGAGATATCAGAGTTTTCACCTCACATAGACATGCATTTCTCCATTGATTTGGTACCAGGGGTAGCACCAACATCAAACGCACTGTATAGGATGAGTACTCCAAATTTAGTAGAGCTAAAGTTGTATTTGAAGGAAATCATTTACAAGGGATACATTAGGCCAATTGTATAACCATGGGGTATACCGATCTTGTTTGTGAAGAAGAAGGATGGTACTCTCATGTTGTGTATTGATTACAGGCAGTTGAACACAGTGACCATCAATAATAAGTATCCATTGTCAAGGATTGATGACTTATTTGATCACCTAAAGGGAGAAACAATGTTCTCAAAGAATGATTTGAGATCCAGATATCATCAGGTACGCATCAAGGAAGAGGAAATTTACATGACATCTTTCTATACCAAGTATGGACATTATGAGTTTGTTGTAGTTCCATTTGGTTTGAATAATGCTCCAGCTACTTTTATGTGCTTGATTAACAGTGTGTTGTGTCCTTATCTAGACAAGTATGTTATTGTATTCATTGATGACATCTTGATATATTCCAAGAAAGAGGAAGAGCATGTCGAGCATTTAGCAGCAATATTGAGGCTGTTGAGAGAGCATCAGTTATATGTTAAGCTCAGTAGATGTAGTTTCTTTCAGACACAGGTACATTACTTGGGGCATGTGGTCTCCAAGTGTAGAAATTAGTATACACTAAGCATGCATACATCCAGATTCCCCTGATCTCACAATATTTAACTTCTTACAAAATACATAATCATTCCACTATTAATCTTTTGCGGAAAATTAATTTCAAACACATGTGAAGCATAAATAAAAACAATCGCACATAACACAGTTGTTTAACGGGAAATCCTGAAGCTAAAAACCCCAACTATCATATATTATATATCATGGAGATCATGTAACAATCTCATACAAAGATTAGTACATCAAGATCTCAGTACAATCAATCATCACACACTAATCAGAAGAAATATGCAAATCCATGCACCGATTTCTTGCCACCTGCTAGCCTGCCTCCACTGCGCAATCCCTGCTGAAAAATAGCTCTGAATGAATTTGAATTACCCTTTCCTTGACTGCACAATCCTCATTGGCAACTCCAATGTGTGTGTGGTGCAATAAATGCATCATTATAGTCACAACAAATAGTCCATCTTGCCCTTTCACGTATCTCTCCACTGGGTCTCCACTGGAACTGCCATGCACTGTAGTTAACTGTTGTATTGTTCAGTTGATTAATGAGTTATTATATGTGAATTAAGTAACTAATTAATTCACTCCACTCGCACTAGTGTATCATTCAGTTAGACTAGATACAACTAGCTCAACTGAGTCTAACTGAGTTAAACTGAATACAACTCCATGAACTACTCTTCCAACTCTGTCATAACTTTGCCACTTCATTTCTAACTGAGTCCTCCATGCATGAACCACCAGTAAACCCTAGGAATTGTGTAATTCCTTTAGCCCACTAATTTGCCAAATCTGTGCACTGAAATTAAGTGCTCCAAGAGAATAAGTTGTTGTTTATTGTCGGATTATTATTAAGAGCTAATAATAATCGACACTTCTATTTTTAGATCGACGATCTATAAATAGAATTTGCCAAATATTCTAAAAATATAATTTCATCTATTTTTCCAACTTGATTAACCATCCACAAATAGCATCCTGCAACTTCTGAAATATGATCACCATGTCTAAAAATAGACTTGCGCCAAAAATAGTCTGCGGGCCCACTTAGTGAAGGCGACTCTTTCCACTAAGCTCATCATCTTGTTGAATCTCAACACTCCCTCTCAACAAGATAGGGATTATCTTTCACCCCAATCCTGCCTCTATGGTATTCGAATTTTCTCCTGGTGAGCGCCTTCATCAGAATATCTGCATCCTGATCTTCCATAGGAATGTACTAAAGCAACATGATTTTCCGCTACACACAATCTCTGATATGATGATACTGAATATCAATATTTTAGATCTATCACGAAACACATGATTAATTGAGAGTTTAATGCAACTCTGATTATCACAATGTATCATTGTAGGATCTAAATGTGAACCGAACAAACCGACCAGGATCTTCCTCATCCTGATAGCCTCACATGCAACTTGACTTGCTGCCATGTATTCTGCTTCCACCGAACTGAGTGCTGCGGATCTTTGTTTACTATTGTACCAAGAAACTGTCGTAGATACGATACTGAAAATCCCTCCTGATGTGCTCTTTCTGTTTGTTGGGCTGCCTGCCCAATCTGCATCCGTGAAGCCATGCAACTTCACCTCATCCTTCTATCTGTATCATAAGCCATACTCAGATGTGCCCCTGAGATACCTCAAAACATGCTTGCCTGCCTTCCAAAAGAGCTTGGTAGGCTTAACCATCGCTTGTGAAATTTGGTTCACCGCATAGCATATGTTCGATCTTATATAAATACATGAGAGAACCCACCAACTGTCGATAAACAGTGGCATCCACTACCTCTGCCAATGTAGCATCCTCTTTCCTCCAATTTCCTAGAAGAGGAGTGTCAATAGGCTTATAGCCTTGCATGTGAAACTTCTCCAGTATCTCCCGGGCATACTTTCCTTGAGACACAAACAGTTCACCTTCCCGCTACCATACTTCCAATCCAAGGAAATAATGAAGGAGGCCCAAATCCTTCATCTCAAACTCCTTTGCAAGACCTGCCTTGCATGAGTGTATCAACTGCTCATCACCCGTTAGTATTAAATCATCAACATAAAGAACAATGATTAAAATCTTACCCTCCACCACAATTTGGCACAGGTTTGCATCCGCCTCACTCTTGGTGAAGCCAAGTCCAGTGAAATATTTGTCGATCCGAGTGTACCAAGCACGTGGTGCTTGCTTCAGCCCATACAACGCTGTTTTGAGCCTGCACACATGTGACTCGCTGCTAAAGATCTCAAATCCTTCAGGCTGCTCAATGTACACCTCTTCCTCAATGATCCCATTAAGGAACGCAGTCTTCACATCCATCTGATGAATGTGCCAACCAATCTGCGCTGAGAGAGCAAGGATGGTCCTTTTGGAAGAATACCGTGCGACAGGTGCAAAGGTTTCCTCATAATCAATCCCCCTGATCTGTGAGAAGCCCTGGGCAACAAATATTGCCTTATACTTCTCAACGCTCCCATCAATAGCTTACTTTACCTTGTAGATCCATATTGATCCTACAACTGATTTTCCCACCGACCTTGGAACAATCTCCCAAGCATTGTTTCTGACAATGGAGTCATACTCCTCCACCATGGCATCTACCGATGTGGGCTCCTGCACTGCTTCTTCAAAAGAAGATGGCTCTGTCACGATACACTTGCTCATAAGAGCCATGTATCCAGTAAAACGGTCAGGTGACTGTCTTTGTCTGCGCTGTGATGTAGGGACTCCTACATTCTATGCCGCATCAAGCTTTAGTTTCTCAGCTTCTGTGGTATGATTTCTGCCTTGTCTGATGTTTGGTTTTTCATGAGTGGACTCCTCCACTCCATGAATCTCCTCCTGTGTTTGATCCACATCTAGAGGCTCATCTTTGGGAACAAGAAGTTCCTCCTCTGCATGCAAGTGTAGCTCCCTCTCAAGAAACAACTTCATGGCTTTCACCTCATTGAATTTTATATCCCATCGCACCACAGTAATTCGACTATCTGGAAAATACACACGATAATTATGGGGTGTTTCTGTGTACCCCAAAAATATCCCAACTTCTGTAGTCGGCTCCAGCTTCTTCCTGGCATCATTTGTCACATGAATGTAAACAGATGAGCCAAAAATCTTAGAATGAGAAATATCAGGCTTCTTACTAGTAAAAGCTTCTTCAGGTGTACTCATGCCAAGTACTCTATGAGGACAAAGATTTTGCACATAAACCGCAATGTTGCATGCTTCTTCCCACAAGTGCATCGATAGGCCCTGGTCATGCAGCATAGCTTGTGCAGCACCCACGATCGTTATGTTCTTCCTCTCCGCGACCCCATTCTGTTGGGAGTTATGAGGCGCTATGAGTTCTCTTCGAATTCCTTCTTTGCTACAAAATTCTTTGAATTCACCCGAGATGTATTCACCACCATTATTGCTCTGTAGAGCTTTCACTTGCTTCCCTGAGTCCTTCTCCACTAATGCTTTAAACTCACCAAAATTTGAGAAAGTTTTGCTCTTCTTTTGCATGAAGAAGATCCAGCATCTACGAGAATAGCCATCAACAAATATAACATAATACCTGTGTTTTTCTATTGAAGCAACTAAGAAAGGTCCACACACGTATGTGTGAATTCTCTCCAGGATCATTGAAGGATGGTTCTCCTTCTCATGAAAGGTGGTCTTCACAAACTTACCCATAGTACATACCTCACACTGATTTGACTGCACAAGAGTACCCTTGGGAAGTCCAGTAGAAATCTGCTGCAAAATCTTCAAAGCGCCATGGTGAAGATGGCCCAATATCCTGTGCCATAATTCGCCCTCATCCCAGCTCACCACTTCTTCTACTTTTCCCACCATTGCAGCGCGGCCATCTACCTCCAACTTGTAGAGATTCTTAACTCGAATCCCTATCTTCTTGGTTTTATTTCGAAGGAAAGCTTTTCCCTCACTGAAAACAACTTCATAACCTTTGTCTTCCAACATTGCGACCGAGACCAAGTTCTTCTTCAGACCTGGAACATGCATAACATCCTTAAACAAGAATGGATTACCGAAATCCCTCTCAAAGTTAATGGCCCCAATTTTGGTCGCACTGTATCAACCATCGTCACCCATCTCTATATGCATCTGGATGTCCTTCTCCTCCAAGTCACTAAACAACTCCTTGTCTCCCGTCATATGGAAAAATGCACCACTATCAAGATACCACACCGACCCCATATAGCTTGAAACCAATCATGCGATAAAAGAGAAATCAAGTTGAGGCTAAGGCCTCTCCAGCTACAGCTCCATCAACCTTCTTGTTCTTGTTCTTCTGTGGGCAGTTAGTGGCGAAATGCCCATGTTCATGACAGTGAAAACACTTCACCTTAGACAAATCCTGCGTCTTTCCTTTAGCTTCGGATTTTGAAGGAAATTTCTTCCCCTTCCCTTTCCTTGCTTTTGCATCCAAAGCGCACTTCTCTTCATCTTCATTCTTCGATGAAGAGCCATCCCTAGTACCCCGCCTTATCTCCTCCTGCACAAGATCCGACCAAAGTCGCTCCCATCCTGGCAGTTTCTCCCGTCCATTGACAGAGTCTTCGTAGCTATGCCAACTTTCCGGAAGCCCAAGGAGATCCAAGCTCACCAAGTCTTCATCATCAGCAGTAATCCCCACACTTCCCAATTCATCCCTACAGTGGACAAACTTCATGAGATATTTTGGAATACTGCTGCCCTTCTCCATTTTTATTTTTTTGAGCTTGTCTTTCAGCGCCAACTTCCTCTAGTCGTTGTTGCTTTGGAACAAATCTGTCAAAGCCTTCCACATTAAGAATGGAGTGGCTTTCCCATGAAGGCTGGACACAACGCGGTCCTTCACACCTTCCAACAGAATTCTTCTAGTCTTTGCTATCTTCTTTTTCCATGCATCAAGTAATGCAGCATTGTTAGATCCCGCTTTAGGAACATCGCTATCGATGAACTCCTTCAGTCCATTATCCTCCAGCACCACCTCCATCCTATCCTTCCAGGCTATGTAATTCAATCTCACATCAAGGGCATACTCCAATCGCAACCCATTGAAATACATTTCAATGTATACTCAACTTCTGCACCAAGAATTTTCTGTAGCAAATTTGAATTGTCCACCAGCACAAATTCAACAATTCTTCACAATTGCAATCTTCAAGAATTAACACCGCTCTGATACCATGTAGAAATTAGTATACACTAAGCATGCATACATCCAGATTCCCCTAATCTCACAATATTTAACTTCTTACAAAATACATTATCATTCCACTATTAATATTTTGCGGAAAATTAATTTCAAACACATGTGAAGCATAAATAAAAACAATCGCACATAACACAGTTGTTTAACGGGAAAGCCTGAAGCTGAAAACCCCAACTATCATATATTATATATCATGGAGATCATGTAACAATCTCATACAAAGATTAGTACATCAAGCTCTCAGTACAATCAATCGTCACACACTAATCAGAAGAAATCTGGAAATCCATCCACCGATTTCTTGCCACCTGCTAGCCTGCCTCCACTGCGCAATCCCTGCTGAAGAATAGCTCTGAATGAATTTGAATTACCCTTGCCTTGACTGCACAATCCTCATTGGCAACTCCAATGTGTGTGTGGTGCAATCAATGCATCACTATAGTCACAACAGATAGTCCATCTTGCCCTTTCACGTATCTCTCCACTGGGTCTCCACTGGAACTGCCATGCACTGTAGTTAACTGTTGTATTGTTCATTTGCTTAATGAGTTATTATTTTTTAATTAATTAACTAATTAATTCACTCCACTCCCACTATTGTAGCATTCAGTTAGACTATATACAACTAGCTCAACTGAGTCTAACTGAGTTAAACTGAATACAACTCCATGAACTACTCTTCCAACTCTGTCATAACTTTGAAACTTCAGTTCTAACTGAGTCCTCCATGCATGAACCACCAGTAAACCATAGGAATTGCATAATTCCTTCAACCCACTGATTTTCCAAATCCGTGCACTGAAATTAAGTGATCCAAGAGAATAAGTTGTTGTTTATTTTAGGATTATTATTAAGAGCTAATAATAATCGACACTTCTATTTTTAGATCGATGATCTATAAATAGACTTCGCCCAATTGAAAAAATATAAATTCATCTATTTTTCCAACTTGATCAACCATCCACAAACAACATCCTGCAAATTCTCAAATATGATCACCATGTCTAAAAATAGACTTGTGCCAAAAACAGCCTGTGGGCCTACTTAGTGAAGGCGATTCTTTTCACTAAGTTCATCATCTTGTTGAATCTCAACACCAAGGAAGGAATAGCAGTGGATCCAGAGAATATAAGGGCTATAATGGAGAGGGAAAGTCCCAGAAATGCAGATGAGGTAAGATCATTCATGGGGCTATCACGTTATTATAGGAGGTTCATCAGGAACTTCTCTCACGTTGCATGTCTTATCATGTCAACATTGCAACAAAAAGGTAAGAAGTTTGAATGGACAGAAGAATGTGCAACAGTTTTTGAACAATTGAAGGAGTTGTTGACAAATGCTCTAGTGTTAAAGATTGTGGATCTGTAAAAAGAGCTTTTAGTGTGTACATATGCTTCCAAGAGAGGGCTTAATGGAGTTCTTATGCAGGAAGGACACGTAATATGTTATGAATCGCGGAAATTAAATGAGCATGAGAAAAACTACTAACACATGACCTTGAGTTAGTGGTGATCATTCATGCGTTGAAGATGTGGAGGCACTATCTTCTTCGCAGGAGGTTTTTATTGATGAGTGATCATAGTGGGTTGAGATACTTGTTTGACCAACCAAATTTGAATGTTGTGCAAGCTAGATGGTTGGCCACGATCATTGAGTTCGATTTTTAGATCAGATACATCATGGGAAAAGAGAACATGGTTGCAGATGCTCTTAGCATGTAGATACAAGTGAATCATATAGCAGTTATGAATTCTTATGGGATAGACTTACACGATCATATTTTACAGGTAGGCCAGCAAAATGACAGGTATAGAGGGCTCATGAAAATGTTACAACAGAGTACAGGCACAGGTACAAGTACTGGTAGTGGTATAGGTTTAGGTACAGGTGCTCAAGATGTGGACTATCATCTCTCAGCAGATGGATTGATCAGATTTAGGGACAGGATATATGTGTCAGACAGTAGTGAGCTCAAGGAGATTATCTTGAGGGAGTTTGATGCGAAACCATATTCACGTCACCCAGGTTACCAGAAGACATTGGCAGCAATAAATAATTTTTATTATTGGTTGAATCTGAAGAAGGATGTGGCAGAGTTTGTGGTTAGATGTTTAGATTGTTAACAAGTAAATGCAGAGAGTAGGCATTCAAGTGAACAACTACAACCGATTTCAATTCCAAGGTGGAAATGGGAGGTCATTTCCAAGGATTTCATTACAGGTTTTCCGAGGAAATTTAGACATCATGATTCCATCATGGTTGTGGTGGAGAGGTTGACTAAGGTAGCACACTTCATTCTAGTGAAGACTATGTATTCGGTTAGCGATGTCGCACAGGTGTTCATTAGAGATGTGGTCAGATTGCATGGTGTTCCAAAGAATATTATGTCAAACAAGGATGCAAAGTTTACTTCCAAGTTTTGGAAGGAGTTGTTTGCAGGTTTAGATACATAGTTGGCCTTCAATAAATCTTATCACCTGCAGACAGATGGACAGACTGAGAGGTTCAACTAGATATTAAAGGAAATATTGAAGATGCATGTGATGCATTAGCAAAGGAGACGGGAGGAGTACCTTCTATTGGTTGAGTTCGCCTACAACAATGGTTACCATGAATCACTGAGGATGAGTCTGTTTGAGGCACTATAAGGGCAGAGTTGTAATACTCCCATCAGTTGGAGTGATCTGGTGAACAGGGTATTGATTGGACCGGACATGTTAGCATAAATGGAACGGGAAATGCAAGTGATCAAGAAGAATATAAAGGTATCACGGGATAGGTAGAAAATTTATTCAGATCGGAACAGGTTGTTTAAGGATTTTCAGGTTGGGGAACAAGTGTACTTGCGCATCAAGCCAAAAAAATATCTCTTGCGGATTGGATCGTATGCCAAGCTAGCACCTCAGTTTTTTAAACCTTTCAAGATTCTTGAAAGGATTGGGCCAGTATCCTATCGACTTACATTGCCTCTGATAGTGAAATTCCATGATGTTTTCCATGTGTAATTTCTTAAGGAGTATGTTAAATATGTTGATCATGTGATTGACTGGTCTGTATTGCAGGTGGATCCAGATGGATAATTCCAATCAGAACCTCGGTGTATATTGCAGAGAAAGGTGCTCATGCTCCAGAACCAATAAATCGAGAAGGTTAAAGTGCAGTGGAAGCACTTTGGGCTTGATGAAGCTACATGGGAGATGGTGGATCAGATGTGGGTTATGTATCCTTCTTTATTTGTTGGTTGAGTGAATGTCCTTGATATATTTTTTGGTATATGTTTAGATATATGTTTCATGTGATGTTTTGGTATATTTACATATGTAAATGGATGTAAATACCACCATGAGTTGTGTCATAAAGCTCCAATAAGCGATATGGGTGTCATGTCATTATGGTTTTCACGTTGTTATCTTGTCATGTTGGTTTGTTTCTCAGCAAGTTGATCATTGTAAATACTTCAATGAGCCAAGTTATAAAGCTCCATGGGCAGTATGTTTTTCTTTCAGTAGTCTTGTTGGTTATAGGTTTCATTGAACACCGAGGATGGTGTTCCCCCAAGGGGGAGGTTTTTATAACAACCCTGGTGAAAATTCCATGTAATAGAAGTTAATAAAGGAAAAATAATAACCACATTTATTTGGCACTTATTCCATCCTGATTTTTGGGCAAAACATAGTGGGTGTTCATTTGGTTTATTATGACTAATGAAATTGGCAAAGGCAATGGAAAAGGCATTTGGAAAGGAAAAATGGAATTTTTGGAAATTTATTTATGAAAATAATGGAAATTAGGAGAAAAGGAACGTGAAAGGTCACAGGTTGCATGTGAGGAAAATGAAGGAAAATAATGGAAAATGAAGAAAATAGAGGCCTAATTGATAAAAAGGCTTCTGAGGATCAGTTGTTACCTTTTTGTCAGTTCAGTTTTGGAGCTCTCTCTCTATTCTCTCTCTCTCTCACTCTTGTACACTTAGAGTTTTCTTAGAGAACTTCAGCATTGGATCGTGAAAGGAAAAGAAGGAAAGAGAAAGAAAATATCAATCAAAGAAGATCGGGATCAAGCAGCTACAACAGTTTTACTTGCAGGTATCGATTTGCATGTGTGATTTCCTTGATAGATTTGGCATGCATGGTTATGCATGTGTGTTCTTTGTTCTCTTATCATTAGCATGGTTTTTTCCATGTGTGATAGTGTTCTTTAGCCTTTCCTTTCCATTTCTGAATAGCCATGGTTTGATGGGGTTCTCATGTTTTTCTTGAGATGGATTGTCGAATGGATTCGAAACTGAGTGAGGTGGATCTCTAAATGAAAGAACACATGGCCTAGTAATCCTTGAACCAAACTGTGGATTGTGGTAAATCCTTTGGCCTAGTAACCCCTAAACCAGAGAGTGGGTTGCAATAAAGCCAGGTAGTGTATGCCTCGGTGGGCCTAGGAATCCTCAACCAATGAATGGTCGAATATACGGTAAAGCCTAGAGGTGGTTTCCCCCTATCATGCCTAGGAATCCTTGTCGGTGAATGGCAAGATCTACAGTAAATCCTAGAGGGTGGTGTCTCTATTATGGCCTAGTAATCCCTGGATTGGACTGTGGATTGTGGTTAGGCCTAAAGACTAGGAGACAGGAAAATTCACAATGTAGGTGGAGAAATCTGGTGGAATTCATGCTTGTTGATGGCCTAGTGATTCGGTGAGGATTTCGTTAAAGTCGGCTTCTATTTTAGGGTGAGGTGTTTTAGCCTTAGGAAGCCCCGGTTGGTTCTTTTGGTTTGGATCCCACATTCATGCTTGGAATATGACACAGGGGTGATTGGCTAAAGAGATATTTGGCTTAGCCAATCTATGGTTGGGTGCAACGTGGTAGTCCCATACCAAGTTGTATTTTGCATTCATTAATAAGAGGTTCTTTCCTTGGTATCTTAAGTGTAAATGGGCTAGATTATATGTGGCATTTATGGTTGTTGTATCCTCATTATTTATGTTATTTATATGTTGGTTATGGATATGCTTTATGATGGTGAAAAGGAATGGTTCTCATCATGTTTGAATTGTAAATGAATGATCAATGAATATATGACCTAATAGATGGTAATTCAGCTAATGATATAAGGCATAAGTGATTCTTAACGAGTCTCAGATAATTATAAGATCCCTATGCTTAGATCTGTTATTATAGGCAGGTCTGCCATCACATCAGTCGATGAGACAACCACCAAAGGAAAAGAGGACTGAAATTAAATTTCCAGCATGATTCCATAGATTTTTATTCAATTCAATTATCATTATGTTCTATGTGTTATGTGATCTATATTCAATGAGGTTGTTGGGTGTTCATAGCAACCATTATTTTATTTTATTTTTACTTTATGTGATTCGTGAGATCACTATATGACTAACCTAACCTGTATCTTGAGTAGTTACGACTTGGACGCATCAAAGCCATCAAAATCACCTGGGGATCACTCCTAGTCTGGGCCACGCCGGCCTTTAGCATGGCTGGATTTTTTACATGTAGTTTCGAACCGGTGACCTTTACACCATGGAGTGGCTTAACAAAACATCTTTTTACCGTCTATTCTATGCCTCGTGGGAAAAACAAATTATCACAAACACAAATAATTCCATGGGATTTGAACCTTGAATCTCTTGATACATAAGACTTCATTTTCACAACACTTATCAATTAAGTTACTGATAGAAATTTAAAAGTGATCATAGAGAGATTGCACACAACACAAATCACACACTTATGTTATTCATCTCACAAAGTTTATATATATTGGAATACATGAAACTTATAGATTCAAGAATAGTGGATATGTAGCTAATACAGTTGATAACTTTGGGACTCACAATTAATGACAATTTGGAACATATGGAAACATTACTTCCAATAACCTCCTTTAATGCTTACTTGTAACAAATATTGAAAAACACACATTACATCAACAATATTGATATTTTTCATATTTGTCTGATACTGTCATCACTTGCACTCACATCCACTCTGAAATCTCACAGTTTCAACTCTTTTCTTCACCACACTTTCGATATTCCCACTTGATCCATTTAAGACATAACCGCTTCAAACAATCATTGACGTACTTTGCAAGATTAATGCTTCTTGACCTCTCGAAGCACGACGGGTCATTCTTGATACCGAACCATCCTATGGAATTGCCATCATCTATTGAATCCATGACCCTCCACATTCTTCATCAATTATGTAGGATAGAATTATGGGTATATAATGTCTTCAACGAACAATTCTACAACTTGACCTTGTATAAAATAACTTAGACTGACACTCCATGAACACAACGAGTCACACCAGCGTAATCTTATTAAGAAATACATGTAACTAAAACTCCCAAAACACGACAAGTCATATTAGTTTGTTCAATAATTAACATGTTTTTTGTGATTTTACATCATTTAAATTTTCCCGACAACTCATTTTCACCATTAAAATTTCTACCAACCACTTTTCTTTTCTTTTTGGTTTACTTCTCAACAAACTATTATTATAAAATCAAAATAACCACAACAAATGCTTATGTGAAAAAGAGATTGGAACGTTGAGGTCCAAAACAACATAGATGTCACTATACCATGCCTCGCCTCATAAAATAACATGACAATTGATTATCTTTAAAAATATACTTTGAAACCCGCAACTCAACTTTAATAAAAAGTGCTTTCAACGAACATGACATATCAAGGATTTTTAAATTTGGCATGCCACCGGAAACTTACGAGGGCTGTCCTTATCATCATATTAAAAGAACGATATCACAATCAACGTCTGCATAGTGTTCAAGTGTTGAAGAGTTGCAGCACGCGGTGGACATTTGCGGCTCCAGCGCTGGACATGGCTTTAATAATCCGTTGTCTGCAAACCAAACAAGAAGACCAACAATATATTGACCTCCGCAAATGAGATCTCAGGTACAGGAACCAAGACGAATCCCAATTTAAATTCATTGATAACAGTGTTGGCCCTCAACACAGCGTAGCTGATGTACGTCTTGCCATAAGGCATAAGTGTCAACGTAAAGTTGTTAACTTCAAGGACCAAGTTCTTGCAACTTCATTAAGTGGCCATGTTTTTACAAAAGAGGTCCATTCATGTTTCCAACAATGAAACAACATGCCTGGAAATATTTCAATTCACATTCAACGAAGGAAATGAACCACTATAGATTGTTGGGAAAAAAATTTGTGGCATATGGTATGTCTCTTGTGCTTCTATGTCACATTCAAACATTAATAGTTTCAATAAACAACTCTTGAATTGAAACTACAATGAGATCTTATAGAGACACAAGTTGAGAGCTTCAAATTAGCCTATAGTGATATTTTTTTTTATTCTTTTAATTCTAATGTGTAACTAATCTATAGGTTAATACATTGTGTATGAGAGAACAAGTTGACAACCAACATTAGCTCACTAGATTGAAAAATCTATAGGTTAACATTGTGTATGAGAGAACAAGTTGACAATCAACATTAGTTCACTAGATTGAAAAAGTGTTATAGCTGTGGATGTTTAAACTATCATTATTTTAAACAAGTTGTATTTTTTTATGCCCATGCTTGTAAATAAACATGGTATATGTAGAACGTAACTCAGTAATCCCAAAGACATAACTTTATGTCGACATCCAATGGTGGACCCAAACACACAAAGATTCATTGCATTGTGTGTTGCTAGACATAGTGAATTGGTTCCTCGAAGTGAATATGCAAATATTTCTACTATGATTAACACACATATGATCAAGAATTCAACAATGGACCTAGAGATTCCTAGGGGCATTATCTCAAAAGTTCCAAATTGTAACATATAGATTAAAGAAATTCTTTATAGCATTGACCTCAATTAGATTATCGTATTCAAGTGTGTTCATATCATGTGCATTTTCCAACCCTATGAAACCATGAATATAGGGGCCTCTCTATGTTGTCATTAATACCTACCGAAAACAAGATGATGACCAACTAACCACCATGTCTTTGTTTTACATCATCACTTTAGGGTTTTTGTTTATGAGATCTATTTAGCAATTTTATTTCCAAATCAATTATATATATAAATATAAATAATAATCCTGTATTTCATAATTTATACACTTTGCTACTCCTTAAATGAAAATTATTATTTCTACGAATCCTTAATTAATTGAGCCGAGAGGCTCATTTTACAACCCAGTATGAGGGGATGTGTAAGTTTGTCCATCCATCTGTTCCCCTTTAAAATAAAAATTATGTTCTAAATAGAAAAATAATGTAGATTATAATAAAAAAAATGAATATGTTGTAAAGTAATTAGAAGAAAAAAAAATGTGTAAGTAAGATGTTTAAATATTATACTTTTCAAAAATATTTCAAAAAAAAAATTAAATGAACTCTTTGAAGTAATTAATGTTAATATCAACTTCATATATATCTATAGAAAAAAAAATTGTTAAAATAAAATTTTTTAATGTTGTATATAAAAAAATATTCAATGTCAACAAAATATTTTAATACGAAGTAACATTTACATATCCTTAAAAATATATTAATGATAAAAAAACATTTTAATTTGCTTGATAAAATGTCTAGATATACATATTGTGTAAAATATTTTAATGTCAATCACATATCATTTTTAAAAATATATATGTATATATCATGAAAAAAATTAAGTTTTATGATTAAAAAGTTCATTTTGGTCTCATATATACTCCATTTACCATTAAAAAATACAATTTAAACAATGAAAAATAACACATTGTATTTTTTGTTAAAAAAACTTACATATGAAAAAATTTGATCCCTCTCCATTCATATTAAATCCGCACTTAAAATAAATCTATACTAATTTAAATTCATTACATCTTCTAATTATATTCTTTCCACCATGGCCAAAGATATTCTAGTGCCCTCCTCACGTAGCATCCTTGTATATTCTAACCCTTTTCCTATCAACTCTTTGGTAAGAATCACGTAAAAACGTGGGAATTAAAAACATTTGCGATTCAAAAGTTTAAAAAGCAATATACTAATTTTTCAAGCAATTTATCAACTTATATATTTCCGTAATAGAATAAAAATAATCAAATTTATTTCATTCCTATTCTAAAATCTTAGTTGCTTACACTCTTAACTTCTACACCATAGAAACTAGAAATCTTGAAAATGTGGGGCTTTGAAAAGTGACTTATTATATGGCTATTCAGTATTCGAAGGTACAATTTTAGATTATTAAGAACTTATCTTTTGTTTAGTTAAAAATAATTAAAACTTACAAACAATTCAATGCGATTTAAGAAAAAAAAAATCCAAAATTGAAAATACTCCACTAACCAATAATTACTTGGCATTTGGTTATTCATTATTTGAAAGTATCATTTAAGAATTCAGTTTTTATAATAATTTTTAAAAGAATTCAGTTTTTATAATACTTTTTAAAAGAAAAAGAAAAAATCATATAATTTTAAACAACACAAAAATAAAATAACCAAAAAAACACTTAAATTTAAAAATGAGAATACTCTACAAAGCATTTAATTATTATGCATATACATCACTTCTCTTAAATTTACCATACATATAATACAACTTATTTGTTCAACAACCAAGTGATTGAAAATTTTGATAGAAGAAATAAAAATGATACATTGTGTCATTTATGCCCTTAAAAAAATTATTGATAATGAAAATGTGATAAATAGATCTTAAATAACGAAGATTTGATATGACAAGTAGATACAAAATTATATGGAATTATTAAGAAGAAAATTGTGAATAATTTATATTAAACTCTGAAAAAAAATTGTTCATTCAAACTTCCTCAACCTATGGTTATTTGTGCGTGCGCATTGTACTTAGGCTTGTATCCATTGTTAAGCTTGCTAACAGCCTTATTCATCATTTGAACTTCTTAACGAAGTTCAGTCCTCACTCCCATCAAACATAAATTGTGCACCAACTAACAAAACAATAAACTATATTCAATTTGCAGAAATTTTTCAATAAGCAGCCTACCTACTCTTCTAAGTGTGTTTGGTACAATGATTAGTGCATTTATTATTGAGCATCAGAAGTTCAATCCCTGTTGACTCGTCATATTCACATATAAAATAGGTTACACCAATAGTGAGGCACAAGATATTCAAAATCACACAAGAAAACACCATAAGCAAACTCAAAATCACATTAGAAATATCACATAGGGAAGGAGTACTTTTGCCCTAACATTTTACTGAAGCCCATAAAGTATTACTAAAGTTTATTTACATGAAAGAAATGGGCATTAGCAAATTTGAGTAACCAAAATCAAATGCACTATCGAGTTAACATTTATGTCCACACAATTTTCTGATAAAAATAAAATGAAAAACCACCCAGATGGCACAGATCAGTATCTTAAACTGTGCATCCTCAAACAAACAGCTGAGGTGGTGTTTCAACTCTCATGTAGTAAATCTAGTTCTCAACGAAAGCAGTTCTTTCTTATGCCTCTGAGACTACCAACTTCCTTCTCTCCCCCTTCTTGGTTGTTGCACTAACCTTTCGTTTTAGTACCATCAATTAAAAAATGGTGTAATATATGGAGGCTACGTTTTGGTTTGGAAAACAATGGAATTTCTAGCAGGAATTTGCCAAAATCTGACGGATTGTTTTGAAAATTTGGGTTACAGGTGTCAAGCTTTAGGATTTTGGGTGACTTGGGGTTTTTAATGGTGTTGAATCCATTTCCACCATTAAAAAAAAAAAAAAAAAAAACATTCCCATGGTTGGATTTTTTGAAAAAATGAGCCAAATTCCAGGGAAAAATAATTATCCAGTGAAATTGTCACCTCAGTAGACAACCCCATTCAAAAAACAAGAAATTAAAAATAAGGTAGTTGTAAAAAATCCTGGGATTTTGTTCTCATGAGATCATGCATTTAATAAGTTTCACTCTATATGCACCTAGTAATAGGGTGAGAAAAGTTGTGATCATTGAATATGGCAGAGAAAAAAATATTCTTCCGTGTATGTATTCTCTTAGCTCTAACATATACACATCTAAAAATAGGCAAATATTAAGTACCATGCACTAAGTTAATCATTGGTTTAGAATTTTTTCATGTTTTCCATTAAATATCATTTTATTAGTATCATTTCCATTGAAAATCATTTTACCCAGTGCATGTATTCTCTTAGCTTTAACATATACACATCCAAAAATAGGAAAATATTAAGTATCATGCAGCAAGTTAATCATTGATTGATTTATTGTTTTTTCATCCTATCCATAAAATATCATTCTATTAGTATTCTTTCCATTGAAAATCATTTTTTTCTCATCCTACCAACAACATGAAAATGACAAACTAATTTATTTAATGCATGGTGCTTAATGTTTACCAAAAATACTTAAGATTTTTTAGTTCTATAAGCCCCTCAACATGAAAATATCAAAACAGAAAAACAAACATAACTGTCATAGGTTTCCACTTGAATTCATTTCGTCTAAAATTCACATACCGAATTCAAACATTTTCATTTGTCTAAGCAAGAAATTGTTTCACAAGTCTACAACATTAAAAATTTCAAACCTCGGGAATCCCCGCATGAAGCTCTTGCTCTTTGCCAAAACATTCTGAGTATTCATGTGGGTGTCCAGTTAAAATCGATATATAGGAACCCATGACAAAATTTGTTTAGATTTATGAAGCAAATCAATACTGGTAGCTATGAACACCTAAAAGGAAGCCTTGGTCCTTGAATGTAGGTCGCGTAATACAAAGAACATAATGTGAGTCTGATCTAAATGATCGATAATTGAATTAAATCAAACACTAAAGAAGCATTATGGAAGTTTAATTTCAACCATTTCTTTCCTTGGTGCTCGAATTTCCATTTTATGTGATGGCATACCTTCTTATAAAAGTAATAGGCTATATGTTTGAATTTTTTGAGTGTTTTCTGACACTTTTTCTAGTTAAAATTGCCCAGAATCTTATTAATATTCATTGGAATCACAAGTTTGAGTTGTGAAATCTCCATAGTCTTGATGCCTAAGAGATTTTTCAGGTGTTGAATCCATATATACCGTCAAAAATTCAATTTAAATGACAAAAAAAAAACGACAAAAAAAGGACTAAATTCCAGCCAAAATCTCCAAAAAGTCTCAAACAACGGCCTTGTAAAACAATCATGAAGCTGGTAAGCATGGCTAGATTGGAGACGCCCCTCAATACGAGGGAAATTTTGGTCTAATTGACCCCGCCTACACAACTTTAATTGTTATTATTATTTAATTTTGCAAACTTTTGGGGTCTGCATGAGCCTAAGCTGCAATGAGTTGTAACTTGTAGGGACTAGGGGAGAGATGTCTAATGTTGTGCATGGACCAGTAGTTGTTATTGTATTGTTCCCACCAAGCCACCAAAATTTGACACATATCCAAACAATATCTAAAAATATATATATAACATTAAGTGCAAATATATTTTAACTTATGTCCAAAATTTCCCAAAATGTTGACTAGGCCCATAACTATCCATAAATAGTATTTTAAATATCAAGAGTACAAAACATATTGTCTCAACTATTAAAAAATAAAACCATAAATTGTCTCAAAGGGGTCTAATCCACCAATACAAGGTACCCATCACTTCAAGCCCCACTGAATTGAATTGGAGCTAAGTATCCCAATGCACATTCATACCTGCACATATAAAAAATGGATGTATGTCAGCCATAACTGACGTGTTATTAAAAAATTGAACCCACCATGCTCAATAAATGACACCAAAACCATTAAATTTACCATTGAAACAGATCAAATCACAAGGATCAACCATAGAAAATCTCATCCATTGCATCACATCCAAATCAATCCAGAACACACATTCAAAATTGAGATTTTGCAATCCATGGCAATCCTTGTTACCAATCAAATTAAAGTGCAAAAAACTATAAAAAGAGGTTCAATCCTTGCTAAATTTGCATTTTTAGCATTCAAACTATTCACTAGCCCTAGAGACATACCATAAGAGAACATTTCACAGTATATTCAAGTTCTTTATTTCAGTTTTTGCACAATATGTATTTCATTTTATTGGTTCCAGTTTTTGCCCAATATGTATTTCAATTTTTGAATAGTATGTTGATCTTCGCTCAAGTCATTTATTGTCATTGTTCTTACTGTTTTTTTTTCCAAGGAAACCTATATAGTATAAATTCATTTCCAGTATAAACTCATGCACAAACTATCACTGGAAACCATGAAATTCACTCAGAACATTGAACTATACAAAACATTTATCCTTGCAGGTTTCAGGTTGCCACATGCACAAACAAAACCAGGAAGCTTTGAAATCCACACACCACATTGAACTGTAAAACACTTACCCCTGTTGGTGCAGGTTTCCAGTAGTTATGGTTCCAATCCTATTATTTAAAAGTGAATTTAGTTATTCAATAACACCTAGTGCATTTTTTTGGGTGATGTATTTTAACCACGTTTGAGACAGATATAAGGCATTTTCATTAGGTTCTAGGAATATTTATTGCGACAATTTTGACCATATTATTAATTCAAATCTAGGCATAGACGTAACTTAGTCATGCCTCATGGTAACTTCAGTCGGATCAATGGTGGCTATTTAGATACTTGTAGTAGTTGTTGAGCATTCACATGACGTACTCTAAAGACTAATTTTATAAATAATGGTTTCTTGGGCTATTCTCTGTAGCAGATCTTGTAATTAATTACTTAGAATCAACCTAGCTATTCTATGAGACTTGGTTAAAACATTCAATGATATTTTGGTCTGATTTATATTATTCATAATGTTGGATTGACTAGGGCTAGACAAAAGTTTCCCTTTGAATAATCTATGGGAATAATCTTAAGTCAAGAATCTTATTTCTCTTCAAGACAAAATGTGTTTCTCATAAATAGACACATCAACTCAGTTATACATGTACAAATCTCAAATCCAGGTCCTCATAGATAGACACATCATCTTGGTTCTCCTAGAAATTCAATAGAACCTTTATCAAGGCAAGCCTAGAGCTTCCTTCATGTCTAGAGAGTGTTATTTATAGGAATAAAAACATTGGAAAAATAAATATCCATTACCACAATAGGAGAATCACTAACCATTAGAAAAAAATTGATCAAGTTTCATGTTGGTAAAGTCAGTGTTCATGGACATGAGGCTCAACATTTTTAAAGGAAATTAGCAGCTCAATAAAACATTTACTAATGCAAGCCTAGAGCTTCCTTCATGCCTGGAGAGTATTATCAATCAGAATAAAAATATTGGAAAACTAAGAACCATTCCCACAATAGGAGAATCACTAACCATTACTAAGGGAAGCCTAAAGCTTCTATTGAGTTGTTAACTTCCTTTAGCAAGGGAGGCCTAGAGCTTCCTTCATACCTGGAGAGTGTTATCTATAGGAATAAAAATATTATACAACTAAGAACCATTCCCACAATAGGAGAATCAATAACCATTATAAAGAAATTGATCGATTTTTATGTTTTTAAAGTCAGTGTTCATGGACATTAGGCTGTGTAACAGCCCTGGTAAAAATTCATGTAAAAATATGTAAGACCATAGTGATGGGACACGTACTACAAGTTGAATGTTGTGAAAAACATCATGGTGGGTCTTCATTCGGTTTATTATGGCTAAAGGAAATGGCAAAGGCGTTGGAGAGGAAAAAGTATTTTTGACACATTTATTTAAGAAAATGATGGAAAATAGCAGAAAAGGAAGGTGAAAGGTCACAGGTTGCATGTGAGGAGTAAAATGAGGGAAAATAATGGAAAATGAAGAAAATAGAGACCTCATTGATAAAAAGGCTTCTGAGGATCAGTTGGAAATATTTTTCTCACACTTAAATCTATTCTCTATCTCTCTCATACTCTTTGACACTTAGAGTTTTCTTGGAGCACTTTGGCATTAGAGCAAGAAAAGTAGAGAGAGAAAGAAGAAGGAAGGAGAAAGAAAGGAAGAGCATAATAAAGCAACTACAACAGGATTCTTGGCAGGTTCCAATTTTCATGTGTGTTTTCCTTTCCTAGATCTAGCATGCATGGTATTGTAGCTGGTTGTTTTCTGACATGGCATGAGTTTTTCCAGGTGTGACAATGTTTTTCAGCCTAGCCTTGCCATTTCTGTATATCTTTGATGAGATGGGTTTCTCATACTTCGATTGAGTTGAATTGTGTGATGGATTCGAAGCTGAGTGGGGTGGATCTCTGAAATGGCAAACACATGACCTAGTGGTCCCTGAACCGAACTGTGGGTAATGGTAAAGCCACCGGGCTAGTAACCCCTGAGCTAGACTATGGGTTGCATTAAAGCCATATTGTGTGCCCCAGAGGGCCTAGGAATCCTTGTCGGTGAGTGGTGGAATATGTGGTAAATCCAAGAGGTGGTTTTCTCTCCATTGGGCCTAGTAGTCCCTAGATGGGATGTATGATAAAGCATGGAGGGTGGGTCTCGGTGTAGGGCCCAGTGATCCCTCAATCGGACTGTGGATTATAGTAAAGTCTGATACACTAGGAGGCACTCAAATTCCTCATGGTGTAGGTGGATAACTTTGCTAGCATTCATGCTTATTTGGTTTTTTTTCGTTGGTTGTGAGTCCCACATTCATGCATGGAATATAGCACGGGGGTGATTGGCTGAAGTGAGACTTAGCTCCACCAATCTATGGTCGGGTGGAGAGTGGAAGTCCCATCTCTGGTTGGTTTCTACATTCATGAATGATAAATTCATTCCATTGGTATTTGGTATGAAAATGCATTGATTTATTAGTGGATTCTATTGTTGTTGTATCCATTGTATTTCTGTTGTTATTATGCAAGTTATAAGCATGTATTTTATCTGTGATGATGTATGGCTCTACCCATGTTTTTACTTGTAAATGAATACATAATTTATCTATGGTAAAATAGATTGTATTGTAGTTAATGATGTAAGGGAGCAATGCTTCTTAGCTATTCTTAGATAAGTAAGATACCCTTATGCTCTGTTATGTTGTTTATAACTGTAGATTTCATGTTTGTGACATGTTTGAAAAAATGTTTGTCGTGGTTATCTAGATTTATGCAAGAACGCAACAGAATACACATATAACCATAAATACAAAGATGCAACGGAAATAACATTTCATTTCATTCATATCAAAGAACTGAAATTTTCTTACAAACAGAATGGAAATAAACTAGCTAGGGTGCTGGTAGCTTATCTCTAAGAAGAGATGTGGTGGCTACAAGCCTCTCAATTGTTTTCCAATGAGGCTCGAGGGCCTATTTATTATTGAGAAACAATTGAAAACCCTAAACATCCAAAAACATAACCCTAGGAAATGAAGCGCCAAAACTATGGGCCCTGTTTGGGTAAATTGGTGTTTCAACTTCACGGGGACGCAACTTTGGCATACGATCTTTGTTTGATGCGCAGCATACCTCGTTAGAAAGAACTATCCAAGGAATACAACTTTTGATGTGAGAAACATCTATCCATGGACCCATGTTTCTCCCTTTTTTCCCAAAAAATGTTGTTTAGGGCCTCAAAACGGCTCTGGAAGTTGAGGGCCCAAAAAACTACTAAAAATAGTAAGTTGTGCCGAAACTAAAAAACTGAAAGAGACAATGGTGGGGCCCCAAGTGGAATAGGTGGGTGGCCACCAATATCCACCTGGATCATTCCTCCCCCCTTAGGAAGCAATGGTCCCCATTTCGTTGTGTTCCTCCATGAGATGAGGAAACTTCTGTTAAACTTGGTCCCTGGTGAACCATTTTCCTTGGTGCAGGAGTTAGCCAACTTTGACAACCCGATACAGTTGGATATTATGTTTGAAAGTGTTCTTGATTTTCATGTACATGATACAATATGTGGTGGCATGTTCCATGTATTCTGGGTTTAACTATGTTGGTGTGAGTTGTTCTGTAATTTCGGAAGTGTCCAGTAGAGGTGGGAAGTAGAGTCGAAGGTGGTCCACATTGAATACTCGGTGCAAACCAAGGAATGGTGGAATACTGAGCTGGAAGGAATTTTTCCCTACAACCTTGGTGATGGTGTAGGCCCATATCGGAGTGGTAAAATCTTGTAATGGGGTACAGTGAGGCACTCCTTCTGCAAATGTAGCCATAATTTATCGCCCATCATGTCATTGCTTGTACTTAGAATTGGATCTATCTAATATGTCATGAACCTATTGGCGGATGTGCTAAATACGCTCGATGAAGTTGTTCGCTTTGTCAGCTTCAAACTGGACATGAGCCGAATCAGCCTAAGTAGCCACAAATGGCATGGCTACGTCAATGGGACATACTGGTTGGAATCCCAAGCCCACCTGAAAGGGGCTATGGCCAGTTGAGTTGTGGAGAGCCCGGTTATAACTATGGTGTACATAGGGGAGGCTCTCATCCCAAGTGCATGTATGCTTTGAATTTTACATGCGCAGAATGTCTACAATTATCCTGTTGACAACCTCTGTCTAGCCGTCAGTTTGGGGATGGAAATTTGTGGACTTGGTGAGCTTGGAATCCAGCATTGACCAGAGGCTGGACCAAAATGTGTTGAGGAACCTGTTGTCCCGATCTGAGATGATAGAATTTGGGATCCCAAAGTGCACCCACACTCGTTCAAAGAAGAGTTTAGCAATGGCTTCTACTGTGATATTCTTCTTGCAGGCCGCCATAATGGCCATCTTCGAGAATCTGTCGATGACCACGAAAACACAGTCATTTCCATGCTTAGTATAAGGAAGGTCTGATATGTAATCCATGGAGATGGATTCCCAAGGTCAACTAGGGGTAGGTGGAAGAGTATATAGGCCTTGCTTTTTAATGGTCGGTTTGGAAATGGTGCAATAAAGGCATGATATAATGTACTTCCCAACATCTTGTCGAAGGTTCAGCCAATAGAAATACTTCTGCAATACTGCCACTATTTTCTCGACCCTAAAATGCCCAACGACTCGAATATAGTGTGCTTCCCAAATCATCTTGGCACGCTCGCTTGAAGGAACACAAATGTGTCCCAGGTGACATAGTAGTGCATCTTGGAGGTGAAAATTTTGAACTTGTGTACCCTCCAAGAGTGTCTTGTACATGTGATCAAATTTTAAATCGCTCTTGTAGAGAAGCGGCCAACCAAAAGTCTCGTTCCCACAAGAGTTGACAACGGTGGTTAGCGCCATGATCGGTGGTCGGCTAAGGCAATATACAACATTATTGGTGCTACCCTTCTTTTACTTGATGTTCAAATGAAACTATTGCATATATGTGGACCACTTCTAATGGCGATCGTTCTGCAAATTCCCTTGTGTCTGTATGAACTGCAGGGGTCGTTGGTCTATGTGGATGATTTTTTCCTTCCCCAAAATGTAATGCTTCCATTGTCGACAAGCCTACACAATGGAATACATTTCTTTGTCATAAGTGGGATACTTGCGGACTATGTCGAACACTGTCTCACTGTGATATGCCACTGGATGCCCCTGTTGAGTAAGAACTACCCCAATAGCATATTCAGAGGCATCTGTCTCGATCTCAAATGGTTCTTGTAAGTCTGGTAATGTGAGCACTAGGGAAGAACAGAGGCGATGTTTCAATTCTACGAATGCCTTTTGTTGAGATTCCGACCAAAATAATTTTTCTTTCTCTCCTCCCTTGGTGACTTGACTCAAGGGCCAAGTGATATGAGAGAATCCCAACAATAACCTATGGTAGAAATTAACAAGACCCAGAAAGCCGTGAAGATATGTTAGAGTAGTTAGGTCTGGCCAATCCCAAATGACTTGGATCTTGGTTGGATCCACATGCACCCCCCTTTCATCAATAATGTATCCCAGATATTGAACCTAGGTCATGCCAAAATTTCACTTCTCCAAATTGGAACACAACTTGTGTTGTCGTAGTGTTTCAAGGACCTCTTGGATGTGGTGGTGGTGCTCTTCCCAAGTCCAACTGAATATCAGAGTGCCATCCAAATACACCACTAAAAATGAGCTAGTGAATGGCCACAAGATGTCATCCATCAACCTCATGAAGGTTGTGGGAGCATTTGTCAACCTGAAAGGCATGACCATTCATTCGAAAAGGCCCTCCTTGGCTTTGAAGGTCATCTTCCACGCATCGGAGGGTTCCCTTGGTACCTGGTGATACCAAGACTTAAAGTCGATCTTGCTGAAATATTTTTCCCCTTTGAGTTTGTCCAGAAGGTCATCAATCCATGGGATTAGGTACCTATTCCAGACAGTGATCTTGTTCAACGCCCGATAGTCAATACAGAGTCTCCAAGTCCCATCCTTCTTCTGTACCAACACGATCGAGGAAACACGGAGCGATGAACTCGATCGAATGTGACCTTTCACACTTGCTTGACTCACGAATACGCACTCTTGATTTCATCGCTCTCAAAATAGAGCATCGATATATCGTTCCATTGGGTATCGGCGCACACAGGGTCGGATAAATGGGATGCTTGACACAGCGGTGAAACTTGTGGGTGAGGTGAATATGTCCCCGTACTCCTCCACAACCTTGTCCATTTGTTATTTTCGTGCAGAGAAGCCCTGTCTGGAGGTCATGGCCATAGTCTTCTTCTTGCCCTAGGTGTAGATCATCAAGAAAACAAATTTCCTGGTTTTGGAAATGAGCTTACTGCATTGTTTTGCAGTAACCAAAGAGATACTGGCAGGTGATGGTACCTCTGGTATCATGTACAACTTTTTTCCCAAAGTAACAATAACAGCGTGAGGTCAGGACTCATACATAGCATGTCGCTTCCACAAGTATGGTTGTCCTAATAATACATCACAAACATCAAGAGGAGCAATGTCACATAATACCTCATCCATGAAGGACTTGATGTTGTACGGAAGGCGACACTGTTAGCTGACACGGAGATCCCGTCCTTGGTGAAGCCACCCGATGGTGTATGGTTGTGGGTGTGTTGTGGTTGGCAAGCCCAACCGCTTCATGACATCTGCTGAAATGAGGTTATTTTTGGCTCCTATTGTCGACAAATAAATGTAGCGAGGAACCCTTTACCCACATTTTGGAGTGGAAGAGATGCTCCTCCTCCTCTGGATCTTTCGGTTCCTCCTTCTGTATCTCTATAGTGGAAACGATGGCATTAGGCTCCGCATCAATAATTTGCTTCCCTTTATCATTCCCCTTGTCGGGTTCAAATTCAGAGTTAGAGCATGCATCTGATTCAGAAGCCCTCATCTCGGCCACCAGCGACTGCTTGGCCCGACACTCACTTGTGTTGTGAGTGGAGCTCTTATGGAACTCACACCACTTTCCCGTGTCCTTCTTTGGCTTCGCAGTGTTGTTCTTTGCTTGTGTCTTTGGCAGGTTGTATTGGGCCGCCATGCCTTGGCTTTGTCCTTTGTTTTTTTGGTTTGGGGGCACCTTTCCCTTGCTTTTGATTCGTAGATCCAAAGTCTCGCTTCTTCTGTTTGAATTTCTGCTCAATCTTGGCAGCATACCGGTATGCCGTACCAAGCGAGGAGATGTCGAGGAACTCCATTTCCTCCTGAATGTATTTGTGCAGACAACTACGATACTTTAGCACCAGATGTTTCTCTGAATCTTTGATACCCAACTTTGTGCGCAGGGTATGGAACAGATTCGTCAGCTCATGCACATCTTGATCCCTTTGTTGTCGCAGCGTGGTCCATTGTATGTAATTTTCCTCATAGCTCCCCACGGGATAGTACTGTTCCTTGACGGCGTCTCGGAAAGAATTCCAAGTTGGTACGGCCGAGAACAGAGAGGGTTCTGTCTGGTCCTTGTTCTCACAGTAGGTTTCCCACCAGTCCTTAACATGGGGGGGTAGCTTTGAGGAGTGCAAAAATAATCTTCTCCCGGTCTGAAAAGTCATGAACAGAGAAATATCCTTCTAATAGATTCAACCATCTATCTACGGCATCTGCATCTATTTGACCCTCAAATATGGGAATGTCAAAATTTACTTGTACCTTAAAGGGAGTCGCAACTCCAGAGTGGCTACAGGATGCAGATGCGCCGCCGGTGGGCAGCCGTTGAAGGATCTGAGCAAAGCTATCCATCATCGCGTTCCTTTGTTTTTCGAGGGCATCCTCGAGCAATATTTTGATAGGATCTCCTGCTCCCTCATCTTTCTTTTCGTCCCCCATGGGCGTCCGTCGAGGTTTGCGAGGCTGATCTTGCAAAGGTTCCACCAGATCAAGCCCTAGCTCCTTATACCCCGACCTCGTAGGGGACATGCAAAGAAGGATCGAGAAAAAGCAGACCGCTCTGATACCACTGATCCGGATTTATGCAGGAACGCAACAGAATAAACATATAACCATAAATACAGAGATGCAGCGGAAACAACACTTCATTTCATTAATATCAAAGAACTGAAATTTGCTTACAGACAGAATGGAAATAAAACTAGCTAGGGCGCTGGTAGCTATCTCTGAGAAGAGATGTGGCGGCTACAGGCCTCTGAACTGAGTTCCAATGAGGCTCGAGGGCCTATTTATTATTTAGAAACAATGGGAAATCCTAAACAGCCAAAACCCTAACCCTAGGAGATGAAGCGCCAAAACTATGGGCCCCGTTTGGGTAAATTGGTGTTTCAACTTCCCAGGGGCGTAACTTTGGCATACGATCTTCGTTTGACGCGCACCATACCTCGTTATAAATATCTATCTGAGGACTACAACTTATAGTTTGAGAAACATTTGTCCATGCACCCATATTGCTCCCAGGTTTCCCGAAAAACATCGTTTAGGGCCTCAAAATGGCTTCGGAAGTTTAGGACCCAAAAAACTACTAAAAATAGTAAGTTGTGCTGAATGTGAAAAGCTGCAAGAATTGATGGTGCTGGTCCAAATGGAATAGGTGGGTGGCCACCGATATCCACCTGGATCACATGCCTAGGAGGGGTCCAGGTGAGTTATTAATGATGTGATTTATTTTGTATCATTGTCTTGTTGTAATTCATCATCTCTAAACTTTTCATGAAGTTCTGGGATGAGTATTGGGTTTTGGGCCTGAAAAGGTGGCTCAAATATCAGGGCCACTGGCATAGAACTGAGCATTTAGGCCCCTAGCCACCGGCATGCAGTATTATTCCTACGGCTATAGTCTCCTAGCTGCTGACATGCAGTTTTATGTCTGCGGCTATGGCTCAAATAGGTCAAAATGTCAGTGTGACCCAGGGGTAAGAGGCCTGAAAGGTTGGGTTACCTCCTGGGGTGTTGTTTTTGTTGTTGTACAAGGTATGTATGTTTTGTTTCCATCGGTTCCACTTCCTTAAGGTCATATAGGAGGTTAAATCTCATTACTATAGCCTATAGTCACATGTTTACCTCGGTTGGCCAGTTACTTGGGTAGATGTGGGAATAGGGTGTTACAAAGTGGTATCAGAGCATGGTTCAACCCTTGGACTGGAAGGGTGGTCTGTTAGTCATGCTTTTCTATTGGTTTCATATGTGTTTCTTATAACTATGGAGCATTTGTTTGTTGCATCCATGTTGTGTTGGCCAAGGTGGCAGTGGTGTCGCCATGGAAGTGTTGATTGTGTTGTTGTTACCATGTTGTCATGAGTGTATGACTGGTTATGTGTTTCTCATGCTTGTGTATTGTTTGTGCGCACTTGTTTGCATATTGTTACATATTGTACATGTATTTATTTCTTATGCTATAGTTACATATTGGTCATGCTTCGTTGTTATCCATGTATGCTTGCTTTTGTGAAGTCATATGTTGAAAATGCATTGGTCGTTCATGATTGGTTATACATGTGAAGTTGGTGCATATGGTCAAGTTTTCATTGGTTTGATTCAGGTTGTTGTGCATAAGGTCATTGTATGCAATTTGGTCATCATAATGATATTGGTATGTTATGATTCTAATGTGTTGGCTGAGACAAAGCAGGAGATGTAGATCATTAAAGGGAAGTTGCAACAATGGACTGTGGAGTAAGAGTAGATCATCATACGAGTTTGTATGTTTGGCATGCAGGTATGTGATTCATGGTTATTGTAAGAATTAGGGTTACTTATATGTTTGTCATTCTATTATTATCATGTTTACATATGTGATAAATGCTATTTGATTAGTGTAGTCATATGAATTATGGTTTTGTGTATGCCTTTCATTGTGTTGATTTTATGGTTACATACGTGATAGATGTTAGTTAATTAGTGTAATCATATGTACAATAGATGGTTAGTAAAACATGGAATTAACTTGATGATTATGTTATATGTTGTTGATGAGCATGTTATATGTTGACTTACTGTTTTTTATGTTATTTAACTTGATGATTAGGTTTATATCATTAATATCTTATTGTTATATGTAGCATGCTAAATTGGATTGGCCTATGCAGATGGTTAGAGTTATGACATTTAGGTATGAGTAGACTTAGTTGCGATATCATGTTGTACTAATCTAGAGTGAGGGTGCATATGTGGTTGTTATGAATGAATACGAATTTTTTATGAGCTTATGTTGTGAACATGTCAGCTAATTATTGTTATGAATATCATGATATTATTTGTGTTTTAGTTGATGTTTTTTGAATTCATATCGTGCTAATCTAGATTGATTTTGTAGACAAGATAACCTCCCCTGAGATACATTAAGGTATGAATTTGTTTATGACGTATACTTTGTGGTTGATCGTTTGACTATGTCGTCTATTTTGTGTTTGAGTTTTTGGTGTCTATTATGTCTTCTAGTTTATTTATCTAACATGGTACATTTGTAGTTTGTTTAAATGTTTGATTAATTGCATGATATCAATAATCGAAATACTGCATGAATGAAAGGTATTTTTTTAGGATGGTTATACTAACACGTATGTGTTGAGATATTTTATATGTACTTGAGTGTAATTAGGTGATAATTTGTATCATTATGTATTAGGACCGATCAATGTGTGTTGATTGTTGATTATGACATGGTTGTTAGTCTTGGTAAAAGTTGAATTCTAATTGATATATATGTTGTCTTGATGTTTGGTACATATGGCTGACATGTGTGTTCAGTTATAGGTCAGTGTGCTTGGCATGAGTAGGTAACTAGCTTGTTGTTATATTTATTCATGCACTGACAGTTATGTGTTTATGACAATATGATGTAGGGGATTGCATGGCGAAAGAGACTGCCATGAAATATTTGAAATGGCTTGGGTTGAGACTTCCCTTGGAATCTTTGGGAACCCATGGGGATTGAGACATGGTTTTTGTTGCCAGTCTTGTGCTCTTGGTCTTTTCTGGTTTTTTGTGCTTGATTTGTGGCTTTGTTTATGTCTAGTGTATGGCCATACCACTTTGTTGTGGCGTCATATTGCTTTTGGTTTTCATGGTTTTCTTCTAGTTTGTTTCTTGTTATTTCCTCTTGTTTGAGAGTCTTGGGGATTGGTTGGGAAGGAGGAAATTAATGGAGCTCGAGGAGAGTTGTGTGGTACCCAATAGGTAATGTAAGACATAGATGAAGCTCGGTCCATGAATAAGCATAACGGAAGGTAAGAATATGACATTCGGTCGGAATGGTTGGTTCCATTGTGGTAAATGGACAGTGGAAACACATACATGAGAAAGGTAACCGAAAGGGTAAGGTAAATAGATTCGTGGTGGCATATGCCTTGGCCATGTTGGGAACTGTTGCTCTCAACATTGTGCATGTTGTGCACGAATAAAGGAATTTATCTTAACCTAGACCTTATGATATCTAGAAATTGTGTTGTGATCATGATTATGTCAATGTTTATATATGTATACATGTATATATGTATTTATGTCGTGTATGACAAGGTCATCATGGATCATGGTTGTTTAATGTTAATATTTATATGTATATATGTGTGTATGTATGTTGTTGTCTAACAGGATCATGATTGTTCTATACTACTAATTATATATATGTATGTATTTATGTATCTGTATGGCCTTTGTGTAATGAGAGTTGTCAGGGATCATTCTTGTGGAGGAATCATTTCTTATGCAGGTGAATTACATGAAGAGGTTCCTTGCTATGATGAATCAAGTGGCAGAGTAGTATTGACAGATCTATGAGGTCGGTATCATGTGGATATGATTTAATGTTATATACTTGTATTATTCCTATGTTTATGTTATGGATATGTAATGTTGAGGGGTACATCAACGAAGTGAAAGTAGTGTGATTTGTGACATGCTAGGATAAGCATGGATAGTGGAAAGACACTAGAAGAAAGGTTGCATGTGGGGGTCAGTCTGGTCTATGGATGTGCAATACTATTGTTGTGTATATTTCGTGCATGTTGTCTATTTGGTGATTGTACCTATGGTGATGTGTACATGTAACATATGTAGTATTGTGTACCCATGATGTGGAATATATAGTGTTGTGTGTATCTTGCATATGTAGTGATAGGTATAGATTGTGCTACATACATGTTGGATATGCAGTGTTGTGTACCTACCATACTGTGTGTATGTTGTTATGTGGCGTTGTGTGCATATGGTGTTATGCACATGTTGGATATGTGGTAGTGTGTACGTATGGTGCTATGTACATGTTGTATATGCAGTGCTATGTACATATGGTGTTGTGTGTCTGTTGTACATATGGTGCTATGTACATATGGTGTTGTGTGGATGATTGTACATGTGGTGATGCGTGCAAGTGGTGCTATGTATGTGTTTTACATATGGTTTTTTGTGCAGGGGGTATCGTGTACATTTCATGCATGTGGCGAAGTGTACATGTGGTGTCGTGTACCTGTCATGTATATGGTTTTGTGTGCATGTGGTATTGTACACACATTGTATATGTGGTGTCGTGTACATTTGGTGTTGTGTACACATTGTGTAAGTGGTGTCGTGTGCATGTGATGTTGTGCACACGCTGTGTAGGTAGTGTTATGTACATGTGGTATTATGTACATGTTGCTCATATAGTACTGGTATACATGTGGTATTGTGTGCATGTCGTACATGTTGTGTTGAGGGCATGTGGTACTATGTATGCGCATGGTGTAGTCGTGGTATCGTGACATGTGTATTCATTGTGTTGTACTTTGTATATGTGTATGTATTGTGTGGTATTGTACACTGGATGTAGGTGTATGTGTTGTATTGTATTGTACACTGGGTGTAGGTGTAGGTTTCGTATGCCGGTGTGGGTGTGTGTATTGTATGATTTTGTATGGCATATGTAGGTGTATGTGTTGTACTGTATTGTACACCAGGTGTAGGTGTATGTGTTGTGTTGTATTGTACACCAAGTTTAGGTGTATGTGTTGTATGTTGTTGTAGGTGTATGTATTTTGTTTTATTGTACACCAGGTGTAGGTGTATGTGTTGTATGCAAGTGTCAGTACATGTATTGTATGGTGTTGTATGTTGTATGTGGGCGTACGTGTTGTGATGTACATTATGTGCATGTGTACATGATTAAAGAGAAGAAAAGTCACTGGGTGCTTTTCGGGTGTGGAAATCGATCCGATGTGTGTATAAAAGAACAAAGGCAGAAGTAATAACCAATGAAGGATAAGTATCAGTATTTTATTTCAGTTTTATTATGCATGCGATCTACGATTCTGACTTACGATAGTTACATGTGATTTATGATTATGGTTTATGATGATTATGTGCAATTCATTATTTTGACCTATGATATTTTTGTTTTGAGCTAACCAGATATGATATGTTTTTACATGATGATCCGATTAAACAATTAGTTTGACTAGTGTGACAGGAAGTGAACAGAATTGCAAGTGTACCTTATTGACGAGCTACCAATGAGGTATGATGTGAATTTATTTCAATTTATTTTGACTCTAACGGGAATTATGTGTTTGGTACAAGAAGCATGCAATGCCCGGTTAGGATGATTGAAACTGACTTCAAGAATTAGAAGAAACAACAAAAGGAATTGAAATAGGCAGTAGTATGTTGGTAAAGAATTTTAGGAGCAAGTCCATTGTGGGACACTGGTACCATATAGTGTCCACTGATTTCCATGGGCATGCTATGACCAGTATCATGGTTTTAAGGTAGGTATATGCCTTGGTTTTTTTACCTTTCGATGCGAGGAAGCCTTGCCAAGGGATGGACTTCCCGGGATGGGGGTGCCAACAGAACTTGGAAGGTGACTGACTGCATGGAAGGGGATTACCATATTTCCTGAGGGACTGTGTAGTAGGGAAGGGAAGTTCGAGGTTGGATTTTTTTTTTTATTAGCACTGCAAGATGGAATCAAATGAACAATGGGAGTGTTCCCTGGAACAATGAGTCAGTAAATGTTCGCTGAAGAGGACAAGTGGTGCAGGATTGTAGCACTGGACATTGGATGCAACTTTGACTTTGATAGTGGATTTTTGACTTCCTGGGAAGGAGGTGAATCCTAGTATTACTTTGAGGGTGGAGATGTGAGCCTCAGGATTCCCTTGTGTATATGTGTATGTTATTGTAAATATTGTATCAAGCTGGATTTATAAATATCCACAGACATTATGGTTATTTTCTAGTTGAAGAAGATGTGCTTAAGTATATGTGTTATTGTAAATAAATGAATGAGTTGTATTATAAAGCTCCAGTAAACAGTATGAATTTCATGTTTTAGTAGATGGTCATTGCAAATACTGCAATGACCTATGTTATAAAGCTCCATGGGAAATATGTTTTTTTCAGCGGTTTTTTGGTTTGTAAGTGTCATTGAACACCGAGGACGACATTCCCCCAAGGGGGAGGGTTCTGTAACATCCCTAGTAAAAATTCATGTAAAAATATATAATACCGTGGTGATGGGACACGTATTCCAAGAAAAATGTTGGGAAAAACATCCTAGTGGGTGTTTGTTCAGTTTATTATGGCTAAATGAAATTGGAAAAGGCAATGGCATGGGATTTGGAGAGGAAAAAGGTATTTTTGGCACATTTATTTATGAAAATAATGGAAAATAGGAGAAAAGGAAGGTGAAAAGTCACAAGTTGCATGTGAGGAGGAAAATGAAGGAAAACAATGTAAAATGAATAAAATAGAGGCCTCATTGATAAAAAGGCTTATGAGGATCAGTTGGCAATATTTTGCGCACACTTGTCGCTCTCATTTTACTCTCTCTCTCTCTCATACTCGTGGACACTTAGAGTTTTCTTGGAGCACTTTGGAATTGGAGCAAGAAAGGAAAAGAAAGCAAGAAGAAAGAAGGAGCAAGTAAGGAAGAGCATAATCAAGCATCTATAGCATGATTCTTGGAAGGTATTGATTTGCATGTGTGTTTTCCTTGCTGTTGGAAATATGATGCAGAGTGTTGTCCTTGATGGCAACCCACTGAATGAAGATGAAGACGTGCGACTGTTGACATGTATTGTCCTTGATGGCACTCCACCTGATGAAGTTATGCTTGACTTGATGGACTGGTTAAATGATGTAAATGCGATGTGTCTACAGAGTAGTTAGCAATATGATGCTAAGTGTTGTCATTGAATGGCAACTCACTTGATGAAGAAGATGGCAACTTACTTGATGAAGTTGTGCTTGATAGAATATGTTCTTGATGAGCTAAATCTGATGTATCTACAGTGTGTACAGAAGGCAGTGAAGAAAAGAAGTCAGCATGTGCTAAATCTTGTGCTAAATCTTGATGAAAAAGTATGTCTCTAGGTATACGCGGATCTGTCTAGGGGAAGTCGTGTATGCACGCGGAAAAGAACGTTCCAAGTCACGTATGGGCAAAAAGTACTCATAAAGTGCAAAAACAGGGGCCCGTGGTATTGAAGACTCATGGTATTGATTTGGCTCGTGGTATTGCTTTGGCTCGTGGTATTGAAGGCTCATGGTATTTCTTTGGCCCGTGGTATTGAAAAAGGATACACCTATATAAGGAGAAGAAATTCATTGTGCAAATCATGAGTGTGGGTGCAAGATGTCTGAGCTTGAATGAATACTTCTCTCTGAAGTAGATCTGAATGGAAAGAGTTACACTTGAAGATAAATCTGAATGTATGATGCACCAATGATGAAGAAGGGGATCTAGATCTGAAATGCACTTGTATCTACTAGATCTGCTTATGGAAGGCCTAGATCTGTGATGAGGTGAACATATGTACGAGTAAAGGGTTAAATACGGCGGAATGTCGATGCGAAAATATGCTGCTCTATAATGATTGAAGATCTATACGCTACTTCGCCGCAGAGGAAGCGCGTATATACGCGTCTTCGCCGAAGAGAAAGTGCGTATGCGCAATGAAATATGTACAGAGGTATACGCTGGTTTGTGTGAACGGAAGCGCGTATATACACAGCATCAGTGAAGTGAAAGCACGTATGCAAACTAGGGTTTTCTGAAGTCTGTGGTAAGAAATGTCTGATCTGTTCTGCTAGTTTACTGATATCTGTCAGTGAGTTATATGTATCTGTTTCATGGTTGACTGTGCTTAAAAGTATGGAAAGGGTCCAGTCTGAAAATATGATGAAACGTGGCCTGCAAGTTGTGTCCTAAAGGAAGCTTGGATCCGGTGTGAAAATTGATGAAACGTGGTCCATAGAGGTGCTGAGGGTTGTAGCCTTCAGTCAGGGGGTCGTAGCTCCCTTCCAGGTGAGGCTGGTAAACGAGATCGAGGGGTCGTAGCTCCCTTCCAGGAGAGGCTGGTAAACGAGTCAGGGGGTTGGAGCTCCCTTCCAGGAGAGGCTGGTAAACGAGCGCAGGTGGGTGCCTGCGTGTTGGTCAAGTCTACACCAGCACATATGTTGTAAGATGTTTTCTCTATAATAAAATATTGAAGGCTGAGCAACTGCAGCGGTGGTTTTCTCCCGACTTGGGTTTCCACCTAAAAATCCTGGTGTTCATGTGTGATGATTTGTGTGATGGTTTACTCTGTTCTTACTGCACATGTTTACTGTTTGTTAAACATCTGATGATTGATTGATGGAATGATTTAAGTGAAGAACTAATGACATAAGTAGATATCTGTGTATACGCTAGTTTCATAAAGGATATCCGCGTATATACGCGATTTTGTTTCAGGAAAGTAGCGTATGGGTTTTAGAAGCAAGAAAAAGTAAAAGTTCTGAATATGCTGAAAATACTGATTCACCCCCCCCTCTCAGTATTTTTCCTAACACTTGCTAGATCTGGCATGCATGGTATTACATGTAATTATTTTCTATCATGGCATGGGTTTTTTCTAGGTGTGACGGTGTTTTTCGGCCTAGTATTTCCATTTCTATATAGCTTTGACTAGATGGGTTTCTCATACTTAGGACGAGATGCATTGTAGGATCGATTTGAAGCTTAGTGGGGTGGATATCTGAAATGAAAAAAACATGGCCTAGTGGTCCCTGAATTGGATTGTGGATCGCGGTAAAGCCATTGGCCTAGTAACCCCTAATCCAGTTTTTGGGTTGCGGTAAATCAGAATTGTGTGCCATGGTGGGCCTAGGAATCCTTTTCGGTGAATGGCGGGATATACGGTAAAGCGAAGAGGTGAATTTATCTCTGTTGGGCCTAGTAGTCTTGGGATGGTATGTATGGTAAATCATGGAGAGTGGGCCTTGGTGTAGGGCCTAGTGATACCTGGATCGGATTGTGGATTACGGTAAAGCCTAAGAGACTAGGAAGCACTCAAATTACTCACAGTGTAGACAAAGAACTCTGGTAGCATTCATGATTGTTTGGTTATTTTTGGTTGGTTATGAGACCCACATTCATGCTTGGAATATGACATGAGTATGATTGGTTGAAGTGATACTTGGCTCAGCCAATCTATGGTCCGATGGAATGTGGAAGTCCTATCTCCAATTGATTTCTACATTCATGAATGAGAAATTCATTCCATTGGTATTTGGTATGAAAATGTATTGACTTATATGTGGATTCTATTGTTGTTGTATCCATTGTATTTCTATTGTTATTATGTCGATTATAAGGATGTATTTTATCAGTGATGATGTATGGCTCTACCCATGTTTTTACTTGTAAATGAATACACAATGTATCTATGGTAAAATATATTGTATTTCAGTTAATGATGTATAGGAGAAATTCTTCTTAGTGATTCACAGATAAGTAAGAGACCCCTATGCTTTGTTTTGTTGTTTATACATGTAGCTTTCATGTTTGTGACATGCTTGAAAAAATTCTTGTCATGGCTAGGAGGGGTCCAGATGATTTCTTATTCATGTGATTTCTTTTGTATCGTTTTCATGTTGTAATTTATCATCTCTGAACTTTTCATGAAGTTCTCGGTGATGCATTGGGTTTTGGGCCTGAAATAGTGGCTCAAATATCGGGGTCGCTAGCAGAGAACTGAGTATTTGGGGCCCAAGTCGATGGCATGCAGTGTTATGCCTGCAAATATAGCCTCCTAGACGCAAGCATGCAAGCTTGTGCCTGCAGCTATGGCTCAAAGAGGCCAAAATGTCAATGTGGCCCAAGGGTAAGAGGCCTGAAAGGTTTGGTTACCTACTGGGGGTGTTGTTGTTGTTGTACAAGGTCTGTATGTTGTGTTTATGTCATTTCCACTTCCTTAAGGTCACCTAGGAGGTTTAATATTATTATAGTATTCTATCATCACATCTTTAACCAAGTTGGTCGGTTACTTGGGTAGATGTGGGAATAGGGTGTTACAAGTTGAACCTTTTTAAAGCTAATTAACAGCTCAATATAACATTTACTAAGGAAATCCTAGAGCTTCCTTCATGCAAGGAGACTGTTATCTATAATAATAACAATATTGGAAAACTAACCATATCTTTTGGTCCTTAAAACATAGTGCATCATTTTATTTTAAGTCATAAAACAATTTATCAAAAAGAAGTAGACCAGATCAACATCTTAACCCGAAAAGGAACTAGGTGCCATTTATTTTATTTGAAATTCCTCCAATGTCTACATCATTTTATTATAACACATAAAACATCTTATCAAAAACATTGATTGATAATATTGAAGTCATACAACCAATTCTCGGTTAAGTTCAACACATTGGCAGTAATTTTCCAAGTGCAAATACAGTTATAGTATTTTAAGTGGAAAAACAAGTTATCAAAAAACAATTATTGATATATTTGAAGACATAAAACAAATTCCCTCTGTAGATTTTATTCAAGGATAGTTTCAAAAAGTAATATGTAAGAAAATTTGTGAGGTTGCTACTATTTTTTATTGTGAATTGTGTCTCTATTATAATCCGCGTTATTACAAATTATTTATTGAAATCTGCTAGAAATTCTAAATAAACTAACGTGTTGTTAATTTCCTGTTGGAAAGGAGAAATACTAATAGAATGTAGGAAAGCATAACTTCAATTATTGGTAACTAAATGAATGCAATAAATCTGCATGTAATTGCAGATATGGCAAGATTTATTTATGCTTCTCGTACAAGGAGAAGTGGCAAACAAGTGACCAAGGATACCGAGCTGTGATGCCCTTCATCAAATGAGGATAGGACAGATCATGTGAATTTTAACAATGCTCCCAACAATGTTGTTGAGCATGAACATGTGGCAGAAGTTGATGTTGTCCCACCATCAACCACAGAGCCACCATCAACCACAATCCAAGGGGAAAGTTCAACTAAGAAGATCAATGTTATGAGAATTTGGACAAAATAAGACATGTTAACTGCAATTGACAATATAGATTTTAATGGATATTCAATTAGGGCATCTCCAAAAAAACACAGTATTACTCCCTCATCAATACATTATTGGATAAATCGGATCACTCATATAAAACATAGAGGGCCTCTTACAATTATGGCTAAAGAGCAGGAGGTCGAGGTGGTTGAGTGGTGTAAGGAGATGTCTCAATTGGTACATGGGCTAGACTTGATACAAATCAAATCCAATTTTGCCCAATTCGATCAGGGGAGGAAAAACCCATTCAAATATGGGTCTCTTGGTAAATCATGGTGGTTTGGGTTTAAAAAAAGGTATACGTAACTTGTATTGTGTACAACTAAGGGCATTGAAATAGATAGAGCTTTAAATATATGCCCTACAATTGTGTCTAATTTCTATTGAACTCTTTCTAGTGCATATGATAAGCATTCTTATACTACATACCATTTATGGAACTATGATGAAACATGTTTACATGCAGGAAGGAATTGTGGCATGCTGGTAATTCCCAAGAGGAGGAGTCGAAACGTGCCAAATATTTTTCCTAAGAGTAGGGAGTGGATAACTATTATATGTTGTGTCAATGTAATTGGTGCTTAAATCCCAAGATTTTATCTATTCAAAGGTAAAAATCAACTAAAAATCTATATACAAAATTTTGAACCAGGTGCATACGTGACTGCACATACCTGTGCATGGATGTCTAAAGAATTTTTTTTGTATTGGCTTTATCACTTTGTTGCATCTATACCAAGTGGTGTCTCACTTGAGAAAAAACACCTATTTTTTTATATGGCATTGGAAGCCACATTTTTGTGCAAACAATTGAGGAGGAAAACAATTTTGGCATTGACTTGTTAGCATTTCCTGCTTATACCACTCACAAATTGTAACCCCTTGCTGTCATGTGTTTGGCCCTTTCAAGAACTATTCAAGTTAGATTGAGCTTCATGGATGGAAAATAATCCAAGGGTTGAGGTGAAAAGGTTTGAGCTAGCAAAGCTTGCAAGTAAAGTTTTTAAAAGGGCTCTCACACCATCAAATATCAAGGTTGGCTTTCGGATGACTAGAATATGGAAATTGAATTATGATGCTCTTATGCATGATATTGGTTTTAGCTAGGTGTTTCATGTTGATGGTCAAGAAGAAGGGCATGTTTAAGTAGTTGTTGAAGTGCCAGAAGAAGTGGATAAACAGAAAGATGTAGTTGCAACTGATAAAATGATTTTCATCTCTCAAGGACGGTTCTATGGTGATGATGAAGAACATGTAAGGGAAACCTAGTATAATCATGAACCAATTGACAATAACATGGAGGTTTTTCTACCAACTAAATCACATGGAACTTCTGCTGCTAATATTCTTAATGACTATGTTTATCATGTAGGTGACATTGAGAATGTGGTTGAAAATGACATTGTTAATATTTCACTAAGAAGAAACAATGACCAATTGACATTTCCAAGCCAAGTAACCCCACCATCATGGCTGGAATAAGCCATGATGAATATGAACAAACATAGTGTCTCACGAACCAATGAATAAATCATAAACATGCCTTCATAACCAACAAATTTGAACAGTGAAATTGTTCATTTTTTGTGGACAATAGATCAATGGAAGAAGATAGTGCATATAATGTGGAATCAGATGAAGAGAAAAATATAGCTCAATAAATTGTCTCAGATATTGAAAGGAAAGTGTCAAGCAATGACATCCAGGTGTCGGGGAAGGAGAATTTACCTGGTCAATTCTTAAAGCTACTAGTAGAAAGAGTGTCAATTAAAAAAAAACAATGAACAATAGGTAGTCTTCATTTGGTTCAGAGTTCACAGTTTCTCACCTCAGAAGACTATATAACCCTATCAGTTGAATCTGAACAAAAGAAACTTTAAATTCAGGAATTAAACAGAAAAGGAAGGATTTAGCCAAGGAAAATAAGGTACCAAGGATTTTCGCAACACAACGCGAGTAGAGGAAAGGCTTGAAAGAGATAAAGTAAGGCGAGAGAAGGACCATCAGAAACAATTTACAAGGTGGGAAAAGGAATAAAGAAAGGCTCAAAAAATTCTTCAAAAAGAACAAGGGATGACATATATTGTTGACAATGATGCAATCACAGTAAAAGAAACTAGGATGATGTCAAACACATTTGGACCATATTGAAAATAATACACCATTATTACAAGACCTCATAAACATCCATGTGCCTCTCTATCAAAATGGGGGTTTAACCAATTTCTATATTCCTACCAGTGCAAGTTTCAATCCTATGTATACTTATCAGACACCTCCACCTAATGTAGGGGTTAGTAGCGCAAGTGTGAGGTATGGCTACTCAATTCCTCCATGGCTACAAGGGGAAATTGGACTCAATCATATGGCAGCAATCCAACACATAATAACCAACCATTATTAGGTAGGCCAACCTACTTGGCTCAAGTAGACAACTCAACAGGTTTGGGTACTAAATATTCTAGAGGCCACAAAGAAGATGGGTATCATATTTTTTTGTTGTAACCACATTATTATGTGTATTTTGGATGAATTGCCTCTTTTTCTTGTCACGTGAGGATTTTGGCTTATAACCTAGGTCATTTTATTCCATATTGTTTGTGTCATTGTAATCAAAAACCATTTTAAAAGAAACATTCATAGTCTAATAGAATGGAGAAATCCTCGCTAGGAATGAAAATGGAATTTTCTTTATGCCTTTACATACCAATTGATTTACAACAACACATTTTTATTTAAGTTGTTAAATAAATGACAAATTAGGGAATAATGAAATCTTCAACAAGTCACTTTTTATAATATGAAAACTCCATAAAACAATGAACAATAAAAGTACCAAACCTCATATCAAACCTCATTTATTGTGATATATTCATAAAAGTAAAATTAAAATTATCAAAACCTTTCTATCCCCATTTACTGTGATATGAAAGTAAAAGTAAAAGTATCAAACCTTTCGTATCAATTTGTATTTACTTTTACAATTCGAATCAAACCTTTCTATCCAAATAGTGATATATTGAGAACTCTAAATAGAATTACTAAAAGTAGAGAAATTGTAAAAATGCATAAGGCATTTTGAAGACAAACATACGAAAATTCCTAAGAAAATAAATTAACTGTATATTGAAATGCATACTCTACAAATGAGATACAACCAACTTGTCTCAAGCCTCACTTCAATCATGGAGATTCTTATAGATCAAAGAACTACCATGTAGAAGACTAAAGATGGAATAAAAAATTTAAGACAACAAATTGAAGAGTTGTAGTAATATTTGAACAAAATATCAACATATCAATCAATTTCAAGCATCAATGTTTGAGAGATGGCTTATGTGATCCATAAATTGTGAATAAAAATCTTTCGATAATAATCACATACGAAACAATTTCGACGTGTTTTTGAACCAACTATTGTGGTTCATCTTCATGACAATATGAGAGCACGGATCAAGGCCTTCGGTTTAAATAGATGCAGAGAGGATCATACTAGTCGTTATAGTATAACGGCTAGTTTGACTAAATTAGGAGTTATATTAATTATTTACTTACCTAAAGAGAAATTTAAATTATTTCTACTTATTAATAAAGTAAAAATAAATAATTAAATTTAAGTTGATCTTGACCAAATTAAAATTTTGATTAATAGTATAATTACCAATTCAATATTTTATAATATTTTTATTTTTTCGATTAATCTTAGTAGGTTTTGTCGGATCATGAGATGTTGTATGTCCCTAGTAAATTATCTAAGTTTTGTAATGTTTTCCTAATTTTGTTAGTTTTTCTAGTGTATCAAAACTTATAAAAGAAGAAACTTGAATGGTCATGAAAGGGAAACTTACATTTGAAAGCCAAAGGGAATTTTCAAAGGAGATGCATGGGTTAGGAAACCAATGCAAAGTCCAATTGTGATGTACTAGTTGCATCGTTTAGCGGATTTGTAAATATAACACAATACTCTCGTTTCTATTAAAAAAATTATTATATTCTTAATTATTCACATGATGCATTTAAAATATTTCATTAGAGCTTATGAAAATGTCAAGATTGATCATGTTACTAGATTAAAGGAATTTTTGAATTAGAAAGAGGATAAAATCCTACAGTTGGAACAACAATTGTCTCAACAAGGAAATCAACGCCAAGCTCGGTTGAAAATTTGGGAAAATGTAGCCGGCATGATATGCAGGTCATAAATTAATACAAATATGCTTAGTTGATTGCACTCCACTTTAAGCTTCATGAAGCTAAAAAACAAACCTTTCGTATCAATTCATATTTACTTTTACAATTTGTATCAAATATTTCTATCCCAACAGTGACATATTGAGAACCCTCAATAGAATTACTCAAAGTAGAGAAATTGTAAAGATGCCTAGGGAATTTTGAAGACAAGCATATGAAATTTCTTGAGAAATTAAATTAGTTGTAGATTAAAATGAATACTCTACAAATGAGATACAACCAGTGTGTCTCAAGCATCACTTCAATCATGGAGATTCTTATATATCAAAGAAATACCATGTAGAAGACTAAAGACGAAATAGTTTAAGGCAACAAATTAAAGAGTTGTAGCAATATCCGAACAAAATATCTACATATCAATCCATTTCAAGAATCAATATCAATTAAGCTAAGCAAGTTCTACCAGATCTGAATAAAGGAAGCTACGCCATGAGATGTTGTCTATCCCTAGTAAATTCTCTATGTTTTGCAAATTTTTCCTAATTTTGTTAGTTTTTCTAGTGTATCAACACTTATAAAATTAGAAGCTTGAATGGTTACGAAAGTGAAAATTACATTTGAAAGCCAAAGGGAATTTTCAAAGAATATGCATGGGGTAAGAACCCAATGTAAAGCCCAGTTGTGTTCTACTAGTTGCACCCTTTAGCAGATTTGTTAATATAATACAATACTCTTATTTATGTTTAAAAAAACTATTATATAGTTAATTATTCACATGATTCCTTTAAAATATTTTATTAGAGCTTATGAAAATGTCAACATTGATCATGTTACCATAATAAAGGAATTTTCGAAGTAGAAAGATGATAAAATCCTACAGTTGGAACAACAATTGTCCCAACAAGGAAATCAACTACAAGCTCGGTTGAAAATTCAGGAAAATGTAGTTTGCATGAAATTCAGGCCATAAATTAATACAAATATGCTCAGTTGACTACACTCCAATTTAAGCTTGATAAAGCAACAAATAATTCAATGGAAAAGTTAAGTCTTGCTCAATCCAAACATAAACTAGCTAAAAAATTCTTCAACAATATAATAAACCCTTCTCATAAACCCTTCTACAAATTTGCAACCAAAACTTCATATTTACAAAAACACTAGGAATTTTTACGTATAACCATAATCGTAAGAAAAATTACAGAAAAAAACCCTAATTTACAGGAAAACTCTACTTTATAGAAAAACCCTAATTTATAGAAAACTTGTAAGAAAATAAGAAACATTTCTCCAAATTTACAAAAACCGTAGCTGTAGGAAAATATACAAAAAAAACCTAATTTACAGGAAAAACCTACTTTACATAAAAATCCTAATTTATAGAAAACCCTAATATACAGAAAACATGTAAGCAAATAGCAAACATTCTCCAAAATTACAAAAACCCTAAGAAATTTTACAAAAGCCATAGTCGTAAGTAAATTTATAAAAAAAATCATAAGCTAATTTACAGTAACTGCGAGAAAATTTTCATAAAGACAAAGAGAAAAATTTCATAAAGATTAACCATCAACCACAAATAATAAATTACAAACAGAAAGAGAAAATTTTCATAAAACCATAGAATGGACTACAATTCCAGCCATATGGATAGAATTTTTTGACAATCACATAGTTTTTTAGATGTTAGGATTAAAAATTCTACCGAAAACCATCAATGACGCCATCGAGCCGCACAAATTCCATTGCATCACTATTGAAGACCCCAACACCTCACAATACCTAACTTGCAACCAAAACCGAGCATACTTGTGTTGATGGTGATGGACCCACCAACATTCAAGGGATCTCCCCTATATGAATTCCCAATTAGACCTCGCATCCTTCGATTTAGTATTCCCATCCATAATACAGACCAGTTGTCGATGCAGTGGGTTTTGACTATGTCCCATCGCTGCAATAATGCATAGAGTGGTGTATGGTGACTTTGGTGGGAATAAGTGTGTGACTCTGTGGAGACTCAAGTGCAATGCATGAAGGTTCTAGCACATGAATGGAATGTGAGTGAGCCCCTTAGAATCATGTAATAGTACACAGCTTGAAAGGAACACATGAGCATAAATACATCACAACCTAATCTGAGAAATAGTTCAAAAGTTAACAGTGATGGAAATATACAACAACACGCATTTAACACGATTCATATTAATGCAAACAAAATAGCTCATAAGCATAAGCATAATTGAAATAACATACATTAGATATACAACAATAATAGCCCTACTATATTCACAAAAAATGTATGAAAACATATCGACTCTAACCTTTTATTAAAGTGAAAGTTCCAATCATACATATACCATTGATGAACCACTATACCTAATAGTGGAACATGAATTCTACACCTTCTCTTCCAAATAAATATACTCCCTCTATGCTATGGAGAATCCAAGGCTCTAACAAACTCCAAAGCTCCCAATTCTAAGCCTAAGCCTAGCCAAAATCTTGGCTCCCAAAATCCCTTTAGATGAGTTATGAGGATGTATTTGTAACAAAAGGGGTGACTCTTCATCTCCCCTTTGTGATTCTTGGACTTCCCTCATGACTCTTCAACTTCTGTACAAATGACTCTTCAACTTCATTACATCATGACTTTTCACATTCCACAATTGACACTTGGAATTTCACTTACAAATTATTTACAAAAAAAATATTACAATATACTCGTACCCATATAGGTAAAAATTGGGTAGATCAAACTAGACATCCTAATAAGACAAAACAAATTAAGCTTGATTTTGAGGAAACTCTAGCTCAGAAACTTCCACTTTTTTTCCTCGGTCACGTAATGGTGCCAAGTTTTGTACTGCAGGATGAGTCCCTAAAACTGTGCGAAGATGTGAGGCTGTAAGTGGACTCTAGCCTCCATGGAATCCCGGTACATTGATTTGGAACTAGTCTATACTTTCATCTTTATCGGAAGCAACATTGTGTTGATTCGAACAGGACCACCAATGTACTTTTGCATGTTTTTCCTGTTCACTTCATGATCTTCCCTGGAGGTGATCTGTCTGCATTGTTCCAAGTATTCTTCAATCTCTTTCCTGACCTGATTCCTACGTTTGGCCTCAGTGGGTGAGTGAGCTAATGGGATCCTATGTGATTTCACCAAGAAATCTATGTTGTTATACAATCGTGCATACGAGACCTAAATGTTGGAAATGAACAAGGTGAGTTGTTTGTTATTCTAGATGAGCATTTGAACCTTTACTTTCTCCAAATCTGGCCCTTTCCTTGTTTTCTTTCCCAGTTCAAGCGGTGCCCCTTTGTATCACATTGACCATTCATGCATTGCAGCAATGGTTTCTTTTACAGCCGTAATATTTTTAACATGATCTTTACACTTCTAATTCAATTCGTGCAAGTGGAAAATTTCCTTATGCATGGTAACAAGCTCCTCATAAAGGTTCTACATGGTCTCTCCTAGTGTTGATACTTCCCCGAGTATCGCTTCCTTCAGTTCTTCCAGATAGACCTGTGCAGGAGTTGTGTTCTGAGCCTCTTCTCAGAGTTGCTCAACCTCTTACCTAGCAACCTGCAAGTTCATTTCCAACTGTTTTTTCTCATCCATAAGATACTCATTGTTTGAATTTGCTACACCTACTAAGGCCAAGTTGGTTCCGAAAATGGCATTGGGATTCCTTCTAGTGTCTACCATAATCACCCTTTCTCTGATGAATGTAGTGGATGCAAGGTCATCGGGAAAATGCTTCTTCCGTGCTTGTACAATATTTTTCTAAAACTCATCATAAGTCATATTATATGTGTCCATAACCGTACCCTCATCAAGAGGAAAAATTTCCTCTACCTCGCTTGCCAGATCTTGCTCTGCTAGAGGAGGGGGAGATTGAATGACAACATGTTGTGTGCTTGGCATCAGGTCAACATCTCGGTTCTATGTCTTTGGTTCCACCTCCATGTCTTGGATAACAATAACCTCTTCAATCTCTTGAGCAAGGTCCTTGTGCTAAAATTATTTGATATCCTCTCTTGGTAGTTGGGTTTTCTCTTTCTCCTCATCTTGTTTCTGTGTGGCTTCTTCTACTACTCTTTGACTTTCTTCTTCTTCCTATTTCTACTTTCTTCCTCCAATATCCTCTTCTCTTATTCTTCCCTCCACTTTTATTTGCTTCCTACATCCTTTGTTTCCTCCTTAACTCTACTACTAAGGCCGCTCTTGGAATTATTGGGTCCACTTTCATCTTGTAGATTCGCTCTCCCCCTGGGCTACCTACAACCTTCCTCTTACCTTTTTCGCACACTAGGTTGCACCATTTCACTGGTACTTCTTCTGGAGTGACTTGTTTCTACGGAGTAACCTGTGAAGTTCCTACAAAATTGATCGGCTCACGGGAATTGGAGGCATTATAGCCATTCTTCCATGGCTTCTCCTTCACCCTATAGAATTTCCTGCTTAGCCACTGGAAATGAATTCTCACACAATTTTCTCTACAAAAATTGTGGGGATCGTACATATTTAAATACAGAGTATCAAATTTGAATTTCTCTATCGCCTTTCCTTCGGTGTCTGCGAAACTTTCAGATCCTTGATTTTGTACAATCCAATTTGCATAGGAAGAGTTGGCCAAGGTGCATTCTTATTCCTGTGTAATGTTGTTGACAACCCTATGGAGGGATTATATGTAACTTATTGCATGACTAACTTATCAGTGGCATAACTCGGTAAAAGACATTACAACTTCTATCCACCAAACACTCTGAGGAAAGTGCCATATGGTGAGGCAAACCAATCTGTTATTTATGGCACTTCTTCCATTGCCCCAAGTGACATGTAAGGTGGCTCTACCTCAAAAATAAAATTATATAACAAAATGAGAAAGTAGTCAGTTAGATTTTACATCACTCCTTTGTGCTTTCACTCTGAAAGAAGTCTATGGTATATGTGCATGACAGGCTCCCGTGGTGTCCAAGTCCAATTCATGCCAGGAAATGAATTGTGAACACAAATTGCATCCGGTAAGTATGAAGACATTTAAAATCTAGCTTGGCCATGCTTGGGAGGATTCAGGGCATAAGCTACATGGACACTCACTTTTCAATCCAATAAGTCTCACTAGTTGAACGGTTTTCCTTCGTTCACAACCTGGTTCAGTAATAATTCCCACCCTTCATGGAAGGTCTCAGTGCTCTGGTGACGATAGATTCTACAACATAGAAATGTCAGGAGCTGATATGCCCTCCTGAGAGATTTTAGCTTGTAGGAGTTGGTGGGTTTCTGACAGAAATTTGAAGGCTCTTTCACCCAACTTTTAACAATGTCCTTTCTACTCAATTAGTTGGTGGTAGCATAAAAATAAGAATCCATGAGCAATTCGGGCTCCGACAAATGATACATGAGATGGTAATGCTAGAAAAGAAGCAAGACTTTGTCCATGTAACAATTTTTGCACATAGGAAAGTTGAATATATGCATGCAACATTATGTAGTATCGACCATTGAACATTGATATATACCTACTGGTCTTCCATATCTGCTTTGAAGCTTCTTGCTGAAAATGCTTCATTTAATTTCTACCATGTGATATATGATTCCTTTTCTATGAACAGTTGAGTATATGAATAAAATAGCAAGTTTATTGGCTTACTCTAAAATTCCTCCCCAGTACTGCTCTATGTGGTATCCTTTGAAGCATCTCTCTTGCATGTCATGATATAGGTGACTAATGAACAGAACTTCTTAACAACTATTATACCTGTAGGAAGAAAAATCACTAATGGAAAAGATAAATTAGCTTCAGCAAATCAACTTACAAAGAAAAATCATAGAAGAAACCACTGAAATGAAGGGGAAAATTATGCAATTATTGAGGTCAAGGGAGAGGGATTGGTTTCCTAAATTGTGTATTGGGAAGTCTTAGCAGCCAGTGGTGCAACTTGAGGCTAGAAACAGTGCAATGCGCAGTTCAGCCTGGGCAGACTGAGGGAGAGATTGCACATTGTGCATTCTCAGTGGCCAAGGGAACATTATTTAGCCATGTAACTGCACAATGTGCATTTTTTTCATCATGGTATTTCACATTGTACAGTCTCAAAGGCCAAACATGAATATTGAGCCTTGGACTTGCATAATGCCCAGCTAAGCAAGGCAACTATTGGCCAAGTGAAGTGCAAATCTGCCTGGAGAGAGTGTGGGAAAATAGCAGATATGAGTGATGCTTCAATTTAAAGTGCAAATATAGCTAAGTATAGATATATCATTTCAAATAAAATGTAGAATATCAACATGAAAAAAAGGAAAAACAAACATGCATGGAGAGTCGTTGAAACGATAATCACCGATGTGAAAAAACAGGAAAAGTAATGCGACACTTGTAAAAGGCGAACGACAGACTAAACCAACACTTCTACAAGATAAGGTAAATTAAAAATCTAGCAAGCATGAAGAGAAACAAGAAAAACAAGACCACATAAGAGAAATGAAAAAGAAGCGACAAAATATGAAAAAAGCAAGACTCACCCGGAAAAGCGCTGCAAAATCCACTGAAGGCTCTTTGATCTCCTTGGGAATGCTAGAGCTCCAAGAACGAACTTATATATTATCTCTAAAGGCACCTATTAAATAGATCTGGGTTTATTAGGGTTTATGACGCACATGTCTAAAATCAAGGAAAATTTGACACTTGGCGGAAACTTCCAAAAATAGTAATTGTGCCACCTTCAGGAAACTAATGATAACTCCATATTTTCTAAGGATGTTGTTTTATTTTTTTCTTTTTTTTCTTTTTTGGAAAAATTTCCATGCATACTTCCGAGAAGGATTTTGTAGTTTCCGAGGACTGGGAAACTCCTTGACTAAGTGCATTGTGCAGTTTCTGAGCTCAAGGGATGTTTTACGTAGTTTCTGAGCTTAAGTCTGGGTTGCCATTCAGAAGTGCGTAGTTTCCAAGCTCAAGGTTAGCTTGCCTGTTTAGATTGCACAATTATGGCCCTCAAGACTGGCATGCCTTCCAATATTGTGTAGTTTATGGAGGCAAGCCCAACAATGTTGCAAGGTCAAGTTAAGAGTTAGCTTATGTTTGAAAGATATCAAGTCAGCATCAACTTCAACACAAGCACAACATGCAAATATAAGCCTCAATCGTAACACGAATACTTGACCATAGTAAAATATAAGCTCATGTGGATAGAATGGAAGGCTCTAAAATCAAGTCATGGGAAAAAAATTTGGAGGCTGGTTGTAGCATCTACAACACTTAGCAACACATTGATAGAACTCCATCTCTTTGTATGGGTATTTTCTTATGTAAAATTAGTCTAACTCTTCAGGAAGTATTTTTCAGTTCATTTATTATCGTAGCTTGTTTATTTAGCTTGAGTTAAATATATATCCCCTACCATTCTCTTCATCGGCGACACACTTAACCAATCCAAGTCAATCTGAGTTGTTTCGATTCAGGATGAGGAGTATATAGAAATACAAGTAAAAGTATTGTCATATTTTTAGTTTTCATCTATGGTGTTGTTTCGTTGCCAACAGGCCTGTAAAATACCTCGACAAAGTCACTTCAGGAAAAAAATCATTTCTTTGCTGACAACGATCCTGGATAGTACCCCAATGGAGTTACTTGCTTCACCTCCCTACGCAAGAAGCCTTTCTCTTCTTTCACCCTTTATTTTATTTTTTTCATTTTTTTCATAGAACTGTGCATAAGCACTTATTAATTTCATGGGGTGGAAGAGGGATCCCGACTTATTGAGATCAGAAGAGGTTTTCCCTTAAGAGGAGGATATTTATATACCTATGACATGCTTGTTGAAGTTTCCTCCCCTCCTTACTCTACTCGACTTAGTTGACAAGGAAAAAATGAGAAATTATAAAAGACCGATTATAGTAGGTGGTACTAGTTATACATTCAAGAATCGTGGTTCCACTATGGTTTTTTATAAGAAAGAATGTATTTTCCATCACAGTATCATTGACTAATAGATGCAAGATTCACGTAAAGATATGGAATAAATGGATAATCAAGAATTGACAATAGCACAACTTCCTCTCGAACTTCACCATGCTTTCTTTAGAAACCAAGCACAGTTTGATGTGAAAGAGATCCTACAACTAGAAAGAAATAAAAAGAGTGGGGTGGAAAGTAAGTGAAAACAAAACAAAAACAAAGAAAATAACAAACTATCCCTATTCCTAACTAACTGAGAATAATCCATAGTTACGTAAAACAAAAATTCCTATGTAACCATTGACGCATCGACTAACCTATGTAGGCGAGGGAATGCATATCAAGAAATATGTTCAAGCCTAACAGAAAACAAGAAATATAAAATGATATATATCATAACATTCAAAGTTTTAAAATGTAAGCAGAAAAATATGAGAGAAAAGCACGTGTGAAACATTATGCGGATGCATTACGGTGATCTAACACACTGCGACAAAATGAGATGCAAGAAAAATCTTTCAAACTTCCAAACTCCGAAAACATAAACAAAGTGGAAAAACAAACGGAGGTTGCGAAGATCGAGATACAAACTTATTTTCAATTTCTGTGACGAAGTAATGAGGATCCTTGAAAGATAAAGCACTATACTGATCATGATTGAAAATTTCCTCAAGGCTAACAGAGCCTGACATAACCATTAGCGTGGGCTGAAGTGCCTCGATAACTTGCGGTAGTTCCAAAACATAATAAGGTAGATCATAAAAAACAAGTGGCTTAAATAGTTGAACAGTTGAAAAATCAGTTGTGACTAGATGAATCAGTGAAAATATCACAACAGTCGTGTTCATAAAGTTCAATATCAAAAACAAAAGCATCCTCATGATATGATTGATTGTAAAGAGGGGGATATTGAAAATAATAAATTTCACCCTTTATTTATTCATAATGATCAGATGATGGATTTGAGATATCATCAAGAAGAGAATATTTTTCCTCTCCGCATTTGGCTACAAATCTTGCATTCCACCATTTCTAAGTGTGATCATAAATGGCATCATCAGCAAGCGATTCTTCGCAAGACTCAATAGGAATGACAGAGTCATGGAAAATGTTCATATAATGAGGGAGGGGTGTGGAAGGAGAAAAATCAACCTTCATGATGGATTCTTGTTTGAAAAAAAAAAAAAAAATGCCACACATATTCATCGTAATTGATATCGCATATTTTCTTCTCAACACTAACTCCATCTTGAACTTGAGCCTCATGAAAATCAAAATAAATAGTTGAAAAAAGTGAACCAAACAACTCAGAATCAGGAGGACCAAAGGAATCAACGGATGGAGGATGATGAGATAGAACATCATCGCAAACATCAAATTTACAGTCCAAACTTGCATTGAAATTATGAGTATGTGGGGTGGGAGAAGATGGTGGTAAATCAATGAATGAACTCTCAAGTTTGCCCACCTCAACCTGCGAAAATGGACCTGTTTGATGAGGAGAAGATGAAGAGTCACTTGGAACAACAACTTCGTTCACCACAGATTTAGAAGCTCCATAACTGAGGTATGTTGTGAGACTTTCGAGAGATTCATATTCTTATGGATTCATCGAAATATGAAAGAAAAAAAAATCAAACTTATCTTTCATTAAATTCCAATGAATATCATCGTCAGAAATTCAAAACAAAATGAATGAAGCGATCGTGAAAATCGTCAAAAGATTCATCAGGTGTTTTTTGCAATCATATGATTTTCTTGAAAACATATTTGTAATCATACTTGTCAAAGGCGCGATAAAACTCCTTGAAAATATGTTCAAAAGAGTGTATGGAAGCAGTTGGAAATGTGTAACACCATTCCTTTACGTGCACTTCGAGCGTGAGTACAAAAAACCTGCACACAGTATCCTCACAGTGAATGTTATGTTTGGTGCAAAATTAGAAAAAATGAGCAATGTGCTCGAGAATGGTTGTTCGACCCTCGCCATCAAAATTGATATTTTACATGTCATTGATTATTCCCATGGGCACTTTCATATTTTCGTTTCTGGAAAAACATGTCGTGGTTAAGATTTGGGAAGAAGCCATTTAAGGGTATGGAACGTTCAAATAGACTTCATGGGATCGACTTGTCATATGGCCCTCATTGTAGCGCCATGAATGTTGACGGTTCAGGACCCACCAACTGATCTGAAAGGAGTGCATTAGTTCTGTTGTGCTAAGTGTCATTTCAGTTAAATAAACATGTACAAATTGTCTCCATAGGTTTGCTTAAGGTATGCGAGTTTTAACCAGGAAAATTAGATAAAATAGTGAACTTTAAGCGAGTAAATAAGCCTTAAAAGCACTGAACAACAGTGCATAACAGATCAAAAAATTTACACATAAGTTTTACACAGTAGGCATGATGAAGCAGTTCACCCCCCTAGGTACATCTGCTGGTCCAGCTCCCAATGTCATGTCCCTCTTTGTCATTATGCTCAAAATTGTAAATTACATATTTTTGTAGGCCTCTAATGGTTGTTTTCTAAACACCAATGCCTCTAGAATGCTCAAATTAGTCTAGGCATACTCTTGTTTCACCAAAATTGGTCGAAAATTGACCTCTCCATACCTTTTTCCCAATGTTAGCTAGAAAAGCTCCACTAAATGTGGAGACTGGCAGTTAACTGTGGATAATTTAATGGTTTAACCCCAAATTTAGGGGCACACTCCAAATCTGTCAGGCAGTAAAGTTTGGCATTAACTGTGAGTGGCGGGGTGGTCACATGCCACCCCCGCCGAATCCTCCGCTAACTGTTTGAACTCTGTCGTTTAAGTTTGAAACCCCGAGTCGTGGCAATATTCCACAACATTAAACGTTGCATTAAACATAACACTTCCTCATGTATTAAGTGTAGAGGTTAATGCCAGGGTTTTGTTTGAACTGTCAGAGTTACGATTTAATACCGTTGAATTAACTACCAACTGAAAGTGCATGACATGTAACCACATCTGTGAATCCCCAGAGTTAAGGTTGGATAGCTTTCGATCTGAAGGTTTTAATGCTACAGTGTTATATGTCATGTGACCACATACAGTAATGGTTTTGGAGTCTGTCGGCGGATGAAGATGGTTGTAGCTCCTAGTTCTTGCAGAGTGACCACATGGGGAGGGGGTTGGCCCCCTCCAACCCCCAAACTGTCAGTAATATAACTTCAAATAAAAACGGAAGAGTATAGGGGTAAGAACCATTGTGTAGGTGGATTGGTAAATGGTATTACGGGTGGATAGGAGGTCGCAGGTTCGACCCCCGTCGACTCCACATAATTTTACACCACTGTTGTGAGGACACGTGGCAGCCTGTGGGCTTGCCACATGTCACTCAATCATTCTTCCATCCATAAACACATCCAACGACCAAAATCAACTTCTGTACCATCAACATGTAATGGCTCACAATGTGCCACGTGGCGCCATCCCATTGGCTCTGAAGAAAAGGGAATATTCTAAGAATATTTCGTTGACTATATCTGCAAGCTGATTGGGCATCCAGTCACCAAAATATTGATGTTTGGGAAAACGAACAGAACACCATATCTTCCTCATAAGACATATTTTTTTTGAACCATTCATGGCACCGGAATCACAATGATGAGACCTTTCTGGTCGCTTAGTTTCAGACCTATTTCAAGCAATTTCATTTTTTAGCATAAGACTTTATCTCTTGATAACACCTCCCCACTGGGAAGCTTTTGAACCCCAAAAGTTCTCTGGACTACTGAACATGAATATGAGGACATTGTGTCCCCACTATTCCAATCTTAATCCACCGAAATTTCCCTAATTTCATTAATTGGAGCTTTTCATGAAACGACAAATTTTTCCTTGATTCCATTGACCAAACATTGTTGCTTTTGACATTGGCATGTTGCACATTTTCTGAACTTGCGGTACAGCAACCTAACTTTGTAGTAAACATCATGTTTCTACATTGGTCTATAATCAAAGGAAACTTAAAATTACTCTCACCTTGCATCCTGTCCTTATGGCTATTTTTTACTGAATTAGCCTTGAACTTATGTCGATACCTAACCAACTTTCTTCGCCATTGTACCATGTCTTTCTCAAACCAGCAATGAACATTTTTGAATCATGTGCCTTCTTTTTCAAGTTTCTTTTCCCTTTCTTGAACCTTTGCAACTTCTTGCACTGACACTTCGTTTTCATCATCGTTCGACACCAATGTTTACTGCTGCAACTTCTTATCATCTTCTTTCAAAGACAACCTACTTCCAAACTGAAACAACTCATTATTTACATCAATATTTGCATGAAAATGATTATGTAAAACTCTCTTTGTTTAATCATCATCAATTTCAAGTTTTGGCTTGCATTGACGAGCCTCTTCATCTACCCTACATTAACTAAAGAAGTTTCTAGTTTTTTGTGATGAGCTCTCACAATATACTCCTTGCCATCTTTGAATAAATGGTACTTGTTCTCATGGCGATGGAAGATTGTTTTCCTATTATACATGTAAGGACTGCCCAACACCATACCCGTTATATCAAGCAAAACAACATCTAATTCAACTGTGTCAATGAAATGTGTAGTTATTGCAAAATGCAACATGCACTTCTTTGAAACCTGTAAATTTCCATCCCTACAAATCCACCCAAGTGGATATGGTTTCGGATGTGGAATGGTCTCAAGATTAAGTTTCTTGACCAAGTCTTTAGAGATTAAATTTTCTTGTGACCCACTGTCAAACAATGTGTCAACTTTGGTATGTTTGGAAATGACCCTCACATGAAACATTTCAATTCTCTTTTCTTCATTTGAAGATTCTATGTGACAGTTAGATATACTAGAATTGGGTTTATTTACAAACACTTTCCCCTTTATGTTCTTTGGTCCCATACCTGTGATTTTTTTTTCATCTCCTGAATCTGACCCTAGGTCTTGCTCAGCTATTGCAACAGTTTTTCCTTTCTCCTTGGCTTTCTCTTTGGCCTTCAAACTTTCTAGTTTCAACTGTGGATGAAGTTTACAACAATGGTTTTCATCATGGCTAGTTTTATAACAATGTTTGCAAAAGAATTTTCCCTTCTCTTTTCTAGTGTTTGCATTTCTCTTTTTCTTCCATTTTCCTTTAAACTCACTTTCCTCATTCCCATCTAAGTTTTTTTTTCCCCTTGCCTCTAAATGTGTGGCTTGAAAACAAACCTCATCTAGGCTTGTAGGGTTTTCATGCTTACTAGGCTCAAGCTTAAGAGAGGAGAAGGCAAATTGTTGGAAGCGAGAGGTTCTCAAAGTGAGCCACAACAAAGGAGGGGAAAATTGCCACATTCTCCACCACCAAGCTCACCTCCAAAAGAAGCAGAAGAAGCATCAAGCATGCCTCCGGGAGAAGGAGAAATCCATGAAGAGATGGATCCCAAAGAGGAAGAAAGAGTGTACATAAAAGCATTTCTTGACTTAACTGAAATGGTGAGAGTCCTTTATCAAGAAAGGAATGATAAATTAGAAGAAGAGAGGTAAAAACTTCACAAGGAAGGACAAGGATCATCAAGAGGCCATAATGATAAAGATAAATCCAAGAAGGGTAATGGAGGAAATGGAGGCAGTGGAAAGTCGCCATCATCACCCTCATCTTCATCTTCATCATCCTCTACTTCATCTTCAGTACATCAGTCACACAAGTCAAATAAAATGGGTAAAAGTCCTTTTCTAAAACTTGATGTTAAGTTTGAATTGCCAATCTTTGATGGTGAATTTAATGCAGAAAATCTAGATAATTAGATTAGGCAATTAGAGATCTATTTGAGAATTCAAAATTTTCATGATGATGACACCAAAATCCAACTAGCTTCATTGAGAATGGAAGGTGCAGCACTTGTTTGGTGGGAAGCCAAGACAAAGGAGGAGATCAAGAAATATGGTAAGATTATTTTATCATGGACTGGTTTCATTTCTGCAATAAAACAACAGTTTTATCCATTAGCTCACATGCAAAAATCCATAATGGACTGGAAAAATTTTAAACAATTGAAAGGAAAAAATGTACAAGTGTATACTAAAGAATTTAGAAGAATAACTCTTTTACTAGGAGTATATTTGCATAGCCAAGACACTTCATTCAGGGGATCTCCCCAATATGAGGTCCCAAATTGACCTCACACCGTTTGGTGTAGGAATCCCATCCAGAATATATCTCGGTTTCCAATGCAGTGGGTTTTGATGATGTGCCTTGGTTACAATAACGCATAGAGTGGTGTATGGTAACTTTAGTGGGAACAAGTGTGTGACTTTGTGGAGAGTAAAGTGCAACGCACGAAGGTTCTAACACACAAATGGAACATGAGTGAGCCCCTTAGAAGCCTATAATAGTATGCAGCTTAAAAGGAACACATGATCATAAAGACACCACAAGTTAATCTGTGAAATAGTTCACAAGTTAACAGTGATGTAAATATACAACAACATGCATTCAACAAGATCCATACTAATGCAAACAAAATATTTCATAAGCATAAGCGTAACTGAAATAACATACATTGCAAATACAACAATAATAGTCCTGATATATTCAAAACATATGCATGAAAACATGTCAACTTTGAGATTTTATTAAAGTGAAAGTTCTAAGAATACATATACCATTGACGAACCAATATCACCAATAGTGGAACATCAATTATACACCTACTCCTTCAAACAAAGATACTCCCAAAATCCATTTACATGAGTTATGAGGATTTATTTATGATAAAATGGGTGACTCCTCAACTCCCCTTTGTAACTCTTAGACTTCCCTCATGACTCTTCAACTTATTTACAAATGACTCTTCAACATCATTACATCATGACTATTCACATTCCACAATTGACACTTGGAATTTCACTTACAAATTATTTACAAAATAATATTAAAATATACTCATACCCATATAGGAAAAAATTGGGTAGATCCAACTATACAGCCTAATAAGACAAAAAAAATTAAACTTGAGTTTGAGGAAGCTCCATCTCAGCAACTTCCACATGTTTTTCCTCAGTCACATAACGGTGCTAAGCTTTGTAATGCGTGATGAGTCCCTCAAACTGTGCAATGGTGTTAGGTGGAAGCGGACTCTAGCCTCCATGGAATCCACGTACACTGATTTGGAACCAGTCTGTACTTTGATCTTCAACAGGAGAAACATTGTGTTTATTTAGACAATACCACCAATATACTTTTAAATGTTTTTCCTGTTCACTTTAAGATCTTCCCTTGTGGCGATCTATTTGCACTACTCCAAGTATTATTCAATCTCTCGCCTAACCTAATTCCTCCACTTGGCCTTAGTGAGTGAGCCAATTGATGGGATTTTATGAAATTTCACCAAGAAATCCATGTTATTATACAATCGTGCATACAAGGCATGAATGTTGGCAATGAACGAGGAGAGTTGTTTTCAATTATGGATTAGCAGCTGAACATTTTATTTCTCCAACTCTGCCTCTTGCCTTGTTTTATTTCTCAGTTGAAGCGGTGCCCCTTTGTATCACATTGACCATTCATGCCCGACAACGATGGTTTCTTGTAAAGCCTTAAGATTTTTAACAAGATATTTACACTTGTGTTGCAAGCCATGCAAGTGGACAACTTCCTTATGCACGGTGACAAGCTCCTCATAAATATTTTTCATGGTCTCTTTTAGTGTCGATACATCATCAAGAATCATTTCCTTCAGTTATTCCTGATAGACGTGTGCGGGAGCTATGTTCTAAGCCTATGCTAAGATTTGTTCAACCTCTTACCTAACAGTCTTTAATTTCTTTTCCAACTGTTATTTCTCGGCCATCAAACACTCAGTGTTTGGATTTGCTCCACCTGCGAAGGCTAATTTTTTTGTGGAAATGGAATTGGTATTCATAATCAACTATTCAATCTCTTGAGCGAGTTCCTCATCTTGAAATTGTTCTCTCTCCTCTCTTGGTAGCCGGTTCTGCTCTTGATCCTTGGATTTTTTTTCATGTGGCTTCTTCTTCTACTACTCTTCGCCTCTCTTCTCCTTCCTAATTTTATTTTCTTCCACCATTAACCTCTGCTCTTGTTCTTCCCTATGATTTTGTTCTGCTTCCTACATCATATGTTTCCTCCTTGAATCTACTACTAAGGCCGTTCTCAAAATTATTGGGTCTGCTTTCATGTTGCGGCTTTTCTCTCCCCCTGGGCTACATGCAACTTTCCTCTTACCTTTTCCATGCACTGGGTTGTGCCCTTCTACTGGTACTACTTCTGGAGTGACTTCTTTCTACAGAGTAAACTATGAAGTTCCTGAAAAATTGACCAACTCACAGAAATTGGAGGCATTATAACCATTCTTCCATGGTTCCTCCTGCAACTTGTAGAATGTCTCGCTTAGCCACTAGAAACGAATTCTCGCACACTGGTCTGTACAAAATTTTAGGGAATCGTATGGATTGAAGTCCAGAGTACTTAATGCAAATTTCTCTTTCACCTTTCCTTCTGTCTATGCGACTTTCATATTATTAATCTCGTACAATCAAATTTTCATAAGAAGAGTTGGCCAAGGTGATTTCTTCTTCCTATGCAAATTTGTTGACAACCCTATGGAGATATGATACAAAATTTATTGCATGACTAACTTATCGGTGTCATACCTTAGTAAAATATGTGGTGAATTTTGTCCATCAAACACTATGAGGAAAGTGTCATCCGATGAGGAAAACCAATTCGCTATCTCGCACACTGCTTACATTGGCCCACATGACATGTAAGGTGGATTCTCCTCAAAAATAAATTGTTATAATGGAATTAAGAAGTGGTTAGTTAGCTTTTTCATCACTCCTCTGTGGTTGTGCTCCGAAAATAGTCTGCAGTAGATGTGCATGAGAGGCTCTCGTGGTTTCCAAGTCTAATTCATTCAAGGAAATTAATTGTGAGTGAAAATTTCATCCAGTAAGTAGGCAGACATGTAAAATATAGTTTTCCCACCCTTGGGAGGATTCAGGGTATTAGCTACATGGACACTCAGCTGTCAAGCCAAAGATTCTGACCAGTTGAATGATTTCCCTTCGTTCACAACTTGGTTCAGTAAGAATTCCCACCCTTTGGGGAGGGTCTCAATGCTCTGCTAACCATAGATTCTGCAACATAAAACTATCAAGAGATGATAGGCCCTCCTGAGAGATTTTTTCTTGTATTTTTTTGTGGGTGTATGACGTAACTTTGATGTCTCCTTCACCCAACTTTTAACAATTTACTTTGTACTCAAGTAGTTGGTGGTAGCATAAAAGTAAGAATCCATGAGATATTTTGGCTCTAATAAATTAAACATGAGATGGTAATATGTTTCCAGGAAAATAAGCAATCATTTGTCCAATGGCATTGTTCACAATCATATTCTTGATATCTATATGAAAAATTATCCATCTACACATGGGAAATCCAAATATTAGCATGCAAACTTATGTAGTCACAGTCGTTAAACATTGGTATATACCTGCTGGTATTTCAGGTATGCTTTGAAGATTCTTGCTCAAAAGGCTTCATTCACTTTCTTCCATGTGATATTTGATTCCTTTTCTATGAAAAAATGAGTATCTGAATAAACTCACAAGTTTACTTTTATGCAACCAACTCAAAAAATAGAATAAAATGTATATCAACAACTTAAAAATTATCCTCCTCAAGGGGGGAACCTTCTTTACATTACATAAATGAACAATTCTTGGATGATTCAAATCATAAGACCTCGTTCGTATGTATTGGGGTCTAAGGGGTCACAATATAATCAAAGCCTATATATCAATAATAATGTAAGGGCGCAACAATAAAAACATGGGGGATACATGGGCACAACAATAAAAATAGGGGGCTACACTCACAATAACAAGAAGGGGAATATATTAGTATTATAGTGACCTAACATGCCCCTCTCCTTCAAAAAAATTGTTGTCCTCAACGCTTGAGTTGTTCTAGATGTTTCTGCATAAAATTCTCATCCTTTTATCTGGAATATTCACTGGAAAATTCTTCCACTTAATGAGATACTCGTAAATTAATTGATTTCATAGCTATCGGGTTATTGTTTCCATGATTTCTTCAGGCTCAAATATGATTTTTCCTCCTTGTTCAAGTTTGGGAAACATTGTTTGAACTGGGAGCTTGTCACTGATAACCTTCTTTACGCATGAAACATGGAAAACTGGGTGTACTTGGGAATATGCAGGCAACTCCAATTTATATGCCATAGTACCAATCTTTTGCAACATCTTGTAAGGACCATAGTACTTGGGTGATAATTTATTATCCTTCTTAGCTTGCTTGACGGAATTTTTTTTGTATGGTTGTATCCATAAGAATACTCAGTCACTTATATCATAACTTCTTTCACTACGATGTTGATCTTCCTGTTGTTTCATTCGATCTACACCAAAGTGAGGTTATCCTTTAAGAGTTGTAGAACTTGTTGTTGATGCTTGATGTGATCTTCTATTGCTTTAACCTTATAATTTTCTCTTAAATATGATGTGATAGATGGTGGATGATATCCATAAAGTTCCATAAATGGGGTCATTTTTGCTGCAGTTTGGAAGGAAGTGTTATACCACCATTTAGCTAGAGGTAACCACTTGACCCATTGTGTTTTTTTATTAGATACAAAGCAACAAATATATCATTCCAAACATTTGTTCACTATCTCATTTTTCCCATTATATTGAGCATGATAAGATGAGCTACGAGCTAATTGAGTACCAAGACAAGAAAATATTTTTGTCCAAAATTTTCCACTGAAAATGGGATCTTTATCACTTACAATAATCTTTGGGTTTCCATGTATCTTTTGAATTGTTTCAATAAATGTAGTAGCAATTGTACTAGCTTTAAAAGGACGTGATAATGCACAAAAGTGTTAATACTTGGTAAGTATATCAACTACCACTATGATGACACTCTTTCCTTCTGATTTGGGTCAACCTGTTATAAAATCCATTGGGACCGCCTCCCAACGCTGACTTGGAATGGATAAAGGTTGTAACAGACCCGGGGTCTTAATTGTCTAAACTTTATTTTGTTGGAAAACCAAACATTCAGCCACAAACTTCTGAATATAATATTTAAGGCCATCCAAAAAAAATCCTTCTTTACCTTGTGGTAAGTTTTTAAAAATCGTGAGTGCCCTCCTAAGTGGGATATTTGCAATTCCAAAAGAATCTTTTGCTTGAGTTTGGAATTCTTACAAATATATAAATGATATTTGTACCATAATGAATCATTTTTCCAGATAAAATTATCAGATGTATTGGGATCTTGATGCAACTTTTGAACGCGTGTCCACACCTCTTCATCATTCTTCCATTCATCCCTTGCTTTGGTTACCCAATCCGGTTGTATAATAGAAATGGCACAAATCAATGCTTCCACGTCCTCATCCTTTCTTGAGAGTGCATTTGCAACAACATTTTGCTTCCCTTTTTTAAAGACAGTTTCAAAGTCATAACCCAACATCTTTATGACCCATTTTTGCTTTTCTTCTGAAGATAATATTTGATCAAAGAATTATTTAAGACTATAATGATTAAGGGTCTTACCATTAGGTAAGGTATCCATTGTTTTATTGCATGTAGTATTTCCATCGTTGAGACTTTTCCATAAATAGGTTTTTGTAAATAATTTTCTTTGATTGGGCAACTTTCAAAAGCAATGGGCCTTCCTTCTTGCATTAAAACAACAAAAATTCCATATCCTGAGGCATTACATTCTACAATAAAGGTTTTTGTGAAGTTTAGCATAGCTAATACTAGTGCTTGGAACATTGCCTCTTTAAGATGTTCAAAGGCGATAGTTGCTTCAGAGTCCAATAAAATGCATCTTTCTTCAGTAATGTTGTTAGAGGTTTTGTTATTCTCCTATAATTATTAACAAACTTGTGATAATACCCTTCCAACCCGATAAATCCTCAAAGATTATTTATGGTTTTGGGGATTTTCCATTCCTTAATGCCTTTAATTTTTTCAGGGTCTACCTTAACACCCTCATGGGATACAATATTACCCAAATATTCCACCTCTTGTACTCCAAAGAAACATTTGGAGGTTTTTTCATTTAATTATTTATCCTCCAATAGTTTGAGCACCCTCTCAACATGTTGAACATGATCCTTCCAAGACCTGTTGTAGATTAGTATATCATCAAAAAATACTAACACAAATTTTCTAAGGAAGAGTTTGAAAATGGAATTAATCAAACCTTGAAATGTGGAAGGTGCATTAGTAAGGCCAAAAGGCATGACCAAAAATTCATAATGACCCTCCTGAGTTCTGAATGTTTTTTTCAGAGTGTCTTCAATCTTCATTCTAATTTTATGATATCCAGAACAAAGATCCATCTTGGTGAAGTAAATTACTCCATGTAATTCATCCAACAATTCATCAATAATAGGAATGGGAAATTTATCTTTAATAGTGAGGTTTTTTAGCTCCCTATAATCTGAACACATATGCTATGAAACATCCTTCTTGTGCACCAATACTACTAGACCAGAGAAAGAACTTTGACTAGGTTTAATCACACCCACCTCAATCATTTCTGCATCCATATGTTCAATTCACTCTTTGGGGCATATAGATATATGTAAGGTCTGATGTTTGGAGGAACACTTCATGGAATCAAATGAATAGCATGATCATGATCACGAATAGGTGGGAGGCCTTTGGGAGTCTCAAAAACCTTGGAATGATTATCCAAGTCTTTTTGGACATCTTGATAAATAGATGATTTCGATGTTTTAACCTCTAGTGAGCATAATTATGAAATGGCACCCTATTATTATTTCTTAGGAAGATTTATCATGTCATCAGAGCTAATTATATTTCCAGGTTTCCTTGCGAAACCCTTTAATTCAACTTCTTTTCCTTCCCAAAAAATGTCAAGAAAAATTCTTGAAAATTAAAATCTATTGTAGTTCAAATATTGTAACCATTGGAATCCTTGTACAACATCAACACTACCCATTGGAATGGAAAGCATTAGAATATTCAATACATATTCCCCCATGGTTAACTTGATATTATGGCACTTTCCAGAGAAATTTATAGTTCCTCCATTTGCAACCATCACTTGAAATTCTGGTGTTGGATATAGGAAGAAATTCAATTCCCTGGCTATCTTACAATGAATAAAAATATGGGTACTAATTGAATCAATCAGAACTATCACCTTTTTATTCTTGATAAATGTAACTTCTATCTTGAGAGTTTGAAGAGTGGTGATTTCTTCCAATTCATTACAAGATATGGTCGAATTCATTTATTATTTGTCTAGGGTTGGTTCCTAGTGTATATCCTCCTATTTTTATGTTTCTTGTTCCTTTTCTTCCTCCTCTTCACAATCTATGTAGAATAATTTATGCTTAGTACACTTATGACCTTTAGTGTATTTTCTATCACAATTGTAAAAAAGCCATTTCTCTCTTTTTTCCTCCAATTGTTGTGGTGTCAACCTTGTAGGTTTTGGAAGACTAGGAGCAGCGATGCTTCCATATTTATAATTGTGAGTGGTAGGCTTCCTTGTTGCCATAATTTTGCGTTCAACCTTTCTTGCCACCCTCAATGCCTTATCCTATGAATCGACTTCTCAAATGCAAACTTCATGTTTGATGTTATCTTTTGAATTCTCTATGAATGCATTAATCCTATGCTCTTCTGGAATATCATTTACCCTAATATTCAATTTTTGGAAGTCTTCAATGCTTTCCGCCATAAACACTTTTGCTTGAGAATTATCAATTGGCTAAAGAAAGTATTTATCTTTGTATTATGCTATCATTTCCTCTGTAAAAATGACCAGGTGACAAGTGGTTTACGAGAACAAATAAATCTATGTTGATATTCAACAATAATATTCAACACCCACACTAGTGCATTAAGCACCTACACTAGGGTGGGGCCCATAGGGCTATTTTTGGGTACATGTCTATTTTTATTATCCCTTAATTTAGAAGGACACTAAACTGTAATATATTCTCAATGTGGACTTGAAATAGTTAATTTAAGTGGAAAATTCAGTTAACTAGTGAATTTCGAGTTACAGGTTGGTTGGTGGGACATGCAGAGTAATTCTAGTTGTAACAGAGTTCGAAGTGCAGTGATGCATGAGTTGGTGCAAGTTGTAAACAGTTTAACTCAATTAAGTGAGTTAAACTTAGTTGTGCTAGTTGTAACTGAAGATACACTAGTGAGAGATCTATTGAATTAAATATTAATTAATTCACAATCAGTGATCTCACATGCAACTGAGGATTTACTATTATTAGTTGCATGCATGTCAGATCCAGTGGAGACCCAGTTGAGTTCTAGGTGAAAGGGAAGTTGACTATCAGTTGTGACATTATCTGCTTGCACACATGCAGGCAAACATCCAATGGATGTGCCAATGATACTTGCACAGTCAAGGTAGGCATCATTGCATAAATTCAGAGATTTCATTCAGCAGGGATTGCGCAATGAAGGTAGGTTGTCTCGAGGCAGTAAATTGGCTAAGGAAATTGCCAATTTTTGTATGACATTGTGAGACAATTAGCTGATGTATTGAGGGCTCTTGTGAGGAGAGTTTTGTATTTAATTATTTCATGATCCAAGATTTAATATACAACAGAGGATAGTGGGGGTTTTAGATGTAAGCTTTCCCCAGGAAATTATATGTCATGTCTGTGATTGATCTTTATTCATGTTCATGTGATTAGCAATTGTGTTTTTAATTCCGCAAAATATTTGTAGAAGTGATTCAGTATTTAAATTTAGCACATTGTTAGATTAGGTGAATCCAAGAATCAGAGCACAGGAAATTTCACATTGTATCAGAGTACAGAAAATTGCATAAGTGAACAGGAGCTGAGTTTGTGACTGGATAGAATTCAAATTTGTAGAAATACTTTCTTTGTGCTACAGCTGATTCAAGATTGAAATGGCTTTCAATGGCTTGAGGTTATATTATGCACTCGAGGGAAGCTCGAACTACATTGCTTGGAAGGACAGGATGGAGGCAGTACTCGAAGACAATGGATTGAAGGAATTCATTGACAAAGAAGTTCCTAAGCCAGAAAAAGAAGCTTTTGAGGCAATCAAACAAGCAATCATTAATGCACCAGCATTGAATACCCCGGATTTTTCTAAAGATTTTACTTTGTATACACTGGCCACTGAAACATCCTATGCAGCGGTTTTAACACAACTCAATGATCAAGAAATCGAAGCACCAATTTCTTTCTTTAGCTCGAATCTGCAAGGAGCTGAGCTTAATTATTCCGAAGTTGAAAACAACTCTTTGCTGTGTTTAAATCAATCAAACATTTCAGACCTTTTCTCTTGAAAACACATACAAAAATCATTGTCCCATTCTCTGCAGTAAGGCAATTATTAATTCAAAAAGAAGTAGGATAAAAGAGAGCTAACTGGGTAACAGCCTTGAAAGAATATAATATTGATATTAAACCAGCTAAGATTGTTAGAGGACAAGGTTTTTGCAAATTATTGGCAGGAGCTCATAACATACCAGAAAATCAAGATTCAAATCAAGATATTCAAGTAAGTCAGATAAATGTTACAGATTTCGGATCTCAGTATGATGATCTTATCTATTACTTGAAAAATGGGTATGCTCCTTCTAATCTCAGCTATAAGAGTAAACGCGCTTTAAGGTTAAAGGCTATTAAATATGAGATCATTAATAATGTGTTATTTAGAAAAAATTATGATTCAATTTTATTAAGATGTCTTGAAAAGACTGAAGCTGAAAAGGTTTTGTAGGAGTTGCATGATGGACCAGCAGGAGGTCATTTTGGAGGTGATACCACAGCCCACAAAATAATTCGTGCTGGCTATTATTGGCCTACTCTTTTTAAAGATACACATGACTATGTAAGAAAGTGCAGAATCTGTCAAACTGCAAGTGGAAGACAAAGGAAACCAACTTTTCCTTTGCAACCAGTAAGTATTGAGCAACCATTTGAACAATGGGGGCTTGACATTATTGGTGAGATAGTACCTCATTCTTCCAAACAGCACAAGTACATCCTTACTGCAACTGATTACTTTACAAAATGGGTAGAGGCAATCCCGTTGAAGGTAGCCAATTCTGATGCAATTATTGATTTCATAGATCAATTCATCATAACCAAGTTTGGTGTACCTCAAGCTCTTGTCTTTGATAATGCATCTTACTTCTCTGGAAACAGTTTAATAGAATTTGCAGTCAAAAGAGGTTTTAAATTAAAATATTCAGCAAATTATTGTCCACAAGGTAATGGTTTGGCTGAATCCACTAATAAAAACCTTATCAAAATTATTAAAAGGACAATTGATCAAAATCAAAAGAATTGGCACAAATCTTTAATCTTTGCGTTATGGGCTGATTGTATCACTGAAAAAGCTTCAATAGGGACTTCACCTTTCAATCTGGTTTATGGAAAAGAAGCCGTGATACCATCAAATTTAACTCTTCCATCATTAGCCCTAGTGCAATTTATTGAAGAAAATCCTTCTTCATCCATTCAATTGAGATATGATCAAATCCTTAAACTAGAAGAAGATAGGAATAAAGCAAAAATTACTCATGAAAAACATCAATAGCTTGTAAAATCTTCTTTTGATGCAAGTTCTACCGGCTCAAAAATTTTGTCAATTGGTGATCTTGTTCTGAAATGGGATAAAGCACACGAAGAAAAAGGTAAACATACCAAATTTCAGAAAATGTGGCTTGGACCATTTCAGATCGTTGAGAAGATAGGCTTGAATACATTCATACTCCAAGATCTAACGGGTAAGAGAGAATCTCTTCCTATAAATGGGCTTATCTTGAAGAAATTCTTTTCATAAGGAGGTAACCCCTTCTTAACTGTACATATTCCTTTCTGCGGAATTTTGATTGTTTTTGTTTTTGCAAATAAAGGTTGTTAATAAGTCTATGATTGACTATTTACTATTTAAGAAAATTTCTTCGGAAAAATATTATAAATATTTATTTTGTGTAAATAAGAATTTTCAAAAGTAATGATCACAGTTTTTTTTAATAGTTTAAAATAAGATGTTAAACTTTGAAAGATTATTTCAATCATTTACATGATCTTTTGAAAACTTGAGAAGAATGCAAATCATCATAAGTTTATTAAGCAGAGAAAGGTTATCTATCAAAGTAAATATTTTTTCAAAGTTTTGGAACTTAAAAAACTCTGAAAATTGTCATCCATTGATTCTTAAGGATAAAACTATTTCACCCCATCCATTTAAGTTGTGATTTTTTAGAATGTAATTCTAAGAAATTTGGAAATTTAAAGAGATAAGAGGTCTCATTATGAGCCGACTTACCATGTTCATAAGGAGTAATAAAACTGACATTACCAATACCGCATACCAAAACAGGGTAATGGCTTATAAATGTAAGACAAGGGGTCTCATCACGAGCCAGCCTGTTCAGTTTAATTATAACTAGTGAATGGCATTGTTATTAACTGGCTACCAAACCAGAACAATGGCTCTTAAAATAAAAATAAATAAAAGACAAAAACATGAGATAATAGGTCTTATGAATTTATCTTTTAAAAAGTCATAATTTTAATTGGATGGGACAATGAATGGTTGATGGTTTGAAGGTAACCCTGTCGAGACTATGAACGTTTGCTGGCAGCAGAGGCAATACCTATGACAATAGAGTATATTATAAAACCAAAACTTGGAGAGAACCACTTACTTCATTATTAACACCAATCAAAGCTTGAGATAACCCAAAATGTTTTTATTCTTAAAGAATTAGAAAGAAATTATGAAATGATTTTTATTTCTTTTTCATAGTTACATTTTATTTGAATTATCCTAAGATAGTTTTCATTATCTTTAAAAATCTTTACTTACTAAAGATATAGTGTTCATTTTATTTTTTCAGAGATAACTGTTTCTTTCAGTGAATCACCAATTGTTGTGACCAGCAACAACCCCCCTTTTTATTTAATATTAGTAATAATACTAAATAAATGGGGACCCTTAGTTAAAAAATCAAAAAAATCAATTAGGATTTGTTTTCCTTTTCAAATAAAACTTTCTATCATAAACTTATAGAAATCCCTTAGAAAGAACATTAAGAAACACTTAAGTTTATGATAGATTACGATAAAATTGCTCTTTAAACAAAATAGCGCATCCATAGCAAAATGGTATATATCTTTTATAAAACTGAAAATGTGATTTTGCGCTTTTGCGATAATGCGATCCCAAAAGCTTATACAATAAACGTATTGGTCGCAGATCGCATAGTGCAGAAAACAGAAGTGATTAATGAATACCTTTTGCGCTATTTTCAATTTTGTGCTTTTGCGAGATTTGCGATGTGCGCTTTTGCGCTATTGCGCAATTTCCGCTTTTGCGCTATTTTACATAACTGCGATGGCTTCATTTTGCGATATTGCGATATTGCGACATTGCGATATTGCGATATTGCGCAGCAAATCGCAGATCGCAATGTCGCAGATTCATGTAGGCGCGTTGTCCAAAGGCAATCTTCCCTTATATCAAATCTGTTATGCGCTTTAATGATTAGATTAAATGATTGGATTGACAATTAATGGTAAATGAGATTGTGTTTGGATTGAAAGTCGTTTCATGATTAAAATATTATATTTCATCCGCTTTCACATTTAAAACAGTCTCATCACCTTTCTTATGTCATTACTCTCATTTACTCGTAAAACGCAGGCACGAAGGAGCAAACGTCTATACAAAGCTTTCATGAAACACTATGGGTAAGAAGGAGAAGAGCTCGAGTTCTGAAAACAGAGAAATGGCTTCGCTGTATGCAGACACCGCTTGTAATAAGGATGCCGGTATATCCACTTGGGAAGGAATGTATAATCTGTTAGAGGAATAAAATCCTGTGGTGATGAAAGTTGTAGCTACAACAGGTTCCAATAATACGTCTGAGGTAACCCTTAGAGAACTGGCTTGTTCATTTCTGCATAGGATAGCGGCAAGACCAAGGATTCTCCCATATACGAACATGGTAAAATGGGTACTGGACAGCACTGATATTTCAGACAGGCAATTTAAAACTTCATCCGAAGAGCTAATCGGGTCATTCTCCACGGAAGACGTGAGGCTGATGTATAAATTTCCAGAACCTCATGCGCCTTATAATAAGCAAGTTATGAAAGAATTTGCCAGAGAACATGCAAATTTGTCAGAATGCACACAAGAATGGACCAAAAGAGATGAGCCATTGAAGAAAAATAAACACGGGTGGACAGTACCAAAAAAAGGATGTTTTAGACGTTGTTCACAAGTTCAAACATCCAAGTGGGAAAATTGACGCAGTTTCTACCACAAGATAAGGTATGTAAGTTTGCCAAAATTTATCCTCTATAGAGCTTTTAGAAGTTACTGAAGAAGCTGTTGGAGGTCAAAAGTTCTCAAAGAAACATAAAGGTCTTCTTGAGAAAAATCGGGAGTTGAAGAAGACTTGAAATAACTATAAGACAAAATGAGGAAACATTGACCAAATTCAAGGCACTTCATGCTGAGTAAGGAAAAAGATGTGGAGCGTGTTCGGCACAGAGGAAAATTACTGCGAAAGGTCAAATCGATAAAAACGAAACTACTTTGGCTAAAGTATGATATGAGAAAATGGCGAAGCAAAATCAAGATAAAATTGCAAAATTAGTAACAGAGAAATAAGCTCAAATAAAGGAAAATGCACAAATCAGAAGGGCAGAAAAGGCAGCAGAGGAGGTAGCTACAACGGCAAACATTCTTACTGATTGTGTAAATGACAATTTACATAAAGCTAATTTGATTCCTGAAACTATTCCAGGATATCTCCCACAGGCAAATCAACTGCAAACATAATGGAGGCAAAAGGCAGAAGAAAGAGCAAAATCTATCCAAGGGCTGACAAGATTGAATTGGGACTCATACTGGATGTACTTGGTGAAGCCACACAGTCAGCACAGTGCGCTTAATTGTATCATCAATGCTACAGAGAAGATTGTGCCTACGCTTCCCGACTCTGTCTTTTCAGGACAGTTGAATTCTGAAGTCGGTCAACCGCATCTTCTCAAAACTATGCTAGATGCCTGCAAGTTTAAAGATCAAGTTCATAGATAGATAGATTTAGTTTTAATTTCACTGTATTTTAGCCTAGGAAAAGGATGATCATTGAACCGAATCCTTAATTTTTGTAATAAACTATTTTTAGATTTAGTTAAGTAGTATTTAAACCCTTCTCATGCATTTAGAGAAGGGTCCTAGATCTTAATATTTTTTGACTTGGAGATAGCATTTATGTACTCCATTGTCTTATATATTTTTAAAAAGGATCACATATGGTGATTTTCATGTGAAATTATCTTTAAAATGTTGCATTTCTGTACTTTGGAATTTGATTTTGCATCAGAGTTATTGGATTAGAGTATCACATTGCATTTGAAAGTCTTCAAGATGAATGAGGTATTTCTATCCTTTCACTGTTGATTTCTTTTGTCTTATGATATTCGCTTTAAAATTGCTATCATTTATATATATTCGTTTTCACAACGCTTCCTTTTATATATCATTTCTGAGTATAATTGAAACGTTATCTTTCATAAGTGTATATAGATGGTATACAATGATGAATGCAATATGTTAATACAACTCTGTTTAATTTCTTAAACAGAGTTATCTTTATTTATTTCTGCACATTTCAATTTAAATAATAATACATTTTCATGGTTATTGTTAAATTGGAACAATCTTAAGTTGTATTCACATATAATTACCCGGGTTAGTGTTAGAATTTCTTTACCAGTATTTAGTTTAAATTAGATAGTTTTATTTCAGTTAATTTAGTCTCATTTCCACCCATCCAAACCAATCCATTTAGTTATAAGGAAACTGGTCCTTTAAATCGAGTCGGAGCCACCATACCAAATGGAAAAGGAGTTGTCTTAAGGTCCCGACCGAGTGGTTTTCCCCGATGTTTGAAGCAGAGATTTTCTAGGCTTCAACATTTTTGGCGCTAGAAGGAGGGCCTGAGCTATGAATGGCAAGTAATTCTTTATCCACAAGCCATTCTGAGAGCAAAACACCCTCATTAACTTCTTCAATTTCTTCTAAAATTCAAAATCCTAGAGAAGAAATTGCAGAAAATATTCAGACACCCACTACCAAAATCTCAAAACATTCAGACAATCAACATCCTAAGTCTCCCGAAGTTCAAGATTTAATTCATAAATTGAAAGGATTCTCATTATCTCTAGAAGAGTCTGAAATATCTGAATGTAGTGTAACTTCAAAATTTGTTTCTTCGAAACCTCTTACTAGGCTTCAAAGTGAAAAACTTGGTATTTCTCCGAAAGAATTCCCTTTACCTAGTAGAGTCAAGACAAGAAAAACTCAATCGGAATCAGTATGTGATATAAGTTCAACATCTAATATTCAAATACCTATTTCTGAAATCCCTTCTCAACAAAGTACAGTAGTTTCCACATCATCTCCTCAATCATCATTAATCTCAACATCATCTATTCCAACAATTTATATTCAAACACCACCAGTTTCTACTATCCCTCCAATAGTTGTTCCAATAATGGCACAGAGACCATGGTCTACTCCAGGGGCAGTCAACATGGCTGCACCTTTACATGATTTACCAGACAATCCTGGAAAATGGCTTCCAAAGTTTAGCCCAAATCTTAACATTCAAGCTGAAGAACATATCAATAACTTTATGCTGGCTATTAATTTGAATGGAGTCATACATGAAGATGTTGTAGTTAGATTATTCCCTTATACTCTCCAGGGAGTAGCAGGATCATGGTACTTTTCATTACCATCAGGATCCATAACAAGTTGGGACATTTTTGCAGATCATTTTTTAACCAAATTTGGGGATGACCGATCAATAGCAACTTTACTCAATGACCTCTCAAATTTGAAGATAGAACCCAAGGAAAATAATTCAATGCTATATTCAACAAACTCTTGAATAAAATTCACACAGATTCACAGCCCAGTGAACAAGTCAGAATTGAATGGTACATAACTGCCTTACCCTCAAACATAGCAATTTTCGTGGACAGAGCTGCAAAGCCTACATTAGCTGAGAATATGAAAGAAGCTATTGCAGTGGAAAAATGAATTACTTCTCTGGAAAAGAAAAATGCTATCGAAGAAAGGAAATCAAAGAAAGTCATCTTCAAAGATGATTCAAAGAAAAAGGCCAAAGATCCATACGACATGGAAGGTTTACAGAAAGTTCTTAAAACCATGTCAAATGAAATGGTTGAAATTAAAAAACAAGTGGTTGAAACTTCTACCAAGAAACCATTCCGAAATTTTAGAAGAAACCAAGTTGAATCTAAACCTCCTAATGCAATCTCTAATGCAGAATCAGAAGAAGAGGAAGAGGAAGAAGATATATCTATAGTATCAGATGAAGAAAATGAAAATGAAGAAATAGCTGAATTGAATGGAATGTGGGATTTTATTCTCCCTAATTTTGATAGTGAAGAAGCTATGCCTGTAAGTACTAGGAGTAAATCTATATCGGAACCAGTGCAAACAATTCCTAAAAAGAAAATTACAACTCCAAGTACCAAAGACAAATCCCCTGTAAAGAAAACTTCTCCATTACCTACTCAAAATCAGCCATCCTCTTCTAATCCTCCTACATCAACAGCAAAGACTTTGGTAGTGTCAGATCCTATGGAATACAACATTGTCAAGGACATGAAAAAGATCAAAGCTAATATTTTCTTACATGAACTCAGCAAACTAAAACACCAGCAAAAGTTGTTATTGAAAGAATTAAACGCTACACCAATTGCTCCTTTACCAAGCGGTGTAGTTGCAAAAGCAGCGAGAGGAACTGGTAAGCCACCAGATAAGGTAGATGCTACTGATACTGTGCTCATTGGGGAAAATTCAAATTCTCAAACTCCTCCTTTTCTTTTGACTTATGAGATGTACAATAAAAATCTACACAATTGTTTGATTGATTCTGGAGCTTCCTCCAATATAATGCCTACTTCTGTCTGTGCTAAATTGAATATTGAACCACATAAATCAGCAGTTCATATCGTTCAATTGGATCACTCTAAAGTCCAAGTGGTAGGAGAAATCAATTCAGTTACTATCAGATTAGCCTCCGATCCTAGGATTGTCCAAAGAATTGATATTTTGATTGTTGATATTCCTAAATTCTATGGATTAATCTTGAGCAGAGACTGGTCTGCAAAACTTAATGGATATATCTCGACTGATTATTCGCATATGTGGCTTCCCTACAAAGGGAAACCAAATCAAATTAAAACTGAACGAGAAAAACATATGACGCACACTGTCATTGAATTCGAACAACCTAATGAGCCTGTGGCATTCAACAATAATATTCTTGGAGGTTATTCTGCTGAATCATTTCTTGGAAACTTCGAAGCTCCTCAATCACCTTTTTCTGTAAATACTTTTGTTTCTCAGATAGAAAATTTTTCACAATCTGATTCTTCAAGAATTGTAAATATTTCTGATGTAATTGTAGATAAGCCAATAGACAAATATTTATTTTGGTCGTTATATTTTGATGGATCGAAGTCTAGTGATGGAGCTGGAGCTGGATGCATCTTAATTGATCCAGATGGGGAGAAAACCATGCTGTCATGTAGGTTAGAATTTGAGTGTACTAACAATACCGCAGAATATGAAGCCTTGGTTCAAGGACGTTATAAAGCTATAGGGTTAGATGTTAAATACTTGAAAGTCTTTGGTGATTCCGAAATTGTCATAAAACAAGTTAGGAATACTATTCATTGCCTTTCAGGACATCTTAAACACTATCAAACCCTAGTACAAGATCTCACTACTCATTTCTTAGCATTCAATATTTCTCCTATTCCTAGGAATCAGAATACATCAGCTGACTTGTTAGCTAATGTTGCATCTAAACTCCTACCTGCTGAAGATTGCAGTCCTGATAGGTTTTCTGTAGAATTGATTTTTCGTCCATCTGTCCCAGATAATGTTACAAATTGGAGAGTATTCTATCATGATCAAGATATTCTAAATTTCATGACCTCAGAGAAATCATATGATGAGAAAATTATTAACGAAGATGATCACGATTTACAAATTGCTTCAAAAGGTAATGAAAACCCCATTCCAAAATCTGTTGTTAAATTAGAGGATTTATATGATATTAAAGACAGATTCAAGAAAGTCACTAATACTAAACTTCAAAGCTCTACCTTGAAGTTTGAATTAGTAAATCTTGGTTCTGATTCTAAACCTCAAAACGTTAATTTAGGACTCAATTTAACACCAGAGGAAAGGAATGCGTTCATTAAACTTCTGAACAAGTATAAAAACGTTTTTTCTTGGAATTATGATGATTTAAAAACATATGATACTTCGATTATTCAACATACAATTCCAATGCTTCCTGATATTAAACCTGTTCAACAGAAGTTGAGAAAGATCCATCCAAATCTCGAAATTCAAATCAAATCAAAACTTAATAAACTTTTAAAAGCCAAAATCATTTTTCCAGTCAGGCACTCCAATTGGGTTTCCAATATGGTACCTGTAAGGAAGAAGAATGGTGATATAAGAATCTGTATTGATTTCAGAAATTTAATTAAGGCATGTTTAAAAGACAATTTCCCATTGCCAACCATGGAACAAATACTTCAAAAGGTAGCTGGTTCTGAACTTATGTCTTTTCTTGATGGATTTTCGGGCTATAATCAAGTTTTAGTTCATCCAGATGACAGATTGAAAACAACTTTCAGAAAAAAATGGGGAACTTATGCTTATCAGAAAATGCCTTTTGGTCTAATAAATGCAGGAGCAACTTTTCAAATGGCCATGGACATAGCATTGAAAGGTCTGATCAATAAATCAGTTGTTGTTTATCTTGATGACATAACAGTATTTTCAAAAAAGAGAGCCAATCATCTACATGATTTAAAACAAATATTTGAAAGATGTAGAAGGTTTGGTATTTCCTTAAATACAAAGAAATCTTTCTTTGCTTTAGATGAAGGAAAACTCTTGGGATTTGTTGTGTTAAAAGATGGTATATATATTGATCAGATAGAGTGAAAGAAATTTCTCATATTTCTTTACCTCATAACAAAAAATCCATGCAATCATTTCTTGGACAGATCAATTTTGTTAAAAGATTTATTCCTAATTTTTCTTTTATTGTTTTACCTATGCAAAATATGATCAAGAAGAATTCAATATTCAAATGGACGCATAAAGAAAAAGAAGCTTTTGAGGCAATCAAACAAGCAATCATTAATGCACCAGCATTGAATACCCCAGATTTTTCTAAAGATTTTACTTTGTATACTCTGGCCACTGAAACATCCTATGCAGCCGTTTTAACACAACTCAATGATCAAGAAATCGAAGCACCAATTTCTTTCTTTAGTTCAAATCTGCAAGGAGCTGAGCTTAATTATTCCGATCTTGAAAAACAAGCCTTTGCTATGTTTAAATCAATCAAACATTTTAGACCTTTTCTCTTGAAAACACATACAAAAATCATTGTCCCATTCTCTGCAGTGAGGCAATTATTAATTCAAAAAGAAGTAGGAGAAAAGAGAGCTAACTGGGTAACAGCCTTGCAAGAATATGATATTGATATTAAACAAGCTAAGATTGTTAGAGGACAAGGTTTTTGCAGATTATTGGCAGGAGCTCATAACATACCAGAAAATCAAGATCCAAATCAAGATATTCAAGTAAGTCAGATAAGTGTTACAAATTCCGGATCTCAGTATGTTGATCTTATCTATTACTTGAAAAATGGGTATGCTCCTTCTAATCTCAGCTATAAGAGTAAACACGCTTTAAGGTTAAAGGCTATTAAATACCAGATCATTGATAATGTGTTATTTAGAAAAAATTATGATTCAATTTTATTAAGATGTTTGGAAAAGACTGAAGCTGAAAAGGTTTTGTAGGAATTGCATGATGGACCAGCAGGAGGTCATTTTGGAGGTGATACCACGGCTCACAAAATAATTCGTGCTGGTTATTACTGGCCTACCCTTTTTAAAGATACGCATGATTACGTAAGGAAGTGCCAAATTTGTCAAACTGCAAGTGGAAGACAAAGGAAACCAACTTTTCCTTTGCAACCAGTGACTATTGAGCAACCATTCGAACAATGGGGGCTTGACATTATTGGTGAGATAGTACCTCATTCTTCTAAACAGTACAAGTACATCCTTACTGCAACTGATTACTTTACAAAATGAGTAGAGGCAATCTCGTTGAAGGTAGCCAATTCTGATGCAATTATTGATTTCATAGATCAATTCATCATAACCAGGTTTGGTGTACCTCAAGCTCTTGTCTTTGATAATGCATCTTACTTCTCTGGAAATAGTTTAATTGAATTTGTAGTCAAAAGAGGTTTTAAATTAAAATATTCAGCAAATTATTATCCACAAGGTAATGGTTTGGTTGAATCCACTAATAAAAACCTTATCAAAATTATTAAAAGGACCATTGATCAAAATCAAAAGAATTGGCACAAATCTTTAATCTTTGTGTTATGGGTGGATCGTATCACTGAAAAAGCTTCAATAGGTACTTCACCTTTCAATCTGGTTTATGGAAAAGAAGTTGTGATACCATCAAATTTAACTCTTCCATCATTAGCCCTAGTACAATTTATTGAAGAAAATCCTTCTTCATCCATTCAATTGAGATATGATCAAATCCTTAAACTAGAAGAAGATAGGAAGAAAGCAAAAATTACTCATGAAAAACATCAACAGCTTGTAAAATCTTCTTTTGATGCAAGTTCTACCGGCTCAAAAATTTTGTCAATTGGTGATCTTGTTCTGAAATGGGATAAAGCACACGAAGAAAAAGGTAAACATACCAAATTTCAAAAAATGTGGCTTAGACCATTTCAGATCGTTGAGAAGATAGGCTCAAATACATTCATACTCCAAGATCTAACAGGTAAGAGAAAATCTCTTCCTGTAAATGGGCTTATCTTGAAGAAATTATTTTCATAAGGAGGTAACTCCTTCTTAAACTGTACATATTACTTTCTGCAGAAGTTTTGATTGTTTTTGTTTTTACAAATAAAGGTTGTTTATGAGTCTCTGATTGATTGTTTACTATTTAAGAAAATTTCTTCGGAAAATATTATAAATATTTATTTTGTGTAAATAAGAATTTTTAAAGTAATGATCACAGTTTTTGAATAGTTTAAAATAAGATGTTAAACTTTGAAAGATTATTTCAATAATTTACATGATCTTTTGAAAACTTGAGAAGAATGTAAATCATCATAAGTTTATTAAGCAAAGAAAGGTTATCTATCAAAGTAAAGATTTTTTCAAAGTTTTGGAACTTAAAAAACTCTGAAAATTGTCATCCATTGATTCTTAAGGATAAAGCTATTTCACCCCATCCATTTAAGTTGTGATTTTTTAGAATGTAATTCTAAGAAATTTGGAAATTTAAAGAGATAAGAGGTCTCATTGGCTTGGAAAAAACACCGTATTCTGAGGGTAATAAAGCGAGACATTACTAATGTTGCTTGCAAAGCAGGTAATGGCTTATAAATGTAAGACAGGGGGTCTCTCACAGTGACTTATTCAGTTTAATTATAACTAGTGAATGGCATTGTTATTATTTGGCTACCAACCCAGAACAATGGCTCTTACGGCAAAAATAAATAAAGACAAAAACTTGAGATAATAGGTCTTTGTATTTTATCTTTAAAGAAAAGTCATAATTTATGAGTGGATGGGACAATGAATGATTGATGGTTTGAAGGTAACCATCGGGGACAGACGTTTCTTTGGCAATGAGGCAATGCCTATGACAATAGAGTATATTATAAAACCAAAACTTGGAGGAAACACTTATACATTATTCTTTTAATCAAAGCTTGAGATAACCTTTAATCATTTTTTATTCTTAAAATTAGAAAAGAAATTATGAAATGATTTTTATTTCTTTTTCATAGTTGTTTTATTTGGATATCTGAATAGTTTTCATCTTTAATATTTACTAAAGATATAGTGTTCATTTTATTTTTTCAGAGATAATTGTTTCTTTCAGTGAATCGCCAATTGTTGTGACCAGCAATAACCCCCCTTTTTATTTAATATTAGTAATAATACTAAATAAATGGGGACCCTTAGTTAAAAAATCCAAAAAAATCAATTAGGATTTGTTTGCCTTTTCAAATAAAACTTTCTATCATAAAATTATAGAAATCCCTTAGAAATAACATTAAGAAACACTTAAGTTTATGATATATTACGATAAAATTGCTCTTTAAACAAAATAGCGCATCCATAGCAAAATGGTATATATCTTTTATAAAACTGAAAATGCGATTTTGCGCTTTTGCGATAATGTGATCCCAAAAGCTTATACAATAAACGTATTGGTCGCAGATCGCATAGCGCAGAAAACAGAAGTGATTAATGAATAAATATTGCGCTATTTTCAATTTTGCGCTTTTGCGAGATTTGTGATGTGCGCTTTTGCGCTATTGCGCAATTTCCGCTTTTGCGCTATTTTACATAACTGCAACAGCTTCATTTTGCAATATTGCGATATTGCGACATTGCGATATTGCGATATTGCGCAGCAAATCGCAGATCGCAATGTCGCAGATTCATGTAGGCGCGTTGTCCAAAGGCAATCTTCCCATATATCAAATCTGTTATGCGCTTTAATGATTAAATTAAATGATTGGATTGATTATTAATGGTAAATGAGATTGTGTTTGGATTGAAAGTCGTTTCACGATTAAAATATTATATTTCAGCCGCTTTCACATTTAAAATAGTCTCATCACCTTTCTTATGTCATTACTCTCATTTACTCGTAAAACGCAGGCACGAAGGAGCAAACGTCTATACAAAGCTTTCACGAAACACTATGGGTAAGAAGGAGAAGAGCTCGAGTTCTAAAAACAGAGAAATGGCTTCGCTGTATGCAGACACCGCTTGTAATAAGGATGTCGGTATATCCACTTGGGAAGGAATGTATAATCTGTTAGAGGAAGAAAATCCTGTGGTGATGAAAGTTGTAGCTACAGCAGGTTCCAATAATACGTCTGAGGTAACCCTTAGAGAACTGGCTTGTTCATTTCTGCATAGGGTAGCGGCAAGACCAAGGATTCTCCCATATACGGACATGTTAAAATGGGTACTGGATAGCACTGATATTTCAGACAGGAAATTTAAAACTTCATCCGAAGAGCTAATCGGGTCATCCTCCACAGAAGACATAAGGGTGATGTATAAATTGCCAGAACCTCATGCGCCTTATAATAAGCAAGTTATGAAAGAATTTGCCAGAGAACATGCAAATTTGTCAGAATGCACACAAGAATGGACCAAAAGAGATGAGTCATTGAAGAAAAATAAACACGGGTGGACAGTACCAAAAAAGGATGTTTTAGACGCTGTTCACAAGTTCAAACATCCAAGTGGGCAAATTGACGCAGTTTCTACCACAAGATAAGGTATGTAAGTTTGCCAAAATTTATCCTCTATAGAGCTTTTAGAAGTTATTGAAGAAGCTGTTAGAGGTCAAAAGTTCTCAAAGAAACATAAAGCTCTTCTTGAGAAAAATCGGGAGTTGAAGAAGACTTGAAATAACTATAAGACAAAATGAGGAAACATTGACCAAATTTAAGGCACTTCATGCTGAGTAAGGAAAAATATGGGGAGCGTGTTCGGCACAGAGGAAAATTACTGCGAAAGGTCAAAACGATAAAAAACGAAACTACTTTGGCTAAAGTATGATATTAGAAAATGGCGAAGCAAAATCAAGATAAAATTGCAAAATTAATAACAGAGCAATAAGCTCAAATAAAGGAAAATGCACAAATCAGAAGGGCAGAAAAGGCAGCAGAGGAGGCGGCTACAACGGCAAACATTCTTACTGATTGTGTAAATGACAATTTACACAAAGCTAATTTGATTCCTGAAACTGTTCCAGGATATCTCCCACAGGCAAATCGACTGCAAACAGAATGGAGGCAAAAGGCAGAAGAAAGAGAAAAATATATCCAAGGGCTGACAAGATTGAATTGGGACTCATACTAGATGTACTTGGTGAAGCCACACAGTCAGCATAGTGCGCTTAATTATATCATCAATGCTACAGAGAAGATTGCTCCTACGCTTTCCGACTCTGTCTTTTCAGGACAGTTGAATTATGAAGTCGGTCAACCGCATCTTCTCAAAACTATGCTAGATGCCTGCAAGTTTAAAGAACAAGTTCATAGATAGTTAGATTTAGTTTTAATTTTACTGTATTTTAGCCTAGGAAAAGGACGGTCATTGAACCGAATCCTTATTTTTTGTAATAAAACTATTTTTAGATTTAGTTAAGTAGTATTTAAACCCTTCTCATGCATTTAGAGAAGGGTCCTGGATCATAATATTTTTTGACTTGGAGATTGCATTTCTGTACTCCATTGTCTTATATATTTTTAAAAAGAATCACATCTGGTGATTTTCATGCGGAATTATCTTTGAAGTGTTGCATTTTTGTACCTTGGAATTTGATTTTGCATCAGAGTTACTGGATTAGAGTATCACATTGAATTTGAAAGTCTTCAAGATGAATGAGGTATTTCTATCCTTTCACTGTTGATTTCTTCTGTCTTATGATATTCGCTTTAAAATTGCTATCATTTATATATATTCGTTTTCGCAACGCTTCCTTTTATATATCATTTCTGAGTATAATTGAAACATTATCTTTCATAAGTGTATATAGATGGTATACAATGATGAATGCAATATGTTAATACAACTCTGTTTAATTTCTTAAACAGAGTTATCTTTATTTTTTTCTGCACATTTCAATTTAAATAATAATACATTTTCATGGTTATTGTTAAATTGGAACAATCTTAAGTTGTATTGACATATAATTACCCGGGTTAGTGTTAGAATTTCTTTACCAGTATTTAGTTTAAATTAGATAGTTTTATTTCAGTTAATTTAGTCTCATTTCCACCCATCCAAACCAATCCATTTAGTTATAAGGAAACTGGTCCTTTAAATCCAGTCGGAGCCACCATACTAAATGGAAAAGGAGCTGTCTTAAGGTCCCGACCGGGTGGTTTTCCCCGATGTTTGAAGCAGAGATTTTCTAGGCTTCAACAAGCTGCAAGTGGTGAGGCCCTTGCCTCGTAATTTGAGCTTGAATTCTCCTTGATTTCATGCATGGTGTCAAGTGCATTGGGATCAGTGTGGTATTTGGATAGTGGTGCTTCCTTTCACATGACGAGAGATAAGGAACTTTTCAGTGACTTAGAGGAGAAATATCTCCATATGCATATTGATATGGACGACGATGGACGATACAGTGCAACTAGGATTGGTACCATTACCTTTCAGAGGAATTTAAGTAAACCATTTCAATTAAAATATGAGATGCATGTACCAGGTCTAAAGAAAATTTTGGTCTAACTCGCAATGTTGGAGGACATAGGCTATGATGTTGTTTTTAGTGATGGAAAATCTTTCCTGCGACATAAAACAACAGGTCAAGCCAAGAGGATAGGGATTCGAGTTAAGAATCTCTACAACCTAGAGGTAGATGGTTGCGTTGCCATGATGGGAAAGGTGGAGAAAGTGGTGAGTCGAGATGAGGGCGAATTATGGCACAGGCGATTGGGCCATATTCATCATGGAGCCTTGAAAGTCATGCAGCAAATTTCTACTAGAATTCCAATGGGAACCCTTTCTCAATTAGATTAGTGCAAGGGTTTCACCATGGGGAAGTATGTAAAGTCCACCTTTCATGAGAAGGAGAACCGTGCTTCTGGGATCCTTGAGAGAGTTCACACAGACGTATGTGGACCATTCTCGGTTGCTTCAACAGAAAAACATAGGTACTATGTAATATTTTTTTATGAATTTTATCGTAAATGTTGAATCTTCTTCATGCAGAAGAAAGATCAAACATTCTCTAAGTTATGTGAGTTTAAGGCATTGGTGGAGAAAGAGTTGGGGAAGCAAGTGAAGGATCTTAGGAGCGATAATGGCGAAGAATACATCTCTAACGAATTCAAGAACTTCTGTAGAAAATAATGAATTCGAAGAGAACTCATAGCACCTCATAACCCACAGCAGAATGGGGTCGCAGAGAGGAAGAACAGAATGATCGTGGGTGAAACACGAGCGATGTTGCATGATCAAGGCCTACCAATGAATTTGTGGGCGGAAGCATGCAACACTACGATTTATGTGCAAAACTGTTGTCCTCATAGAGTACTTGCCATGAGTACACCTGAAGAGAATTTTACTGGTAAGAAACCTGATGTTTCACACTTTAATATTTTTGGCTCATCCGTTTATGTGCATGTGACCAAGGATGCCAGGAAGAAGCTGGAACTGACTGCTTAAGTTGGGATTTTTGTGGGGTACACAGAAACACCCCATAATTATCGTGTGTTTTCCAAATAGCAGAATGACTGTTGTGCAACTAGATATAAAATTTAATGAGGGGAAAGCCATGTGGTTATCCCTTAAGAGGGAGTTGGAATTGCATGCAGAGGAGGAACTGTTGGTTCCCAAATATGAGTCTCAAGATGTGGATCAGCCACATGAGGAGGTTCATGGAGTGGAGGAAATCACTCATGCAGAGCCATCCATTAAAAATGGCAAAAGGCGCACCATGAAAGCTGATAGGCTGAGACTTGATGCTGCACAGAATGTAGGAGCCCCTAATTCACAGCACAGACAAAGACAGTCTCCTGGCTGATTTACTAGATACATGGCTCTTATGACCAAATGTATTGTGATTGAACCATCTTCATTTCAGGAATTAGTGCATCAACCTACTTGCTTTGATGCAATGGTGAAGGAGTATGACTCCATTGTCAAAAACAGTGCATGGGAAATTGTCCCAAGATCAGTTGACAAATCAGTGGTAGATTCGAGATGGATCTACAAGGTAAATAAAGTTGTTTATGGGAGTGTGTAGAAATACAAGGCCATATTTGTGGCCCGGGGCTTCTCATATATCGAGGGGATAGATTATAATGAGGCTTTTTTTCCTGTCATAAGGTACTCTTCCATAAGATCCATCCTTGCACTCTCAGCGCAAATAGGATGGGGCATTCATCAGATGGATGTGAAAATTGTGTTTCTTAATGGGATCATTGAGGAAGAGGTGTACATAGAGTAGCCTGAAGGTTTAGATATCTTCAATATCAAGTCACATGTGTGCCAACTCAAAATAGCATTGTATGGGCTGAAGCAAGCACCCCGTGCTTGGTACACTCGTATAGACAGTTATTTCACTGGACTGGGCTTCACCAAAAATGAAGCAGATGCAAACCTGTACCAGATTGTGGTTGAGGGTAAGCTATTGATCATTTTTATTTATGTTGATGACCTAATTTTTACTGGTGATGAGCAGTTGATACACTCATGCAAGGAGGATCTTGCAAGGGAGTTCGAAATGAAGGACATGGGCCTCCTTCATTATTTCCTTGGATTGGAAATATGACAGCGAGATGGTGAAATTTTTATGTCTCAAGGAAAGTATGCAAAGGAGATATTGGGTAAGTTTAACCTGGAGAGCTACAAACCCATGGATACTCCTCTTCTAGGAAATTGGAGGAAAGAGGATGCTACTTCTGGAGAGGTAGTGGATGCTACTGTCTATCGACAGTTAGTGGGTTCGCTAATGTATTTAGTGAACACAAGACTGGAAATTTTCCATGCGGTTAACCAGCTAAGTCAAGCTATGGTTAAGCCTACCAAGCTCAATTGGAAGGCGGGGAAGCATGTCCTGAGATATCCGAGGGGCACATCAGAGTATGGTCTATGGTACAGAAGGATGGATGGAGTGAAGTTGCATGGCTCCACGGATGCAGATTGAGCTGGAAGTCCATCGGATAGAAAGAGCACATCAAGGGGTATCTTTAGCATTAGATCGATAGTAGTTTCCTGGTACAGCAGGAAACAAAGATCCGTGGCACTCAGTTAAGTGGAAGCGGAATACATGGCAGCAAGTCAAGCTGCATGTGAGGCTATCTGGATGAGAAAGATCTTGGTTGGTTTGTTTGGTTCTCAGATGGATCCAACAGTGATTTTTGATAATCAGAGTTGCATTAAGCTCTTGATTAATCATGTTTTTCATGATACGTCCAATAATATAGATATATGTTCCATCATCTCAAAGATTGTGTGCAGAGGAAGATCATGTTGCTTCAGTACATTCCCATGGAATATCAGGATGTAGATATTCTGATGAAGGTGCTCACCAGGAGAAAATTTGAATACCATAGAGATAGGATAGGGGTGAAGGATAATCCCTTTCTTGTTGAGAGGGAGTGTTGAGATTCAATAATAAGATTCAACACCCACACTAGTGCATTAAGCATCTACACTAGGGTGGGGCCTACAGGGATATTTTTGGGTGCATGTCTATTTTTATCATCCCTTAATTTAGATGGAAATTAAACTGTAATATATTCTCAATGTGGACTTGAAATAGTTAACTGAAGTGGAAGATTCAGTTAGCTAGTGAATTTCGAGTTACAGGTTGGTTGGTGGGACGTGCAAATTAATTCTAGTTGTAACAGAGTTCGAAGTGCAGTGGTGCATGAGTTGGTGCAAGTTGTAAATAGTTTAACTTAGTTAAGTGAGTTAAACTCAGTTTTTCTAGTTGTAACTAAAGATACACTAGTGAGAGATCTAGTGAATTAAATATTAATTAATTCACAATCAGTGATCTCACATGCAATTGAGGATTTATTATTATTAGCTGCATGCATGTCAGATCCAGTGGAGACCCGGTTGAGTTCTAGGTGAAATGGAAGTTTACTATTAGTTGTGACATTATCCGCTTGCTCACATGTATGAAAACATCCATTGGATGTGCCAATGATACTTGCGTATTCAAGGCAGGCAGGATTGAATCAATTCAAGGATTTCATTCAGCAGGGATTGTGCAGTGAAGGTAGGTTGTCTGAAGGCAGTAAATTGGCTAAGGAAATTGCTAATTTTTGTATGACAGTGTGAGACAATTATTTGATGTACTGAGGGCTCTTGTGAGGAGAGTTTTGTATGTAATTGTTTCATGATCCATGATATAATATACAGTAGAATATAGTGGGGTTTTTAGCTATAAGATTTCCCTGGGAAATTATCTGTGTTGTGTGTGATTGATCTTTCTTCATGTTCATGTGATTAGCGATTGTGTTTTTAATTCCACAAAATATTTGTAGAAGTGATTCAGTATCTAACTTTAGCACATTCTAGATCGGGTGAATCCAAGATATACATGCTTGTTGTATAATTTCTACAATCTATACCATATAAACTGATTGAGTTCTAAATATAACGATGTAATATGTTCCTTTTGTGAGGGTTGCACGTTTTGTAGATCAAAATATTTCTCCATCTATAGTATCCATGTTACTGGATCCTTGTCATCAAACTTCTTCATATATATCTTTAGAATGTGTTGGTTCTTAAACCCCAAATTAGAGTGTCTAAAATCATTATTCATATTCTTTTTGTCCTCGTCGTGATTTTCACAAAAATAGAAGAAAATATAAATCAACAACTTAAAAATTATACTCTTCGAGGGGGAAACCTCCTTTACATTACATAAATGAACAAATTCTTGGATGATACAAATGATAAGACCTCCTTGGTATATATAAGAGTCTAAGGGGTCAAAATATAATCAAATCCTACATAAAAATAATAATGTAAGGGAAAAACAATAACAATAGTGGGTTTCTATGGGGCACAACAATAACAACATGGGGGATACATGGGGTTGACAATAACAGTAGGGAGCTACACTAACAATAACAATAATGGGAATATACTAGTATTATAGGTACCTAAAAGAAGAAAGCCTTTGTCCATTGGCATTGTTTATATTCATAGTCTTGAGATCTATATGAGAAATTGTCCAGCTGACAACATCTGCACATGGGAAATTTGAATATCTACATGCAACCTTATGTTGTCTCGACCATTGAACATTGATATATACATGTCATTCTTCCATATATGCTTTGAGGCTTCTTGCTGAAAATGCTTCATTCACTTTTTTCCATGTGATATCTGATTCATTTTATATGAACACTTGAGTATCTGAATAAACTGGAAATTTTACTGGCATACCCTCAACTTCTGTAACATCCCGAAATGGGAATACTCAGCAATGCATGTTGGAATAATGCACTCTTCAGAAATATGTGTACTGAAATGATTTTGCAGCTCCTGGATCCCTTAGATCAGTGGGTCTAGTGTCTAGATCCAAAAGGAGAGCAAAAACAAATCAAAATAGGTGAGGTAAACAGACCTCCCACCACCTAGTCTAGCTGGAAAACACCAAAAGAGAGGGGTTGCAGCTATATGAACCAAACTGCTTCAGGAATAACGCAGTTAAATTGTTTGAGAGCAAGAGACCAATATGAAGGTTCATTCTCCAGCTATACATTAGCAAAATAGATTTACAATGTAGCTTATACAGTGTATAATAGAAAGGAAAAGAATATACAACAAGAATCCCTCAGAAATGAGGTGCTACAACCACAAGAAATAGAGGAATAAGCTTGAAAACGTTATTTTCATTGGTTGAAGAAACATTTGACTACATCTCAGATCTAGAGTAGATCTGTATACAAAATGATAGATCTATTTCAGATTTGTATACAAGAAAGGCTCCTTTATACACTCCCCTTGGGGATTTCAACAAAACATGAATAACAGTGAGTAGATCTGAGATCTAAGTTACAGATCTGCAGTAATATTCAAAAAATTCTAAAGCATATGATGCATAGCAGATCAAATCTAAACTAACATGGATTGGATGGCCAATCCACAGATCACCACAATGAAAGGAAGAATCCAATCACTGGAGATCTATCCTCTAAGATGATGCCAAAACTCCCTGCAACTCTGATCTTGCAAATAACGCAGCCCTAGAAGAGGGACTGCACTGTAGGCTCTGAGTGTGCTTTGGCCTAATGCCAAGATATGGATTTGAAGCTCCAAGGGTCTAGAACACTCTTATCAAATGGATAGAAGAGTCTCCCAGTGAAAAGGGGTGCTAGAGATGCATAGATCTGAAGAGAACTATCCTCCACTTGTTGCAGCTCACAAAGACAACCCAATCCTAAACAAGATCAGCGTTGTAGGTGGACGATGAAGCTTGGCCAAATGCCAGATAGTGGACAAGACAAACAAGGCTCCTCCAAGAGCTGCTCAAGGAAGGAGGTGGGATTCCCGCTCAGGAACACCCAATGCTAAACAGCATTATTCTCAGCTAAACAGCTAGAGAATGATATATGTCTGAACAGACAATATATTCAGAAAACAACAATCTTCAAAAACCCTCTCATGTTGCTCTCCTCTTCCTTTTAAAAGATGAAAGCCTTGTAAAACCCTAAACCACTTCAATGAGTTAGCTCCTTTCACATGTGGAGCCTCCATCTAAAACCGTGTTGTCCATCCATGAGGTACATTGCTTCTAGATTGTGCTGTAGATTGGTCAAGGTTGACCCAATCTCATAGCTCAAACCCATTCACTCCTGCAAGTGTTTTGTTTAAATGGCCCATATTTATCCTTGTTCACATGGGCATTGATTTATTCATTGCTTTCAGGAGTTTTACATGTCCTCCTTTGTTCATTTATTCATTCAACGGAAAATGAAACAAAATTGTATATTCCTCTTAGCTTAGGTTAAGTAGGAACATTACAGTCCTCCCCTCCAAAATGTTGCTTGTCCTCAAGCAACTGATAGGGTGAGTGTTGCAACACTTCTCCTCCTCCATTGGTGACACCATCAAAGGTCAAGCTCTCCTCAGAAGCTAAGTTTTCACCAATCTAGCCCATCATGAATTGTTCCTTCAAAGTCATCATAAGATGTACATAATTCATCCCATAAGGAGTGAAAAACTCAACATAAATAAACATGCCTGGAGAAATGCTTTCTATAAAACATGTAGCATGAGGTAGATGGAGAAGTTCCATCCCATGTGGTACATATATTCTCCCCATCCTCCCTCCATACATTCCCATGAATAGTACAAGTATGTCATCTATGTATAGAAACAAAATTACAAATAGACAAACAGAAATTTGAGCATGAGGAGGTGGGTCATGATCCCACATATGGTACCAGTGCAGGGCATCTCCTACCTGCATCATATCAAGGTTTGGTAAGTGTTTTCCTCACCACTTACTTGCTGCACAAGTTATCTTATCATGGCTAAAGATGTAAGATATGTTTGGTGCCTTTGGGAAGCACCCATCATGAAAAATAATCTCCCTTTGCACAACAAAGGAGTGGCCAAGTTCAGAAATTTTAGTGGCCCAACAAATGCCATGAGATCTGCATGATATATCATTCCCTTTAGGAGTAATGGCCTACAGAAACATGGTAAAATAATGTGATAAATGAGAAAATGAAACTTTCTATACATTATCATATTCTTTACCATCAAATTTCCTCATACACATGGAGCTATGCATGGACATTTCTCCTCTTTCAAAAGAAGGAAGAGATGGTTGAAATGACTCTTGCATAGAGTCCCTTGGCTACCCCAACTCCACATAGCTCATGCACTCTTGAAAGTGCTAATGTAGTTCCCCTTTCAAGCCTTCCCAATCAAAGCTCCTCATGATTAGAGTGTAGATCTTCATTGACTGCATATGGTTGAAAAAGAACTCTTTGTGTGCCCCTTGTAGTATCTTCTTCTTGAGTTTGGAAGCTCTAGACAAGAAGACCCTACCATGATGATAGATGACTCCTCCTTGGACTAAGTAGCCCTCTTCTTGTTGCATGTCATCTAGTATCATACCTGTGTGGAGATCTTTGGAATACTCTACAAGCAGTTGAGATTTCCAATACAGATCTACACTGTTCAACAATGACAACGCTGATGATACATCCACAAGAATGTTTTTCATGTTGTTGATCTCCTCTTTGACATCTTCCATGCCAAAGGTCTGTGTTGGAACGCTGATCCTTCCATTCTTCTCCTCCCACAGCGCAGATCCAGAAATGAGAGTGGGTGTTAGTGATAAGGGAAGAAGATTCCCCTTCTTCTTGAGTTGTCCCAAACCTCCCAGCGATGTGGCTTTGTCTTCCATTGCTCCAATCCCTCCTGGATTTAGTTTTGGAGTAGTAATTTGTGAGGTATCCCCCACAAGATCTGAATATAGTGGCCTCCCAGGTGGTTTGTTGCTAGATAATAAAATGTCTCATGCAGAAATCTCATGAACATAAGAGAAGGGACTGTGAGGTCCTTGCTTCCACTGCGCAAATCCATATTTTTTTTCTGTGTAGAAGTGTTAAGTGAGGGGTAAGTGTGGATGCCTTGGATCATTTGAGGTTCACCACTCTTCATGTCCACCCATTCCATTTGCAAAGCCTTCCAATCAGTGGTAACTTTCCCCAATGTAATCAACCATTGAACACCCAAAATGATATTGGTGTCTGGTATGTCAACTACAAAAAAGTGATCCACCAAAGTGTAGGATCCCATAGTGACTGAAAGTGATGGGACATAATGCACAAGATGAGCATCAATAAAGTTGTGGGTTTCCCCACTTTCAATCAATACAGAAACCCTCTCATTCATGATTTAACCTTGAACTCTTAAGGTCAAGTACTTAGGTACTCCTCTCAAGGATGCAAGAGTTCCTCCTATTGGATAAAATGCTCCATTTCCATCTCCAGATGGTGTTGGATCTCCTTTAACATTGTCAGTGTTGTGACCTTCCCTCGGTTCATCATCTTCTTCTTCCTCCTCAAAATCTGAGAAGACTTCTATGTAGTGTGCTTTCCCAGCAGCACATCTATGTCCAGGTGCCCATGACTCTTGGCAAGTGAAACATATCCTCTTCTTCCTTAGCTCCCTTCGGACTTCAATATCAAGAGGCTTCTTGAATGATCTCTCCTTGGAAGGAGCAACTTTCTCTTCATTCCCTTTAGAAAGGTAAGGGGGCTTGTTCTAAAAATTTGCCTTTGCTTTTGGCAAGGCATATTGAAGGTCTCTAGCCCTCTCAATGGCATCATGCAATGTAATGGGCTTGGTATATTTAACCAACCCATGCAGAGGTTCATCCAAGCCATCGATGAACATGTACACCCTCCTTACTATAGACAGATCAGGAACCATAACAGATAATCTCAGAAACTCAGAGATATAAGATTGTGGATTACCTGACTGCTTCAACTTTGCAAGGCTCATGAAAGGTGCTTCTGGATCCTTTCTATCAAACCTCTCCACCATTCTTCTAGTGAATTCAGAATAGGCAGTCACATTGGCATGGCCCAATGTAGACAGCCCATGGAACCACCAATTGTGTGCTTCACCTTAAAGTGCGGCGCTGCAATCTTGATAGCTTCCATCTCAGGGACTTTGTTCAACTGAGAATAGATATCCAGCTTTTCTACCCATACTTTGGCAGAACTGATGGATGACCCATCAAACTTGGGTAAAAATAATCTGCCCATAGAGTGATGTCGATCATGATTTTGAATGAATCCACCATCTCTATACTGATGCCTTGGTCTTCTTTTTTCCTTGAGGTGAAAAAACTCTTGAAAACTCAAGTGGCCCTTGAATCTCTGATTCTGAGACTCATATTCTTCAAAATAGTCTTCAAGGGATGCTTGATCATGAGGCCCTTCATTCTCCACAGCCAAGAAAGTAGGCATAGTAGAGCGTTGTGGAGCTTATGGCTAGTTCACTGGTTGATCATTCCAGTGTTGAGACATGCCAAAGCTTTCTCCGGGATGAAATCTCCTAGGAGATTCCTTGATCCTATCCATTCTCATCTCTTTGATCTCTCTAGCAAGATCTTGCATGGCTACCAAAATAGTTCTTTCAAACTCTTCTCCTTCTTTATCACTTCTAGTTTAAGGGGCTTTACCCTTGTCTTGATCATCATTGGGGTAATCAGATTTCTTTTGTCCTCTATTCATGATGTAGAGCGAAACCCACTACAAGCAGGTTTCCCTTTCATTAAACAAAATGAGCCTGAAAACTCAAAGTGTATCAAACTGCTGGTTCCTAAAAATGAACTTTCGATCTTGAGACCTGTGGGTTATAGGCCCACTCTGTTTCTACCGCGCCACTTCAATGCAATTGAACCACCTGCCATTCTTCTCTTGATCCCTTAACATTACTTTGGTTATAAAACTTCTGAAGCAATTCATCAAATCCTCATTTTGAAGATCTGTCCTCCAGTTATTTACATTTCGCTCCTTTGTCTGGTCAAATAGCGCCACAACATGGCATTCACTTAAGATTTGAACAGACCCAACATACAACCAATCTTTGACCCTTTGGTCTCATTCTCCAATGTTTGCATATGTTCTGAGTTCCATTATCATATCAGGATCGATTTCAAAGTAAATATGATAATGCAATTATAATTAATCGCACATTCCTTCACGGTTAAATATCAAAACAGAGCTCGTTTTCTCTGCATAAGTGCTATGGATCGATCTTACCCGACATCGATTCGAGCAAACAGAGTTCTGATACAAGATTTAAACATGTTCAAGATTTAAATATTGCGTGCCTTCTTCATCAAAAGGAACAAACACTCATCGACTCCTGTTGAACCCTTGATACGGGATTAATATGCATTCAAATTAAACACAGAGAACATTGAAATGCATTCGGAAACATAAACTGTAAATGAACACAAATTGATACACACAGATGCACATAAATCCACATATCTCAATTATATACAAAAATCACTTACACAATAAGGTATTTCAGCCTTAAACAGAGTTTCTCATCGATTACATTGTGTTTCTGCTCTGTCTCCTCACACATTACAGATTGGCTCTTATAGAAAATACAAAAGATCCCGAATTATTTGAGATCCACAATCTCTCCTGAATCGCTCAGAAACTCTTCATCTCCTCAACCGCACACATGGCAGGTCTAATTATTAATCAGTTACATAAAATTTTAGCGTCGGTTTCAACAATTTCACCCCAATTTTGCATGTTCGTTCGCATACCCAGCTTCAAATTCGACTTAATTCAAATCTGTCCGGATGCCCCTGCATCAGAATTCCAAGGAAAAAAAATTTATGACCTCTTGGTCATATGTCTTCTACAACTGTCAGCAGTTCTACCCACCTCATCTGTGGAACTGCTCCTTGTGATCTTCCTGCAACATCATGCTTGAACAATTCTCACTTGCATCCTCTGCGGAATTTTCCTCTGTGAGCTACAACAAAACCTCTGCAATAGCAAGTCCTCCCTGCTACCAGATACCTCACCAAGCTTCTCTCCCAAGCTCTGGATTTTGGCATCTCTCTGGTTCTCTCTTGTGGAACCATTTGAGCACTCCTGCTCTAGGCTGCTGCAATCTTCTCACCTTCCTCTGCTACTACCTTCACAAAACATAAAAATCATAAGCTTACAAATCTTCACAAAATTGTACCTCTTCTTCCTCTGTATGCGAACTCCTTCCCCTTCGCAGGAAATCATTTCCCTGCTCTGATACCACTTGATGTAGAGTGAAACCCACTACAAGCAGGTTTCCCTTTCATTAAACAAAATGAGCCTGAAAACTCAAAGTGTATCAAACTGCTAGTTCATAAAAATGAACTTTCGATCTTGAGACCTGTGGGTTATAGGCCCACTCTGTTTCTACTGCGCCACTTCAATGCAATTGAACCACCTGCCATTCTTCTCTTGATCCCTTAACATTATTTTGGTTATAAAACTTCCGAAGCAATTCATCCAATCCTAATTTTGAAGAGCTGTCCTCTGGTTATTTACGTTTCGCTCCTTTGACTGGTCAAACAGAGCCACAACATGGCATTCGCTTAAGAGTTGAACAGACCCAGCGTACAAGCAATATTTGACCCTTCGATCTCATTCTCCAGTGTTTGCATATGTTCTGCGTTCCATTATCATATCAAGCCCGATTTCAAAGTAAATATGATAATGCAATTACAATTAATTGCACATTCCTTCACGGTTAAATATCAAAACAGAGCTCGTTTTCTCTGCGTAAGTGCTATGGATCGATCTTACCCGACATCGATTCGAGAAAACAGAGTTCCGATACAAGATTTAAATATTGTGTGCGTTCTTCATCAAAAGGAACAAACACTCATCGGCTCCTGTTGAACCCTTCACACGGGCTTAATACGCATTCAAATTAAACACAGAGAACATTGAAATGCATTCGGAAACATAAACTGTAAATGAACACAAATCGATACATGCAAATGCACATAAATCCACATATCTCAATTATATACAAAAATCACTTACAGAATAAGGCATTTCAGCCTTAAATAGAGTTTCTCATCGATTACATTGTGTTTCTGCTCTGTCTCCTCACACATTACAAATTTTCTCTTATAGAAAATACAAAAGATCCCGAATCGTTTGAGATCCACAATCTCTCATGAATCGCTCAGAAACTCTTCATCTCCTCAACCGCACACATGGCAAATCTAATTATTAATCAGTTACATAAAATTTTAGCATCGGTTTCAACAATTTCTCCCCAATTTCGCATGGTCGTTCGCATACCCAGCTTCAGATTCGACTTAATTCAAATATGTCTGGATGCCCCTGCATCAATTCAGATACCTCTTTTCTATGTCATTAAGAGGCTCATCTTCTCCTGAAGTCATCTTGGTTTTGGATCTTCAATGAAAGCACAGGTTGTGCCAAGAAAGAAGCTCTGATACCACTGTAATATCCCCAAATGGGAATACTCAGCAATGCCTGCTGGAATAACGTACTCTTCAGAAATCTGTGCACTGAAATGATTTTTCCACTCCTGGATCCCTTAGATCGGTGCATCTAGTGTCTAGATCCAAAAGGAGAGAAAAAACAAATCAAAATAGGTGAGTTAAACAGACCTCCCACCACCTAGTCTAGCTGGAAAACAACCAAAGAGAGGGGCTACAACTATATGCAACAAACTGCTTCAGGAATAATGCAGTTCAACTGTTTGAGAGCAAGAGACCAATATGAAGGTTCATTCTTCAGCTATACATCAGCAAAACAGATTTACAATGTAGCTTATATAGTGTATAACAAAAAGGAAAATAATATATAATAAGAATCCCTCAGAAATGAGGTGCTACAACCACAAGAAATAGAGGAATAAGCTTGACAGCGTTATTTTCATTGGCTGAAGAAACAGTTGACTACATCTCAGATCTAGAGTAGATCTGCATGCAAAATGATAGATCTATTTCAAATATGTTTACAAGAAAGGCTCCTTTATACATTCCCCTTGGGTATTTCAGCAAAACATGAATAACAATGAGTAGATCTGAGATCTAAGTTACAGATCTGCAATAATATTCAGAAAATTCTGAAGCATATGATGTACAGAAGATCAAATCTGAACTAACATGGATTGGATGGCCAATCCATGGATCACCACAGTGAAAGGAAGAATCTAATCACTGGAGATCTCTCCTCCAAGATGATGCCAAAACTCCCTGCAACTCTGCTCTTGAAAATAACGTAGTCCTGGAAGAGGGACTGCGCTGTAGGCTCTGAGTATTCTTTGGCATGATGCCAAGATATGGATATGAAGCTCCAAGGGTCTAGAACACTCTTATCAAAGGGATAGAAGATTCTCCCAGTGAAAACGGGTGCTAGAGATGCATAGATCTTAAGAGATCTATCCTCCACTTGTTGCAGCTCACAAGGAAAAACCAATCCTAAACAGGATCAGCGCTGTAAGTGCAAGATTAAGCTTGGCCAAATGCTAGATAGTGGACAAGACAAACAAGGCTCCTCCAAGAGCTGCTCAAGGAAGGAGGTGGGATTCCCGCTCAGGAACACCCAATGCTAAACAGCATTATTCTCAGCTAAACAGCTAGAGAATGATATATGTCTGAACAGAAAATATATTAAAAAATAATAATCTTCAACAACCCTCTCATGTTTCTCTCCTCTTCCTTTTATAAGATGAAAGCCTTGTCAAACCCCAAACCACTTCAATGAGTTAGCTCATTTCACATGTGGAGCCTCCATCTAAAACTGCGTTGTCCATCCATGAGGTACATTGCATCTAGACTGCGTTGTAGATTGGTCAAGGTTGACCCAGTCTCATAGCTCAAAGCCATTCACACCTACAAGTGTTTTGTTTACATGGCCCAGACTTATCCTTGTTCACATGGGCATTGATTTATTCATTGTTTTCAGGAGTTTTACATATCCTCCTTTATTCATTTATTCATTCAACAGAAAATGAAACAAAATTGTATATTCCTCTTAGCTTAGGCTTAGTAATTTTACAACTTCCTCCCTGGTATTGCTCTCTATGATATCCCTTCAAGCAGCTCTCTTGGGTGCCATGATATCGGTGACTAATGAAGAGAATTGTTGAACAATTTTTATACCTGTAGGAGGAAAAAGCACTCATGGAAAAGATGAATTAGCTTCAGAAAATTAACTTACAAAGAAAAATCATAGCAACAACCACAGAACTGAAGGGGAAAATTGTGTAATTCTTGAGGTCAAGGGAGAGGGATTGGTTTCCTGAAATGTGCATTGCGTAGTCTCAACAGCCAATGATGCAGCTTGAGGCTTTGAAACCGCATAATGCACAGTTCATCCTGGGAATACTGAGTGAGATATTGCACATTGTGTAGTCTCAATGGCCAAGGGAATAGGCTTGAGCCCTAGAACTACGCAATGCATAGTTGGTTCAGCATGGTACTATGCATTGTGCAATATTAGAGGCCAAGCATCAAGCTTGAGCCTTGGGCTTGCATAATGCCCAACTAGGAAAGGAAACTACTAGCCAAGTGAAGTGCAGATCCGCCTAGAGAGAGTGTGGGAAACTAGTAGATCTGAGTAATGGTGCAACTTAAAGTGCAGATATGACTAAGGATATATAAATCATTTAAAATCAAGTGTGGAATATCAACATGCAAAATGAAAAACAAACATGCATGGATATTCGCTGAAATGACGATCACCGATGTGCAAAAACAAGAAAAGTAATGTGACACTTGTAAAAGGTGAACGACGGACTAAACCAACAGTTCTACAAGCTAATATAAGTTAAAATTCAAGAAACTATGAAGATAAAAAGGAAAAATAGGACTCATAGAATTGAAATGACAAAAAGTGACAGAAAAAGAAACAAAAGACGACAAAAGCAAGACTCACCCAGAAAAGTGCCGCAAACTCCACCGAAGGATCCTTTATCTCTTAAGGAATGCTAGAGCTCCAAGATCGAATGTAAAAATGAGATCTAGAGGTGCCTATTAAATATATCTAGGTCAATTAGGGTTTATTATGTGCATGCCTAAAATCCAAGGAAAAAGTGACACTTGGCGAAAAGTTCCCAAAACAGTAACCATCCCACCTTCAGCATAGTTTATGAGCTCAAGGGATGTCTTTTTCTTTTTTCTTTTTTCTTTGGGGAAACTTTCCATGCATACTGCCAAGAAGGATTTCTAGTTCCTGAGGACTGAGAAATTCCTTGACTCAGTGCATTTCATAGTTTATGAGCTCAAGGGATGTCTTGCGTAGTTTCTGAGCTTAAGGTTGGGAAGCCATCCATAACTGCACAATTTCCAAGCTCAAAGTTGGCTTGCCTATCTATATTGCACAATTTTGACATTCATGATTGGCATGCCTTCCAAGATTGCACAGTTTCTGGAAGCAAGCCCAACAATTCTACGAGGTCAAGTCAAGAGTTAGCTTGTGTTTGAAATATATCAAGTCAGGATCAACTTCATCAGAAGCACAACATGAAAAGATAAGTCTTGATTGTAACATGAATAATTGACCACAGTAAAAGATAAGCTCCTTTGGACAGAAGGGAAGGTGCAAAAATAAAAGCATGGATAAACATTTTGGAGGGTGGTTGTATTAGCTACAACAACCTGCAAGAAAAAACACAAAGGTTTCAAAAAAACTTGAAAACCAAGTGAGATTGCATGAAAAATTGTTGGGCTCATGAACTTACCCTCATGAAAATCCACTGGAGCATGAAACCTCACTTACCCTCATGAAAACCCACTGGAGTGTGAAACCTCCATATTCACCATTGAATTGACTGAGATCTTGTAGAGCGTCAACAATATACAAATTTACCAAGCGTTGGTGTGCCACAGGCATGGAGAAATAGTCCATGAAGGCTAAACCCTAAACCAAAATAGCCTAAACCCTAAAACCCCCACAAAGCAGTGCTTACAATAATGAATACAGTCTGGTGCAATGACTTAGCAGCAGGTGAATGTTAATTCGAGGTCGAGCGAACAACAATCGAGGTAGCAGAACACCCACATATCAATCCCAAACAACATAAGACTGGCTTTCAGATAACAAACGGCATAAACCCTAAACCATAGAGGAAGTCAGTGAAATCGAGATGAAGGCTAATTTCCCACCCACCACGATAGGTAGGAGGCCTCGTCATCCATGTTTCATATTGATGATGTGGAAAGTAGGTGGGCCTATGCAAACATGGTAGGGAGGGCGTGCAACAATTGACATCCCTCCCCTATAAGAATATTGAACCTCAAAATGACAAAAAAAAGTCAGTAAGTATTGTCCTTTTGTAGAGATATAGCAAGGAAATGTGTCCCGTATTTTTTTATTCTTGGGTAAGTTGCTTCTCTTAAGGTAAGTTGTATGTTAGATATGATATAATTTTTATTAAAAAATGTTAGAATGGAGATGTAAATATAATTTTTTTGTAATCTTCTTTTGGAAAATTTTGTGTAAAGGATTTATACACTATCCAACATTTCGAGTGGACAATCCATCCATCCACTCATATCAGGGACCAGAAAGCATAATGATATAAAACAAGAGCTAAATAGCCTTTAATAGAGAATAATATAATATATTCATTAAGAATTAATATAAATTAGTCAAATTAATTTAATTAGGTCAAGTAAAAAAAGAATAAGTAATTGAACATAAATAAATATTAAATAAATTATATCAATGGTAAAATTATAGCGATAAGGATTAAGATTTAATAAAGGAAAATTAATATTAAATTAAGTTATAAGCTATAAAAAAATAAATCAATACCACCAACTATTGAATCAGGAAGAGGCTTGAGAAAGGGTAGAATGTTGAATTGCAAAGCTCAATTCCAATTTGATCCACACTCGCATTGCCTTGAGGAATCTATCCAGGATGATGGGGATACCTTTTCCTTCCCCCCTCTGAATCTGACGCCCACAAAATCATCAAAAAGCTATGAAGCTAAATATTCTTCTCTATAGGCAGCCACTCTATCCAACCCTAATCCTCCATAAACTCAGTAAAAGCAATGGGGAACTGCTCGAAGTGATGGCTCCCAAAATCGCAAGAGGTCAAATCCCAAGGAGTACAACCAAATTTTCCCTACATATACTACCAAAGTACAAACCTCTTATTAATAAGCATACCTCTACACAGGCACGATGATGTTTGAATGGGAGCGCCCTCCATGGCTACCTGAAGGATATGACGACCCCTTCCAATACATTGACCAACATAACCAAGCAATGGAGGACAAGGCCAAGCATGATCAAGCTCAAAGAAACCAACCCCAACATGATCAAACCAAGGATTAGATTCACCAGGCTACATATTAACTACTTCCAAGAAAGGCTTACTCATCCTCTAACTTATATTAGTTTTCATAGTTATTTTAGTCATCTCAGTTATCATGTTATCGACCATTTCTATTTTATCACAGCCTTGTATTGTTTTAAATTTCTCTGAGAACTCTTTGTTAGATTATCTAGTGTCCCTCCCACAAGAATATGATCTTTCCCAAAACTAATATGGGATAGGATATTTATTTCGTATATAGTTATTCATCTTGAACACAAGTTTCTCAATTTAATCCCTGCTTGTACATTATATAAAATTTTGGTAATATAAAAATCTTAGCTTGCTTACCAAAAAACAAAAAACAAAAACAAACAAAACAAACAAACAAACAATATATATATATATGCAATTTTTTAAGGATTATATATAAGAAAATTATATTAGTAAGAAAAATATTAGGAAATTGAAATTAATAAAAAATATTTGAGTTTTAAATGGATAAATTGGAGAGGTTAAAGAAAAAGGGATTAAAAAAAGGATTAAATTTTAGGATCAAACTGAATTTGGAAGAAGCTAATGTGGGGGCCTCGGGTGGAGGAGTTGTGGGAAAAAAAGGGAAGAAATGGATTCTTGGGGGGTTTTGAAGAGAAGAAAAGGGAAAAAAAATGATTTCATGGGGCATAGGGATCCTTTTCTTCCCTCTTTTACCCCTTTCTTCTCTTCAAACTTGCACGCCACCAACCCCCTGCCCCTCCCCCTCCCCGTAATCCTTTTCTTCCCCCTTTTTCCCCTTTTCTTCCCCTTCCCCCCAACGAAAGGGGAAAAAGAAGAAAATTATCCTTTTCTTCCCTATTTTTCTCCTTTCTTCTCTTCAAACCTCCCTTGAGTTAGTTTCTTCCAATTTTACCACTAGTTTAATTTATTTATTATTTACTTATGCTCAATTACTTGTTCCAACTTTTTACTCAGCCTCACTGTTTACTTGATCAAATTAATTAATTTAATTCTTTAAAATCTAACTTGATTAATTTGATATTAATTTCCTAACAACTACTTTATATTCTTCTCTATTAAAGGTTTTTTCAACTCTTACTTGATATCATTATATTTTATGGTCCTTGATAATGAGTGGTGTGTCTCAGATTAAAAATCCTTTACATAGTTTTGTCCAAAAATTGTCTACAACATAAACAACTATGAAAACCTACACTCAAACATAATTTTATAGAAAATGTTAAAATGAAAAATGCAAAAATAATTCATTTATTAAATATTATTAAATTTTTCTATTATTATTCTTATTTATTTAAAATGGAGAGTGCAAACAAAACTATCGAATTTGATCGTGGTTCTAATTTCAAATTATAACCTTCAAATGGAATAATATAATTATAGTTGTTTCTTCTTCTAGTTTCATTATTAGTCCCTGCCACCTGTGGCATGGGATTACTAGTAATCGATTATTAGTCTTGGCAATAATACGTCTTCACACTAATCTAAAGTTTGTGGTCGATGTTTCATGAAATATAGTCCCTTAACCTATCAAATAAATACATTGACTTTCATGACCAATAAGAATTTTTCGGATCTTATTTGGTCTCCGGATCATATTATGTACAAAGAATAAGGTCATACATATTTGGTACATTTTGACATTTCATACATATTATGTACTTTTATATATATATATATAAGTAAACTATAAAAATAAAAATAAGTGAAGTTAACAAAAAGTAAAAATGAATAAAATAACAAACAGTTAAATTAAGAGAAACATTAAATTAAGTAAACTTACAATAAATTAAAAAAAATTGCATGTTGACACATGGAATGAGTGCATGCGGACCCATTTACATTGTTTGATCTATTTAGTAGACGATGAGAAAGATAAGATTCATCATTCCTCCATCCATTCTCTTGGGAGAAAATTTTTGTGATACAAAGGAATCTGTGGTAGTAGTATGTTGATTGAGGGCTCGAGGGTGGCCTGCTGTAGAAATATTATGTGCACTTGAGCCTACGGTTGGGTGGAGAGTCATCCCCAAAATTATGTTGCAGTTATCATAGTTCAAAGAGCATTTAACTCTCAGACTTGTGAAATGTGAAAGATCGGTGGATTCTTTCAATCTCTCAAACATGTGAAATGTGAAAGATCGACAAATTCTTTCAATCTTTCAAACACATGAAATTCATGCAATCTCCACCTAACAAGTCTTTTCCCTTTATTTTATTTTAATTTTATTTATAATCTATCTTATCTTTTATTAAAATTTTAATCTTTTTAATATGTGTGGTATAAATTAAACCAAGTGTGCACTCCATGCATCCATGTCTCAAGTGTGCATAGGGAATCAGGAGGAACTTCTCTTCCCAAGCATTTTCCAGGAAGGAATGATTGCAGGATCCTAATGGGAAAGTCGTAATTTTTTTGGTTTTGTTATGCATGCAATTCTTAATTTCTTTTATGGATTCTTTGGGAAGAGACCTAATAACAACAATTGTGACATACAACATTAAAGACTTTTATGTCGAAATTGTTCATAATTCTACAAAATTAAATGAAACAAAAAATTGAACTTTCAAAACATCATTCCTTGTTTAGCCAATGTGAACAATGAGTGATTTTCTATTATCATTCCTTGTTTAGGCAATGTGAACAATGAACGATTTTCTATTATGTGGTTCGATATATTCACTACCAGGCCTTTCTGAACCAACCCTTCTACTAACAAAGGTCTTATTTTTAATGAATTTCTTAGGAAAAGAAGCCTTAGAATAGTTTTACCAACTTTAGGAAATTGATGTTGACGCTTTGAAATTTGGATGTTTTGATTTCATTAAAACAAATTGTTTATATTTATTAAAGTTCCATTTTCCTATTTTATGAGAGGTGTATTGAGATCGGGCATCTCTCCTTTTCACTCTTTGTGCACTATTTTGCTATAAATGTCAACACATTTGCACAATTGAAACATGGTTGCTAATATCTAGGAGTATAAGAGTGATTATTATTAACAGTATTGTGAATATCTTTATTGATTATTTTTTATAAAATGATGCAACCCTTATTCTTTGTACATAATATGTATGAAATGTCAAAATGTAAATGATGCAGGATGCCCTTCTTTATATATAAATTTGTGATATGCTCAGTTCTTATAATTGAAAAGATTTGATAACAAATATGCTAATCGCCGAGCAAAACAAAATTATCTTCAAGTCAATATTCTAATCTATGAGCAAAGAAAATTTATCTTCAGTCCCATCTCAAGGCAGGGACTTGCTACCCCGCAACCCTCATTGTATTAATATATCTAATTGAGTTAAATTTGAATATACATTAATTTTATGGGTTTCAAGTTTTTTGTTTTGGCTTTTTTGTTTTTGTACTTTTATTTTTAAATAAATACATATAAGTAGGCTTTTGTCAATTACCTCCCAATCTTATTCTTTTAATTTATTGATTTGCGTTTGTATTAGCTTTATGTGTTCCAAGTGTGTATTTTTTTAATTTAATGCATATAACCAAGGTTATTTTGATCACCTCTTAATCTTGTTTCACTTTTCTCAGTAAAAATGGTTATCATTAGTTGTAAACTTTTAAATATTATAATTATTATATTTCAAAAAAAAAAACATATTTTGTTTACAATATAATTTATTTTCATACATATAAAATATATATATATATATTGAAATTGATATTTATATATTATTATTTATAATTATGTTGGTTTTATTTAGTGAATTATTACAAACAACTTTTCAATGTAAAAAAAAAAAAAAAAGTAATATCTTACATGTACATTAACGTAGATATTTTATCTTGTAAACTAAAACTAGCAAAACTAAAATATTTTTTATTATATCTCTTCTTTACAGTGTTACAATACAATATGTATGTGCTACTACATCCACAAACCGCCAATGTATTTACCCTGGATTAGAATACAATTGTACTTCCTTAACTGGAATTACAAAAGCATGGGCTAAACCACCATGTGCCACAAAATGGTTAAAAGCGAAAATTGTGTGCCAAAAACCACAAAAATAGACACAAAAACTACCCAAATTATTTTTTCAGGGGCACTGCCCCCCAATGTCTGTGCAGGGGGGATTTCACCCCCCTCACTTGGAACAACATACAATGCTTAGAGGTAGTCGTGCAAATAATATAACACATACCCAAGATTCTCCCACTTGTTGTTTCATTTGCATACAAGGGGTTGTAGTAGTACATGATCAACAATCCAGGGAAATAATGTCCATTGTTCTTCTACGCCAAGGAAAATTCTCAGTTTTCATAGATTTTGTTAATGAATCTACAACGTTCTTCAAAGTTTCTACCTTCACCAACATCACCTTCCTGTCTTCAATCATATCTCTCACAAAGCGATATTGAACATCAATATGCTTGTCTTATAATGATACTTTGGGTTCTTCGCTAGGAACATTGCACTCTGGTTGTAGTTATCTATCCTCATAGCTCATTGTACCAACCCAATACCTAGACACAATATCCATAACCATATTGCTTCCTTGCTTGTATGAGTGGTTGTCATTTATTTAGTTTTTGTTGTTGAGAGTGCCACTACAAACTACATTTTACTCATTTAACTAATCGCTCCTCCAAATAGGTTAAACACATACCTACTTACAGATATTGTGTGATCAATATATTTAGTCCAGTCTACATCAACAAAGCCATTTATATTGAACACTGTGTCCAATGTTGGTTTTACTTGGTAGCACAATCCATTACTAGCAATGTCATGCAAATACCTGAAATCCCTCTTTATTTTTTTCCAACACTCCTTCTATGGTTTTGACATATACCTGCTCAATACTCTCATTGCATGTCCAATGTTTAATCTAGTACAAACCATTTCATACATCCAACTTCCATCCACACCAACATAATATGGAATAGATTGCATGTCTTGTTCCTCTTTCTATGTATTGGGACACTAATTTACATATAAATTTATATCTACGAGAATATGGATCTTTATCAGTTTACATTCATGCACATTAAACCTTTGTGATATTGTCTCAACATGATTCCTCTAATTTGACTAGAGTTTCATGTTTTATGTATATCTTTTAAATTCCTTGCCAAAATGAAATTTGCGACACCAAGATCCTTCATGGAAAATTTAGAGGAAAATTGAGCTTTTACTTCCTGGATAACTTCCCTTTCATTTCCAATCAACAACATATCATCCACATACAAGACCAAATAAATAAGATGATCGCCAACTAATTTGAAATATACACAATGATCCACTTTGCTCCTTGTGAAGACAAGTCCTAATATATGAGTATCAAAAAGTTGATACCACATCCTTGGTAATTAATTTAACCCATATGTGGACTTCTTTCGCCTACATACTATCTCTTTCTTTCCCTTTACTGCAAATCTTTCTAGCTACTTCAAGTAGATTTCTTCTTTCAGATATTCATGTAGGAATGTTGTCTTTGTGCCCATATATTCTATTTTAAAATAAAACATAACAACAATAGATAAAATAAATCTAATAGAAACTAACTTGGTGATAAGAGAAAAGATCTCACTAAAGTCAATTCCATCTACTTGGGAATAACCTTTTACTACTAGTTGAGCTTTTTATTTCTCCACTCTACCTTCTGCATTCAATATTTCTTCTTAAACACCCATGTGCTACCAATGGCCCTTCTTCTAGCTAGAAACTCCACTACACTCCAAGCCTCATTCTTGTCCAAGAGTGCAATTTAATAAAATATGGCCATTTTCCAGAGTTTTCCATCCTCTACATTCATTGTCTCCCTAACAGTTATAGGATCATCATCAATAATATACAATGCAAAATTTGAATAAAAATAAGGTGGAGTATACCTTTCTGGTTGCTTTATTTCCCAAACTGATCTCCTCAATACTAGAGTATATGGTCCTTCTTCTTATTATTATTATTCTTCTATAGAGTTTGATTCACCATCCTTCAATTCAAACTCTATCTTCTCTCGTTCTTTTTCCCTTGGTAGAACTTCATATTTGACAACATCTTTGATTTCTCTCAATACAACAAAGATATTGATCAAAGGAGAATTGTGAACTCAAAATGAGAATTCTAGCAAAAAAAACCCCAAAAAAACATGAAAAATTACTCGAAAATGAAAAGTATTTATGATACATCAATAAATTTTTTTTTCTTTCAGGGTAAATATTCAACATTTTTTAAAAATAGCAGTAAAAGGCAATAAAAGACTTTATGTGTGAAAATCGCCCTAAAAATGAAAAGTGTTGATGCTCGAATAACATTTTTTTTTTTCGAGATAATTTTTCAACATTTTTTAGCAATGGTGTTAAACACAAGGGCTATATAGTAGCTAGTACCTGCCTCTTAACTTAAACTAAAAATTGATAAAAACAAATATTTCCTCACAAAAATAAAACAACTAATAAAATACGGTATTTTTTAATACCATCATCAAATATTAAGAAATATGATTAACTAAAATATATATATATATATATATATATATATATATATATATATATATATATATACATCTTTTTATAATTAGATTTATTAACATATGTTTTAATATAATAATAAGTCATCTTAAATGGAAAATATGAACAAAAAACTATAATTCATGAAAATGGAATAATAGAATAAAGAAAAAAAAATCAAAAAGTTAAATAAAATGAAATAAAACAAAAAACAAAAAAATAGTAACTAAAAGAAATGGAAGTTAGTAAACATTCCATAATAAGACCTAAATTAATAACCTTACAAGTAAATAAATTTAAATAATAATAAAAAATAACAAAATTGAATTCTCAATGTTAAACTATCCATAAGCAACAGAAATTTTTGGTCAAAGATAAATTAATATGTAATTAAAGAAAAACTGAATGCATAATACAATGCTTACGGAAGGTATAATAAAATATCATGACTCCGAAAAAACCTTAAAATTCCAATGATTTCCACGCGTGACATTAAAGATAAAGTATCACATCTCTGAAAAGCCTTAAAATTCCAACAATTTTAGCCATGGTGTTAAAAATAAAATACTTATAATTCTTTTCAACCATATCATTATAGAAAAAATAGCATGGCTCAAAAAAACATTAAAATTTTGATAATTTTTCAACTATGGAATTAAAATCAAAGACCATGACTATAGAAAACCTAATTTTTTCAACATATTTCAACCATTGCATTATGGAAAAATTACATGATTAAACAAACTTTAAAAATGAAAGCCTAAATGAAAGAGTCATTATACCAAGAGTAATTTCTTTTTTAAATGTTAAAAGTATAGTTGTTTTAAAATTTTAGGCTACGACTCCTCGATGGGAGTGGTGAACCAAGCAATTGAGACGCCCGATGCCATGCGTGGGCAGTCATGAATTACACCTGACCGACGGTGCGAGGACTGGCTTCCTTGTCCTCTCAATGCACCTTGAGTACGAGAGTGTTAAATCAGTTTCCTGTGATTTCTCCATCATTATGAATGGTCGTCGGTGGTAGAGACCAACATCGTTTTATGGAGGGTGGAAAGGTATTTTCTTGTGCAGCTTGTGTTGATTTGTGTAGCTTGGGAGGTACTCCAAGCCCTAGGGTTTATTGTTTGGAGGGAAAATCACCACAGGGGAAGCTTCTGGTCTTAGAACCCAAGTGTCGAGTTTTGCACCCATCATGATTTGGGCTAAAACCGTGATGGAGGTATGACATGTGATGTATGAGGATGATAGTGCTCGGCGATATGATTCCAACGCGTCAAGAATTGTCTGAATCTGAATTTTTTTTAGAGAGAAATAAATTTTTGAAGTTGACAAGGTAATTATTGGTTACCAAGTCATGTAGGCTTGGTGTAAAAGTGGTAGTGGTCCAATATATGTGTCACTTCAAATAATTCGTGGAGCCCTTAAAGGTATATAAGTTAAGGGTGAATGATCATTGTTTAATGTTAGCCTCTCTCATCAAACAATAATAAATCCAAAAATAAAATAAATAAATTAAATATTAAAAGTTAGGAATTTATGCCTAACTTTTTAGATTGGGTTGTTCCTCTAAGATAGGAGTTAGTTTAGGTAGCTCCTATATTGGTGTGTGTTTGGTTGAGAAATTATCTCAACCAAGGTGTCCAAGATAGCACACACTATCTTGAGACACTGTCTCTTCATCTATTTAATTGTAACACTACATTCTTTTAATAATGAGAAAATATGTGAGGAAGTCGTGAGGCTAAAGCCTTTTCTGCCATTATTTGGTGTCTGGTTTATTATATGTATTTATGTGTATTTTATGAGTTAATTTAATTTTCAATATGTGGTATCAGAGCATAGGAAAATAAATGACTGTATTTATATAGTTTTTTATATCAAATTTTGTTTGTCCATCCTGCAACATCAGTGAGCGATCTTCCGAAGGGAGCGATTTGTGTTGGTTGGTCGGGTTCTGCTGTCGGAACACTGTTGTGAAGAGAGGGTTGAGGATTTAGACGCAGCGTTAAAGCGGATGCACAGTACCAAGATTGGCAGTGGTAAGTAAACGCACTGCGATGTAGAGAAATTGGTAGTGAATCCTTCCAAAAAATAAACAAAACGATGAGTAAATGATATTATATGTCGTAAGACTTATATATATACAATCCCATTCTCCTTGCGTTGCTGGGTTGTGATCCATTTCATGTGAGTCGACAAATGTGTTGTTGACTGTGACTCCATAGCAGATATTCTTCATTTTCTGTGTTAACCTTTCATGTGGATGGTAATTGTGTAGCTGGACAATGTGTGGAATGGTGTAGCAAAACTACTAGTTCGCAGGCGGAGCTATAGTAGCGAGCAATTGATGGTGAATTAGAATCGGTCTATGTAGTTGTGCACAAGCAGCAAAAAGGAGAAAGTCGCTTGAGCACTGTGGGAAGAGAAATAGTGAACGTTGCAACGGTGGCTTGAAGCATTGTGATTAGGCATCACACTGCTAATGGTGGCCCGAAACATCGTGACCAAGCATTGCACGCAAGGAAGCTGCCAACAAGTGGCTCGACGCATTCGTGGACAGTCAAGGGACGTTTCCGTAGTTTGAAGATACATTGTAGTGAAATTAAAGCGTAAGTGTCAGTCATGGGATGTTGGGTGAACCGCACAGCGTTGAAGCACGATTGTAATGTATCATACGGGTGCCCAAAACCATAACGCGGAATTGCTAAAGTGTTTGCGTGAGTATTGAATGGTAATGGTGTCTATTGTGGTGGATTAATAGTTGGTCTTCGTTCTATAACGTAAAACTTCAAATTTAACGTTCAATGAGGATATGGTTTTAAATGCATTGCTAATGGTGTTATATAATCATAACATTGTGGTTTTATGGTGATATATGATCACAGCGATCCCTTGCGAATCTAACAAACATAATATTGAAATTGCAATGATAGATGGACAAGTTACTCAATTTCTTTATGAAAGAATATAAGCCTGGGTATTCATAGAAGTGGGTAATCTTAAATTAAATGTGAAAAGAATTTTCCAAAGCAGGAGTTATTGTAGAGGGTTTATTATGCATAGTGTGGATTCTTAGCAGTCTTGGTTGTGTCAATTTGAATCAAGGATTTTAGTTGGCAATAGCTCTTTTTGAAGATTTGGGTTTTTGTAATTAAATGAGAATTGCAGAGAATGCATTTTTTATGAAGAAATTAAGAGGAGATCGGACTTTGAGTCTGAAAGATGATAGCACATAGAGATACAGTGCAGATGAGAGATGGAACAAGATCACACAGAGATCTTGAAGGTGAGTTGATGTGTTTATTTTAACTCTGGTTTGAAGATGATATTTTCATAATTCAGGTTGCAGACAGGTGAAGATCTCAGCAAACGAAGATCACAGTTTAAAAGTACTGATGAAAGAGACTAGTAATAGTTTCTGAATGAAAGCAAAGTGTGGAGCAGAACCTTGAAGAATTCCAACCGAGATTGGATAAAAAGAACAGTTGTGTTCTTAAACGATGTGAGTTGAGGCCTAGGGGGAGTAGAGAGGATTCTCAAAGAGGTTCCAGAGAATATAGAACCAGTGCTTGCCAAAGATCAAGTCCAGAAAACCAGTGCTCACTTGATGCTGATTTCAAAACATTATTTCACTTTTTTTTTAAGTGACATAAGAAAATTGAAAAGAGAATGCTCATATTATATGTTTTTCATGATTTTCATGGAACTATTTTTTGAGATTGGAGATGAATTTATGAAATGGATATAAATGTAAGTGTCCAGAAATTCTAAGCAAAGAAAAAGGAAATGGTGCCAAGGTAATTTTTGCATTAAAATTTTTGTAATTCTTCGAGTGATAAGTTGAATGTTGAAGTAATTTTGTGGAGTGATAAGGATTGATTTTTTTTTTTTTTAAATTTGGAGTGATCACTTTTTCAAAGGAAAGCTCATTGTTGTAGGAGGTTGAGTCTGTTTTTGAAGTCATTTTTCTTCCAAGAAGTTCTGGAACTTTGATTCCATGAATATGTTGTGAAGCTGAACGATTCTGTACTCCAAATTTTTACTAAGCATATATTTTTTGTGGTGATTGTGTCCTACATCTGCCCGAAATTGAATAAGGGGATCTTAGGTACATGAAGAATGTGTTGATAATGGTGCATGCTTCATGTTGTTGCTTTTGATTTGTGTCTAGTTTTGACACATAAATGATTTCATTTAACACATACATAAAGTTCAATACAAACAAGCACAACATATGTAACAAAGTAGCTACAAGGAAGGATAATTAAGCTCAACACATGCATTTGCGTCACTACAATAAATAATCAAAGTTTTCAACATCGGCATTCTACCTCAACAAGCAAATTCACTCAATACAATCAAGTTCATGAATCTGGAAACTCCAGCATTTCAAGCAAAGTCTACATCAACGTTCTTGCAAATACATTTAAGAACTTGTAATCAAATTCATTGTTATAAGTGAATCATAAAAAATTCATTATTAATGAATTTTTAAGAGGAAAAGTGAATTCATTGTTTTAAGTGAATCATTAAAATCATTGTAAGCTTTCTTGGGTTCATTTTCGACAGTGTTCGACACCCTTTCTTTAAGAAGAATCAAGTGAATGAACGAGTTTTAACTTTAAAGCAAACAAACAACAAGTTCACATCTCCTGCAAGCGAGCATGAGTATTCATTCAAGAAATTTGCATCAATTCAGTACAAAGTTCAAACCATCAAGCGAGCCAACGTGCAGTTCATTGAAGCAACCATCAAAGCAACCAAACAAGTTCAACTCTAACACCAATCAAGCAAGTTGAAATCTACATCAAGCGAGTGTGACTATTCATTCAAGTGAGCGTGAAGTAATCAAGCAAGTCAAGTGAGCGTTCAAGCAAAGCGATCGTCATCAAGCAAGCGTGAATTCAAGAGTTCAAGCAAGAAATTTCTACAACTCTAGCAAGTGTTCCAAGCAAGCGCAATAAGCAACAAATCAAGTGAGCGTGCCATTCAAGCCACATAGCAAGTGAGCTTTTCATTCAAGTAAGATAATCAAGTAAAACAGTTCAAAGCACGAAATCTACAAAGAGAGAGCCTGAATTCAAGAGAGCAAGTTCAGATGGCACAACACCTCCAGTTGTTAAAAATTCTTCACAATTTGATCCTCTCAAGTGATGAAGGCATGGTGCAAATCAGCAAAGAAACTCTTGTTGATCTTTCATGGCATCTACAACAAACAAATGAAACCATTGAGTTTCTTCAAATAGAGTCGCAACTAAAACGAAATGAGTTGCAAGAGAAGAGTGATGCTTCAGAGTCTTTGAACCATACAGCTAAAGATGATTCTAAGTCATTTATCCAACCATCTTCCAGTGTTGAAGTTGCTAAAATTCAACTTTCTTCCAAGCCAATCATCAAGCCATGGGAAGAAATTCAAAGTAATAAGAATCGACGAGGCTTAGGATATGTCAATGATGACACCAACTTGCATATCCCAGATTATTCCAAGCCAATTAAGTTCGTCAGTGCAGGATTTCTTAAACAAATCACCTCATCAAGTTATGAGAAAGTTGCAGACAAACAGAAATGCACACAACTTGAAGTTGCAGTCAAACCAAAATGTTCTCATTGTCAAAGAAACGGTCATATGGGAGATCAATGTTTTTATCTCCATCCTTGTTGCCATTGTGGCAAGCCCAGTCATTCCTCAGAGAAAAGCTTCCACCAACAACAATCAGCCAGAGTAAACATCAAATATGAATGGATTGATCCTTGGGAATGGTCATCCACAGTCAAAATATTGTTTCAGTTCTACAACTGAATACAATCACACATACTACAGCCGACAGTGAAATGAAGATGGTACCCTCATGCAGTTGAATGGCGGAGTACACCAATGCAACACCACTCCTACACCTGAAGGGGGGCAGTTCAGGAATAATTCACAAAGAATTGTCTCTCCTTTCAGCTGACAAAGGGGGGAAAATGTCAATGAAATTGACGGTGGTTGTCAAACTGAAAGTCTCGACAAAACCAACAAAATCAGCCAGTGGGCATCAACAAATTCGCCAATGGGCAGTCGACAGCAAAGAAGTAGTGAGCAGTTTTCAATACAACAAAAGCAACAGAGAGTTGTTTTTGACATCATCAACCAATGGGCGTTGAACAAATTTTGTTAGTGGACAAAGGATGTTGATTTCATGCAAAGGACAGATGGATTCTTTTGCAACTTGGCACATGATGGAGTTGTCAAGAGAAATTCAAAGATGAATAAGACATGCAGCTAACTCATGGTCTCTTCAAATCGTAGTTTTTCATCATCCAGCTTTGGCAGTTTTTCAGGAAATGTTTTTGAAGATCAACATGAGAACTTGGAAGATGGTTCCTCATTATTATTTTGGATTTATCATTGAAGAGTGGAATGTTAGCCTCTCTCATAAAACAATAATAACTCCAAAAATACAATTAAATAAATTAAATATTAAAAGTTAGGAATTTATGCCTAACTCTTTAGATTGGGTTGTTCCTCTAAGATAGGAGTTAATTTAGGTAGCTCCTATATTGGTGTGTGTTTGGTTGAGAAATTATCTCAACCAAGGTGTCCAAGATAGCACGCACTATCTTGAGACACTGTCTCCTCATCTATTTAATTGTAACACTACATTCTTTTAATAATGAGAAAATATGTGAGGAAGCCGTGAGGCTGAAGCCTTTTCTGCCATTATTTGGTGTCTAGTTTATTATTTGTATTTATGTGTATTTTATGAGTTAATTTGCATCACATTACATATTAGAAGCTCGTTGGATGAGAAATGGAACTCAGATTCCTTACCTTAGGTTGGGTCGCAGGAAAAGGACACTTCAATGTTGAAGAGAGGCAGCGTAGGAGTCATTTAGTAATTGTTTTGAGGTATGTTCTTAATTGCAGGAAGGTTGAGTTAGGTAAGGTAAAGGGAACGTCTGTTGTGGAATATTTAAAGGGAAAGAAAATATTCTTTGGGAAAAATTTAAGGTATAGGAAGGTTGTGTGGTAGGCCACAGTCCATACCACCATAGAAAAGCACTTGTGTGGGTCTGTCTGGGGATGGTTCATGCCCTAATATTGAGCATGCAAGCAGATGGATCTCTCTAAGGAAGGTGGCAGGGATTGAATGTTTTTTTAGGGGTGTTTAGTGGTTGGTTGAGGGTTTTTCCAGTCTGCAAAACTCCCTAACCAAGAACAGAAAATTACAGCAGTGTGACAGTAGACTTGGAGTCAAGGTTGTAGTGTGTTGGGTCATGATATTGACTATTTTTGGATCAGTTGTATAGCAGCTTGTGGAAGCCATGTATTGGAGTCGGCGTGGGTATCTGGAAGACTTCAATTAGGAGCAGATTTAGCAATGTATTATTGGGTGCCATAGGTCTATTGGAGGGCAGTGTGTTGGCTACCCAAAGTAGCCCTATGCGAGCTATATGTAAGGATGAAGAGCATCTTAAGGTTGAGTGAATTTTGTTGCCGAAGTGCAACACTTTGATAGATGAAATTTGTTGCTAGCATGGCAGATTGGAGCTCGAGAATTAGGCCTACCTAGAGAGAAGATTGGATCAGCCCATGTAGACTCTACAGATGGACATGCAACAGTGTTAGGTGGCAGTCCTCTTGGAGTCTCAATGTGTAGATTCCTTGATGGACTAAGGCACTACTAGTGGGCAGTACGGAAGCAAAGGACCGGTCGGATGAGAGACGACATTGTGTTTGTCATTGTATCTGGTATACCATAGACTGTTGTATTATTCAGATTTGGTTTAATATAACAAATATTGGTGATTGTAAATTATTGTACAATTTTCTTTAAAACTGTTTATATTGTGCATATGTGATTTATTGCTTTATATTTTCCATTGTGAAAATTATTTTATGGTTGAGATTCCTTGTTTGGTAGTGTCATTAATTTAATACTCTAACCTAGACCTAAGGTCATGGAAATTCAACATGGTATCAGAGCGTGTCTGAGCTACTTTGGGAGTCACTAAATCAGAGTTTGCAGAGCGAAGTACAGCATGAAAGGGAGTTGGTCACATTGTGAGTGAAGGAGTCACTACAATTCAAAGTTGCAGGCAGGTCTCCGATATGAGGATAGGTTGGAATGGTTTTCCAACTATACTCCTTGGAAGGAAAGGATCAAGTTGGTTTTGCAGGTCAACAAGATGTGGCAGTTTGTCGACAAATAGACCAAGAATCCAACCGACCCTAACGAGCTGGAAATATGGGAAGATTTGGATACAAAAGCGAGGTTTATCATCCTTGATGGTGTGAAGGATTCCTTAATACGTCATTTTTCCAGGAAGAAAAATGCACATGAGATGTGGATGGCTCTTCAAAATTTGTTCCAAAATAAGAACAAGAACTGGGTATTGGTATTGTAGGATAAGTTGAAGTCCACCAAGTTGTTAAAGGGTGAAGGAACGACTTCATATCTGACGAGGTTGTATCAGGTTCGAGATGAGCTTGTTTATGTCAGTGTCAAAGTTTTAGATAAAGAGATCGTAAGGATTTCCTTGAAAGGGTTCACTAAGGAATGGAATCTCTTAATCAAAGGAATCGTCGCCATGGAGAAGCTGCCAGACTGGAATAGAATGTGGGACGACTTCATTCAGTAAGAGTTGTGAGACAAGGATCTTCAGCCATCGAGGAAGGTAGATGAGGACATGGAACTTTCATTAAGAATGAAGGGTAAGCCAAAGAAGGACTTGAGTAAAATAAAGTGTTTCAACTGTGGCAAGATGGGTCATTTTTTGTCAAGATTTCCATTGAAAACATGAGATGATGAGAAAATGAAAAGGAAAGGAAACCAAATCATCACTTCAGCAAAGATAAATGATCTCTCCAAAATATTAGAAGAGGAGTATTTTTCTATGATTTTTCATTTCTCGTTGAGTACTATTTGAGAGGATGGATGGTACATGGACAGTGGTGGGACGAAGCAAACGACAGGGTCACAGGAGGTTTTTGAGACTCTAGTTGAATGGGACTCGAAGTTACACATGGTGTTGGGTGACAAGAGTCCGTTGGAGATCCCAGGATCGGGTGTGGTGCCATTCACGATGGAGACAGGACGTATGATCCGGGTCCAGGATGTACTATTTGTACCAAGACTCAGATATAGTGTGATCTTCGTCTCGATTATGGAGAGGAAGGGGTTTGAGGTATTGTTCTAGGATGGGAAGGCAAGACTTAGGCCTAGAGGCTTTATGTCTAATGGTATTGTGCTTGGAGTTAGGGAACATGGTCTCTACAGGTTGACGAGAAATCCTGAGGATCATGGGAAGAAACAAGGGCAAGTAAAGGTTCTAGAGAAGAAGGAGCAGGTGCATGTGCAAGTGCAGGCTTCAGAGGATAAGGTACAGGTTCCCGCGAAGAAGGTACACTTTTCAGAGAAGGTCTAGGTTCCAGAGGCTCAGAAGGAGTCAAGTTCTAGAGGGAGCTTGCATATTCATAGGGAGACTCTGCAGCCCAAGAATATTTCTTGGTCAGTGTGGAGCAAGGGTGCTTCCACATCTAGCAAGAAGGAATCATGGCAAGATTGGAAAGCGATATAAGAGAAGAAAAAGAAGTAGGAGACTTCTAGTGACAGCGACACTTATGAACAGGGCGTAGTTCACTGTACATGGACTGTTGTGATTGTGAGAGTTGGGATTTGGGCAAGTATTGCGAGCAGTGATGATGAGGACGAAGTACTTCCTAGTCATGGAGGTACCTCCCTCGCTAAGAAGGAGTGTTGATTTATGTATCTTGTGAGGTACTCCAAGCCCTGGATTTTAGGGTTTGGAGGGCAAATCACCATAAGGGCAGCTTGTGGGCTTGGAACCCAAGTGTGGGGTTTTCCACCCATCATGATTTGGGAAAACAACGTGATGGAGGTACGACATGTGATGGATGAGGATGATAGTGCTCAGGGATACGATTCCAATGCATTGATAATCATCCAAATCCGAGTTGTCGTTATAGGGAAATGAAATTTTGAAGTTGACAAGGTAATTATTGGTTACCAAGTCATGTAGGCTTGGTGTAAAAGTTGTCCAATAGATGTGTCATTTCATATAATTCGTGGAGCCCTTAAAGGTATATAAATTGAGGGTGAATGATCATTGTTTAAGCATCCAAATTTGCAACACATTACATATTAGAAGCTAGTTGGAGGAAAAAGGAACTCGGATTCCTTACCTTGGATTGGGTTGCAAGAAAAGGACACTTCAGCATTGAAGAGAGGCAACATAGGAGTCATTTAGTGATTGTTTTGAGGTATGTCCTTAATTGCAGGAAGGCCGAGTTAGGTAAGGTAAAGAGCATGTCTGTTGTGGCATCTTTAAAGGGCAAGAAAACTTGATTTGGGAAAAACGTAACGTACAGGAAGGATGTGCAGTAGGCTGCACGCCATACCACCACAACAAAGTACTTGTGTGGATCTGTTTGAGGCTGGCTCATGCCATAATCTCCAACGTGGAAGTAGAGGGATATCTCTAAGGAAGTTCACATGGATTGAAGGTTGTTTGAGGGGTGTTCAGTGGTTGGTTGAGGGTTATCGCAGTCTGCAAAATTCCCTAACCAAGAACAGAAAATGACAGCAGCATAACAATAGACTTGGAGTCAAGGTTGTAGTGTGTTGGGTCATGATATTAACCAGTTTTGGACCAGTTGTATAGCGGCCTATGGAAGCTGTGTATTAGAGTTGACGTGGGTGTCATGAATACTTCAATTAGGAGCATATTTGGTAGTGTAGCATTAGGTGCCATAGGTCTGTTGGAGGGCGGCGTGTTGGCTACCCAAAGTAGCCTTGGATGAGGTATCTTGAAGGATAAAGAGCAGCTGAAGGTTAGGTGAAGTTTGGTGCCAAAGTGAAACACTTTGATGGACCAAAGTTGTTGCAAGCCTGGCAGATTGGAGTTCGAGAATTAGGCCTACCCAGAGAGAAGATTGGATCAGCCCATGTACACTCTACAAATGGACATGCAACAGTGTTAGGTGGCAGCCCTCCTGGAGTCTCAATGTGTAGATGCATTGATGGACTAAGTCACTGCTAGTGAGCAGTACGGAAGAGAAGGAGCAGCAGGACAAGATACGAAATTGTGTTTGTCAGTGTATCTTGTATTCCATAGACTATCGTATTATTTATATTTAATTTAATATAACGAAGATTTATGATTGTACATTATTGTACAATTTTGTTTAAAATTGTGTATATTGTGCATATGTGATTTACTGCTTTATACTTTCCACTGTGCAAAGTAGTTTATGGTTGAGATTCTTGGTTTGGTAGCGTCCGTGATTTAAGACTCTAATCTAGACCCAAGGTCACGAAAATTCAACAGTTTGGAGTTGGTCTGGCTATGGTGCATGTAGCTTGAGTGTATTTCTATGGAGCAGAGTTTTCAGAGGCTATCCTCCCTCGGAAAGGTGGCAACTACGTTGTTGGTACCCCTTCCTATGATTTCGGGCGTGTGTTTGGGTTAATTTTCAGTTCATGGCTTTGTCTTTGGCCATAGAGCTTGGGGTATGCTCTGGCCCCCTGGTTCCATAATTGTTTGCTTGGGGGTGGGCGGGTTCTTCGTCGCAACAGTGTGGAATTTGGTTTGTTTATAGTAGTATTTCTCTTTTCAGGTTTGTTTACTAAGGCGTGGTGGAGTGGGTAGCGGTGTGGTTTGGGTGGTTGCTTTTTTTTTAAAGTGGGGAACAGAGAATTTTGAGTCCAAGCCTTCACAGTGGGTTTGAAATTGCAGTTCCCTATGGTTTTCTGGGGTGGATTGTCCTCAGTTCTTCCAAGGGGAGCGAGTTGCTGCTCCATAGTGGTAATTTTCAATTGGGAGGTTGTTTGTTGGTTTTCTCCAAGTTCTCAGTTGTTTTGGGAATACCATAATGCAGTCGGTCCCTCGCTCTGGTCGTTCCTCTTGGCAACCCTTGCTCAATTCGAATGGTACAGGGGGTCAAAATTCCCCCTCATAGAGGAACAGTGCGGCTATTCGCTCGAAAGAGGGAGGTGGAAAGGTGGGTCACCTAGGATGGCTAGCCTCTGGAGTAGTGGTGGTGGTAATGTTACTTGGTCAGACAGTGTGGCATCAAGAGCTCATGGGGGCTCAATGGTCGGCGTAGCAGTCGCACCCCATGGGCTTGGCAATAGGGTGGTGCTTCTCATCGCAATGGTCTAGGGCGTCAAGGCAAGCTGCATAATTCAAGTCGAGGATGAAGTCAAAAATGTAGTTGGGAAAGGTCTCGGGACCTAATCCAATAGGTGTTGGAGCACTTGGAAACTTCGGAGTAGGTGTAGCACGAAAATCATTCATAGCTCATCGCTACCCTGAACAAAATGAATTTTCCAATGCCATGTTCGTGAGCACATTGTGGTGGTCTGGCGCGGCCATAATCTTCTTTAAGAGAAAGTCGAGAAGTTGGAGGCTTGGATGGCCCATTTCGAAGAGCATGTCCAGTGCTCCTTTCATCCTCCACCTCCTCCACGAACAGCTCCAGACAACCCAGCTTCCATCACCTTGGATGATTAGCATGATTAGAGGTGTTTTACTTGTTTTATGTGTCTACTAGTGCCCTTGTCCTCCTAAGTTATGGACAATGTCTTTAGTTGTTTTATTGTTTCTTTGTCATATGTTGATCATGGTAATCATCAAACCTGGTCAGGGTGAGACTACCTACTTTTTTTTGCTACTACCAATGTATATATTTTTTGAAGAATGAATAGAATAAAAAAATAAAAATAAAACTAAGTAAACTTGACACATTGCAATAAAAATATAAAAATCAACCGTCAAATTGACACACAGTGTAAGCAAACTCGACCCATTGCAATGAAATCTTAAAAATCAACCATGAAATTGACACATTCTGGGGGTGAACTCAGTCCATTATAATGAAAAATTTAAAATCAACTATAAAATAGACACATATTAGGGTAAGGTTGCTAATCAAGAATCGACACAAACCTTACAAAAAAAAAAAACAAATAAATAAATAGAAATGAAAAAGCCCCAAGGGATAGCTCAACTGGTCTGAGCCAGACGTGGGTCCTCTCCGTAATCAGGGAGGTCACGGGTTCGATTTCGAATTTGAGTCCCTTGGGGTTAGGCGCCGTAAAATAGCGCCGACGGTTTATTGCACGTACCATCCAGATATTAGGAAGTGTGGGATTATACGTTTTTTCCTCGAAAAAATAAATATATATATATATATATATATATATATATATATATATATATATATATATATATATATAAAATAAAATTAAAAACAAAAAATAAAAATAAAAAATAATAAGTAAATAAAAAATATATATTAAAATGTTAAAAAAAAGACAAAAAAATTAATATAAAAAATATTAAAAAAAAAACAAAACAAAACAAAATTAAAATATGAAAAATGAAAATTTAAACCAAAATTAAAAATATAAATACATTATATTAGATATCTTTTTTTGGGATTCAACTGAGTTAGATAACTCATTCATTTATGACCATTTCCATGAAGATAAAGCTAATTTCTCATAATTTTTAGTCAATTAATCAAAGAAAAATATAAATTGTTATTGAGATCTTTTGGTGAAAATCACATCAAAACAGATTTGGTCGACGCGTTTGGAACCAAATCTATTTTGATGTGATTTTCACCGAAAGATCTCAATAACAATTTATGGATCACAGAAGCAAAATTCCTAACAAAAATATAAATTAAAAAATATATATAATTTAATAATTTTAAAAATTAACACAAAAATTTAAAATTTAAAATTTAAAAAAAAAATCATATAAAACTAAATTAGATAATTAAAAAAAATAAAACATTACACAATAAAATAAAACATTTAAAAAAAAAACATTAATAACATCATTGAAATAAAAATAATAATAATAAAAAGAAATTTTAAAAAAAAAAAAAAAAAAAACAATATTTAAATAAATAAATAACATTTAAAAAAACAAAAATAAAAATAAAAAATATTGAAAAAAAAAAAAAAGTAAACTTGCACGGCCATTCCGAGAAGCGGCTACCGCACGAAGGGTCGAGGACCTGGGCAGGGAGGGTGAGGTGTTTATTTTTTATTTAACTTTTTATTTAAATTTTTATTTTTTTAATGTGTGTTTTAGATTTTTTATTATATTTTTTCATTATTATTTTAATGTATTTTTTTTTAATGATTTATTTTAATTTTTAATGTTGGTTTGTTTTTTTTTAATGTTTTATTTATTTATATATTTATTTTAAAATTTATTGTTTTTTTTTCTTAATTATCCACCCTGTTTTGTTTTATTTTATTTATTGTTTTGTATATTTGGTCATATATGTGTGTTTCTTTTTCTAATTTTTGGGTTTTTTTATATATATTTTATTTTTTGATTTTTTAAATCTTATCTTTTATAAGTTATTTTTGTTTTTTTTGATTTGTATGTTTCTTTTTTATATATATTTTTTATATTTGAATTTTTTGTGATTTTTAAATCTTAAATTTTTTATGATTTAATATATTTTTTATTTACATGTTATTATTTTTAATTTAAAAAAAAAAAGATTAAAAATATTTATATAAAAAACATAGCAATATATATATATATATATATATATATATATATATATAAGTTTGGAGAATCTTTAAAAAAAAATATGTTAAGACGAAAAATATGAAGAGGAATAAGACAATTTGAAAAATGATTAAATAATTAACATTTTAAAAAAAATTGCATACTTAGCACATAAGAAAATTAAGTGCCTAAAATATGCCTAAAAAAAGGGTTGATTTTCAAAGTGTGCATGAAAATCACTAACACTTGAAAAAAAATAATTAATATATTAAAAAATTTATAAGTGTCAAAAATAAGTCAAAAAAGGGGTTGATGTTGCATCAACGCTTTTCAAATTAGAATTTAAATCATTAATATTTATAAAAAAAATGTGTATACTTAATACATAAGAAAATTTTAAGTTTAAAAAATATGCTCCAAAAAAAAAGATTTATTCTGAATCGAAACTTTTCAAAATCAGATGAATTTTTGTTACCTTTAAAAATTCATTACCCATTTGTTTGGTAACTATGTTTACCACATCTCAAATATACACAACCTTAGTTTTGGGTTCCAAAGATTATAACCTTTTAGAGCACCTTTATATCCATTAAAGATGCATTTTTTAGCTTTCTTATATAGTGTATTCCTAGTCTCCTTTGGAATGTGAACATAAGTATCATAGTTGATCAGGTGCTCAAAATTATGCTCAAAAATGAAAGTTGTTGGAATGGTGTGGAACCTGAAAGACCACATAGATCTCGTCATTCTGAATCCGGCGCAATTCTTTTCACGGAAAATCAACACCGTATGCTCCTAGAAATGTGTTCTATTCGTTTTCCCAAACAGACAATTTTTTCAAAAAATGACAACTGACAAGGCAAAAATTTGGGCCAATGGCAGGTTGCCATGTGGCCTCTTCTAGTTGGTTGAAAGGTGTTTTTTTAGGCCAATCTAGCATCGCCACTTGTCCTCTTCTGATTGGTTCATTCGTGGTTGAATTCCATTAGTTGGTTGATGGCCAACCACATGCTGCCACGTGGCCCAACCAGAGGCCGCCACATGGAAACACGGGAGGCTACCTAAAATTTGTGTAAGGGTTGAGCATACCATGCAAGGGTCGAACACCAAACCTTCGTCCAACTAACAACATCGCCTAACCATTGTGTCATGCTTACTCCTTATTAAACCTTATGGCGAAAACATTATTTAAATGTTATTAATGAGGACATTTGGGATAGGCCCTGGCCCCCCCATATGTTGACACCATACAACCCATAGCCGGAGACCAGGGGTGCAGAGGACTAGCCGCCACCCTAACTGCAAGGATAATCGTCATGTCACAGTGGTTACCCACTAATCGCCGACGGTTAGGATAACTGCCCAGATTTTTTTTATTAAAAAAAAATTAATGTGTCATATGATTATAGTTGAATATTCGGATTTTGGACAGCATTATGCAAATTGATGATCCGACAAATTCACCCAGAATTCCGTAAAATTTCTTGCTCAATTAGCCGAAATCAAGGTGAAATTGTAGGACCAGTCCAGATTTTGGGGAAATTGTGTTGTGGTTAGGAGCAAAACTAGGGAGGCTCATAACTTCTTCAGTTTTTGACCAATTTTGGATCAGAAAGAGGCTAGACAGGTATTTTTGGGTCTTTTGAAGCTTATGGAATAGGTTTTGAAGCCATTTGAGCATTGTAAATGCATATAATCGCCATTTTGAGCATAATGAAAGAGAGTGAAGCCATTGGAAGTTGGACCAAGGAGACGTAGCCCAAGAGGGGTGAAATCCTTCATCACTTGTTGTGTTGTGATTACTTTTATGTGTATTTTTCAATTTTTTTTGCATATTTTAGAGTTTATTTTCGTGCTTTATGTGTTTAAATTAACATAAAATCTCTCTAAAACTCAATTTTAAGACTTGCAATTTACAAACCCTCAAGAAAATTTTCATTAAGATCTCATATACATCAAGTTTGGTATCAGAGATTTGGTTTTCTTTGTTGTTGTGAGGATTTAATTGTTTACAAGTGTATGTGATGCTTACAAGGTTGAAGCTTACGAGAGGATAAGGAAATATTGTGGTTGCAAGTCCTCAAGTTAGATCAAGGACAAGGATAGCAAGTTTTCTACAATCTCCACCACAAATTTTTCCTCAAATTATAGTTGAAGCTTCAACAAGTATGTCACATGAAGGAGAGGCTGGAAATATGTTATAGGATGAAAAATTCTTCAAGAAAGCATTATTTGATATGAAAATAATGGTGAAAGTTCTCTATGAGGAGAGAAGCACAAGGATGATAGGTGAGAGCTCCAATATTCCAAAGGGAGATAAGTCTTCAAAACGAAAAGAAGTGAATGGAAAAAAACCTCCAAAAGGTAATGGGAATGGTGACAAACCACCTTTGACACCACCAGTCTCCTCACCACCATCCTTACCACCATCTTCAGCATCATCTTCTTCCAAAACAAGCCCTTCACAAACACCTCCACAATCTCCAAAAAGTCATGGTAAAACTCCATTTTTAAAGCTTGACATTAAGTTTGATTTTCCTATGTATGATGGACAGGTAGATGCTGAAATATTAGAAAATTGGGTACGTCAACTTGAAGTGTATTGCAGGATACAAAAATCAGGGATGATGACACAAAAATTTAGCTTTCTTCACTAAGATTGGAAGTGCAACTCTTATTTGGTGGGAAGCCAAAACTCAAGAGGACGTGAAGAAACATGGTAAGGTCTTAACCTGTTCGAATTTTTTTGTTGCTTCCTTGAGAAGACAATTTTATCCATTAGCATACATGCAAAAGGCTATAATGGATTGGAAAAACTTTAGGCAAGGTAAAGGACAATGTGTGCAAAGCAATACTCAAGAGTTTAGAAGAAGAGCAATAATTTGGGTGTAGATTTGACATCTCAAGAAACTTTGTTAAAGAAAATTGGAGGTTTTCGTAGTTACCTAAGACATACTATTCTCATGTTTAAACCTTCAAATTTAGATGAAGTATGTGTACATGCCACACATCTAGTGGCAAGAGGGAAACATGTTTCAAAGGAGACAAGTGAGAATACCTTCGAGTCTGAAGAGAAAGGAAAGGGTGAGTTCAAGGGTAAAGGTAAGAAGAATGCTTCCATCAATATGGAGAAAGAAAAAATCGCATGAAAACATTGTTCTAAATATGGACATGATGAATATTATTGTTGGAAACTTCATCCATAGATGAGAACCAACAAGCTTGAAAACAAGGAGAAGGAGAAGATAGTTGCAACAATAACACATGATTTAGGTTTTGATTACAGATATGAAACAAAGATCATCACAATGGGTTTGAAAGGTAAGGACATTGCAAGTACTAGTTCTTCAAGTTGTCAAAATAGTACTCAAGATGATGCAACAAGAATTGAACTTCTCCATGTTAGAGTTATTTCAAAGCATACTAAGATTGACACCCTATTTGATAGTGGTTCACAAGAAGAAAAAAAATCAGAAGACTTAGTCAAGAAGTTGAATTTAGAAACCATTCTTCATCCAAGACCTTATCCTGTAGGTTGGATATGTAAGAATGAAAATTTTCACATGACGAGGAAGTGCATATTTAGATTTCAATTACTACAAACTTTCTTGATGAAGTTGAACTTGATGTTGTTTTGCTTGATATTTCTGGTATTTTATTGGGTAGCCCGTATCCTTATGATAGGAGAGCACTCTTTCATTTCCATGAGAATAAGTATCACTTGTTCAAGAATGGGATTGAGTACATTGTTAGAGCGCATAGTAAGAATACGAGTTTGTCTCTTATGCATCTTGGACATGAAGAGAATTGTGAATGCTACTCAAAAAAATTCTTTGTTAATGTTCAAGCATGAAGATTTTGTGAATGAGGCCTTTCAAGGTGATGCATCAAACAAAAATTATGGTTTCATTAAGGTTTCTAATGGTTGTGGTAAGATGTTTCAAGAGTCTAAAATGTTTCCTTCAAAAGAAGTCAACAAGATGTGGTAAAATTGCAGAAGCATGCATCATTGTTCAACAGTGATGTGAACAAGATGTCGCTGCAAGAAAGTGCAAAAGTAAAAGGGCAAGCGTCAAAGAAATTTCACAAAGAGGGCATTGGGTTAAAAATTTCTTCTTGTGGTTTTCACAAAGTATTGTCTTTGAAATGGGATGTTGCATGGAGATGGTGATCACATTTGGTCAAGAGTTGAGCCAAGCACAAGGCAAGAAAAGCTAAACATCGTCATGTCGATAGTGTTCGAGGTGAGAATAATTCCACATTTTTTAAGTTTCATTTGATTGACGACCAAGGAGGGAATGTGTTTGTTCCTTCAAGGAAAATTTTTTGTTCTGCAAATTCTGGGAAATTGCAGTAAGATGGTATCTACAACAGCAAGACAGGTCTCCAAAATCAAGGAAAATATCAGTTTTCATTAGTTTTCCTTCTTTATATCCACTCTTAGGAATAACAAAACTATTGAACCCATCCCTAATAGTTCTTCTCGGTAGCTTATATAGATTTCCAATCCAAACTCCCTGTAACCATATCATTGCTCCTTGAACCATCTTGCGAATATCATTTTCAAACATTGTTTTTACACCTGAATTTCTCATCTTTCGTACATATATCAAAATTTTGGCCAATCCTTGGATGTGTTAAACACCAAGGAGTGATATAATTCTTCCACCCATGGGTCTCAACTTAAATTTTCCTCATCCTATGGTTCTGGTCGTCGAGTCATCTCCTAGGAAAACATCACCACCATCATATCTTTCATAACCACAAAACCATTCAATTTGAGGAGTCATATGAAAGGATGCCCATGAGTGGAACAACCATGCTTCATGACTAACATGTGTACTTGAATAAGTGAAGTATGCATCCCCTCCTTTTTTGAGGGTGTGGTTTTTACTTCCGTAGAAGGAGCATCATGGGATATCTTCATTTTCTTAGCAATTTTGGATCTACAATCTTTCTTGTAGTGCCCCTTTTTTCAACATCTCCGACATACCTTTATGAATTTTCCTTGATATTTATGTTTTCTCGTAGATTTAGATCTCCCACTTATGAAATTATTTTTATTTTTATTACAGGAGTGTCCTCTTGCAAACAAGGCATTTGTGTTTTGAATTTCCACGTCTTTCCATCTCATATCCTCTAAAAACAAGGATGATTCTATTTGATCAAAACTTATGCATTATTGGGGTCGTAGGAGCAAGAGGGGCTATTCTCAAACCTGATGTAAAAATTAAAATAATTACAGTTGGGGGTTAGGAAATTGCGCGAATAATGTGGCAGAGGCATATGGATTACTGCAAGGGCTCCTTCTAGAGAAAGAAACAAACATTGAAGATTTTGTGGTGGTGGGAACTTCACAACTACTTATACATCACCTTGTTCATGAATCTTTACCTAAGGATTACATGTTACAAATAATTATTGATTGAATTAGGAATATAAAACTAGCCTTCTTTACTATTATCTTCTTTCATGTGTTGAGAATGAACAATTTTGTTGCATTTAGTCTTATCAATAAAGGTGTTTACTTGGACGCAGGCGTCCTAATGAGAAATGGTATTCCTTCCCTTGTAACTATTCCTTAACAATGGGTTATTGTGCAATGTAAATTTTGTTTGTATGTGCAGTTCTTTTGGAGATCTACACCTCCAAAGACTATGTATCTTTTATGATAGTAAAATGGATAATAGATATTGACAATAAATATTTTTGTGAGGTTACTGGTATAGTTGGCCTCGAAATATTTTCATTGTACTCACTAGTTGTATAGGTCTCGATCCAAGCATGTATTTTGATTTAATATAATATTCTCATCACATTTAAAAGAAAAAATACTTATGCATTACTACCTTCGTAAAAACCCAAATTATCCCACGAGTTTGGTAAAGAACATGACCAACTAATAGACTTATCTTCATATGAAATGTTAATATCAACACATATTTTTTAACTTACCACAATATTTAAGGTTTTAATATGTTTTGTCACTGAGTCTTCATCCTTCATTCTTAAGTTATACAACTTTTTCCATAGGAACAATTCATTCACCTAGGACTTAGACTAGTACAAAGTCCCTAAATTGTTCTGTGATGCCTTAGTTATAGATTCTCCTAAAACATTCAGTAATATTTAATTTGAGAGACACAATCATATTGTGTTCTTTTCCTTTCTATCCAACTCACTCTAGTCTTTTGTTAATATCCCCGTTAGTGCAGAACCCAAATCCACAATTTTCCATTAATCTTTTTCCACCAACAAATCTTCCATTTTGAGCTTCCACAACTCAAAACTATGCCCATTGAATTTCTCGATCTCTATCTTTGAACTACTCGTCATTTCCTTTCACTGCATGAATTGATTCCATAAATGTCCCACTATAACAGGGTCTACCATAAGCTCAATCCAAACCCCTTAGCCATAAAAGCATCTCTTTAAAGCTAAAATATTCTTTGTTACAAAATGTAAGTTTAAACTTGTGCAATCAATTGCTACAAATATATTCTTAGTAAAACAGAAAAGATACAATGACACATTAATACAAAGATTTTACCTTGGAGACCTAAATTGGGAAAACCAAAATATTTTTCAGTGTATCTCGTCTTTATAGATATTTTTGCATCCATGAATTGCCAATCCATTTACCCTAAATTAAAATACAATCGTAGTTCCTTAACTGGAATTACAAAACCATGGTACAAACCATCATGCACCAGAAAATTTCTCAAAGTGAAAACCATGTGCCAAAAACCACCAAAAACATATGAAAAAACCACCCAAATTTATTTGTTTATATTTTTATTATCTTATCTTTCCTTTTTTCATGGGGGTATTTCCCCCAAACACATGAGTAAGGGGGCTTTTCCCACCTCGTGACCCCCCTACCACCCTAACCACTATGCCCAATGCAACATATAACACATGAAGGTAGTCATGCCAAAAATATAACACATATCCAACAAGTAGGCGTATTGATAAAGATATCTAAGTTGGTGTGATTTTATCAATTTTAAATACCAATGAGTGCAATTATAACAATATCTAGTAGGCATAACATGGATATGGATCCTCCTAAGAACTAAAGTTTACCAAGGAACCCCATTGTGTTTAATGTATAAAATATAATGGAGACCACAAGGAACTTGGCATACATAATAGTATTGAGAAAGGGTTGGACAATGGAAAGGAATTATCAATCAAATAATCAATATGGATAGTCCAAGATATACATAAAGTGGGTAGAATTGAATCAAGGAGGTCTTGCTTGTAACTAAATCACCCCTTTGAGAAGAAATCGTTTATGCTAATATGTGTCTTAGATATACAAGGATAGTGTACACTGTATACAAAGGATGGAAAATGAGGTGGTAAAAAATAATCTCGCTAATATGGGTCAAAGCTTAGATGAGATTTATTAAAAATTGATATCAAAGAGGTGTGACACTCATAATTTACCCCAATTGTCTAACTGAGATTGCAATCCAATCTAAGAGGCATAATCAAGTTTTGGAATAAATGGGACAAGGCTCCATTATGAATGCAATGAAGAATGTAATGACAGGATGCCATACAAGAGAGATGCATTTCATATAGAAAAGTGGAACAAAGCCATACAATAAAACAATTCATTACATAAGAAGATGCATCAAATACCAATGACGCTTGAAACCATTGAAACTTCTCATTGTACAATAGCACTAAGGAAACCCCACAAATGTCTACAAAGGCGTAGTGAACATGGTACAAGAGATGGAGACCCCCATAAAAATACCATTTTAACATTATTTTAAATTTAGAATAAGTTTTATATTTACATAGGTCCAATTTATTGAGGGACCCCATTGGGTTCTATATACAAAATATAGGGGAGACCATTAATAACTTGGCAGTGGTAATGACATTAAGAAAGGGATTAGACATAGGAAAGGAATTATGGATTGAATGATGAATAAGAAGACCCCAAAACATAAAGTGAGTAAAATGGTCAAGAATACTTTAGAAAGGAACTCACACCCTTAAGGGGAATTCTCTCATGCTAGTATCCCATATACAAGGATAATGTATACAAAGGCTAGAAAATAAAGTGGCAAAAAATCTCACCTAATTTTTTGTAAATCCTTGATAAAAGTTATTAAAACTTAATATGAAAAATATATTACACTCATAATGTCCTCAAAACTAAGTAAATTTAAGATCAATATCTATAATTCACAAACAAATTTGAGAAAATAGTGAGTTGTTTTGAGTCTCTCGACCCCTAGATAACTTATTATTAATAAGTCAGTTCTCCTTTCAGATGAGAGTAGGGAAGGGATATAACTCAGCGGTAGAGTGTCACCTTGACATGGTGGAAGTCATCAGTTCGAGCCTGATTATCCCTAAACCTAATGTAAGCCCTTCCATCAAACAAATTTTTGTTTTTCATCTTATAGCTCTCTTCACTCCAGAGAGATCGTGTCATTTACATGAGCTCTTTTTCATGGTAGTAAAGAAGAAATGACCAAAATGGAGCTAGATCTTCAATTGGAAGATATCGAAATTGTCATAAGGAACAAAAGGGTTTCCGCCCATTTCATTAAATATTGATCATCATATCTTAGTAGTGAGTCGAGTGGTTGGCATGAGCTTTCCAATTATATTTAATCAATATTATATTATATATTCTATTCATTGGGATGAAAAAAAAAAGGGAAAGAGAGGGGGTAACAAAGAAATGAAAAAAATAAGATCCTGGATAATCAAATTGGAAGAGATACAAAGTTATCAATTTCTATGCAATCCATGGACCAAATCCAATTTGATGAGATTTTTAATTCAAATCCTTTCACACCGGGAGTGCCTTATAAAGCTCTTTGACCCTAGAATTCTCAGTACGTTGCTTTTATGTGATCTACGTAAAAGCAATCCATATTTTTTGGTCAAAGGTATAGTAGTACTTACATTATCGATCCTCATATATCACTTCAATCATAATAGTAGTGTGATTAAGAAAAAAAAATTCTATTCGATGAAACTCTTTCCTATACATGACTTTATGGAACTTGGAAATGAAACACCGGAAGAATATTTAAAGCCTTTCACTAAAAATTGGTTGATATTTCCACATCTTTTCCTGTCTTTCCAATTGAAAAGATCTTACAATCGATTCATAGAGCATTTTGATCCCATTAGTTTCAATTCAGGATATGGCAGGAACACGAACAAGAAGGATGAGATGATCTCGGAGAATCAAGGACCGAGCGAAATTCATTTGGAAAATAATGAGAAAGATCTCAATTTGAAGATCGATCATTATATATTCTTGATAAAATGTTCATGTAGATATATCTAAATTTGAAATAGGGATACATAAGCACTGGACAGATCAACTTGTTGAACGATCCCCATATGCTATATCGTGTACTATATACATGCCATTCCCTTCTTTTCTTATCCGTAAAATAGAGATAGACCGCAGGGAGGAGAGATGAGGAGAATAACTAAGCAATCTTGGAGAAGATTCCTATTTTCTCTGATCCCATTCTTTATCTATTATTCTTCGTCGAAAAGAGTCGAAGAAATTGTCCGGTTTTCCTCGGGATAAGAGGAACTAATTGGGTTTCTGATCCTGTCCTATTCATCAATTCCTTCGTAAATTGAAGATTATTTTGTACGCTATATTGAACTGAAGAAGCTTCAAATTCCCAAAGAAGAAAGAGTAGACAAGTAAGGGGCAATATCACTCATGAAAAAAAAAACCCTATAAAACTTTTGATAGGGTTTGTTCCTAATGAGATAAAATGAATAAAAGGTGTTTTTCCTCCTCTTTTATTTTGTAAGCCAAAATAAGAGAAGAAAATATTATATTTGCACATTTATATTCTCATAGTTCGGGTTTTTACAAAAACTTTGCATAATCTCTCATCAGAGAAATGAGCAAATATTTAGTACTTAATATTCTCCGTTTTTCTGTGGTTCCTTCGACAGAGATTGAAATTGGATCGATCCAAAAAAAAATTCCGATCATATAGCGGAAGAATAGATTGACTCATCACTTGACTGAAAGACATTGAATGAAGTAAATGAAAGAGTCATTGTATTTGTACGAATCTTATCTTCTAATTCATATTAATATAGAAAGAATCTCAAAAAGAGATTTCGATAAGGCCTTACCCTTCAAAGAAGGGTAAGGCCTTATTTATCGATTTTTCACTTTCGCATGTATACTATTTCCCACAGTAAGTGCATTTCCCCTACTATAGGGATGACCCTAATCCGGAATATGAACCATAGAAAAAGATACCCAGTAGACCAATCACGATAATACTAGTTATAGTACCTATCAACCAAAGAGGGATTCTTCCAGTGGTATCGGCCATTTATCTTACTCCCTTTCACATACAAATTTTAAAAAAGAAATACAACCCCATCATAATAGTAACTAAAAATACAATGATAAGAAGTCATACAAAATAGATATAATGAATAGAGAAAAATAATATAAAATCAATGTAATCCAACCATGCATTAGATAAAAAGCTGCATCAAACCATAATTATGCTTGTAATTGTTTACAACCTCCAAACATGTAATAGCTCTAGGGAATCCCATTAATACCTAACAAAGGAGCGAACATCGAGATATGGAGATCCCCATGAACCCATCAATTTTACATTACTCGGGTTTCTAATAAATTTTCTGTCCAAATACACATGTATCAAAAAAGCAAAAATTCCAACAACCTTTCTCAATCTACATAATATATCAAATGAGTAATACCAAACAAAATCTACATAATAACCATTATATATCATTATATATCATTTTTCTTTAGAATTTCTACTCCTCACTAGGTTATAGGGAAGTGGGATCTTTTTCATTCTTCGAACTTGTCTATTCATATGGGAGTTATGAATGGAATCTTTATCATAATTCCAACTTGTCTATTCATGATTGTACCCAACTCAAAAAACCAATCATTAAAAATTCACATAGTGCTAAAGATGTGCCATCATGCAATCTAATGAGCAAAGAATCTACCAATCAGACACATGCGTTAGGTGAGCATCACAGGCACAGAAAACTTTTATCACGTGAAAAGTGTACCCTTGCTGACAATGGAGGGTGTACATTAAAGAGTTGAAAAATGCAACTCCCTAGCAAATTGGGATCTAAGCATTTCCACTGTACATGAAAAATGCAACTCCCTAGTAAATTGGGATCTAAGCATTTCCACAGGGTGATTTAAATTTACACCATGAGGGTGAAGGTACATAGTCGTATGTTAGTGATGTTTAATAACTCTAACGTAAGTATGTTCACTTTACTTTTCTTTTCTTTTTTAACTAAATAAATTGGAAATTTAATGTTTATTATTAAAGAATATATTTTATTTTTTATTATATTTTAAAATTATTTTAGTTTATTTCAGGGTTTGTCTTTTTAGTATATAAGAATCAATCAATCAATAATTGTTTCAATAAAAATTAATGAGTAATTATTCCAATAATAATTGTTTGAATAACAATCAATGATAATTGTTCCATTATTGATTTGACACCTAAATTATGATAAATTTTTTCACTATTTAAAAAATATATTATTGGAAATATTGTTTCATGTATGTAAACTAGTATTTGCACATTAGAGTGCAAAGAAACGTCAATGGCAAAGGACAACAGAGTTAAATGGAGGGGGGACACGTGGTAAAAAACAATTTGATTGGAAACAAAGAAAACAAACTGTCAGGAACGCCATGTGGAGAAGATCTTTAAAGGACAATTCTACGAATCCATACAATGTTACATCATAAAGCCTCACAATAAAAATGACTTTAACCTAATTAAAGGATTTAAATAATGTTTTATTTTAAAAATATATTTTGTTTTGTGAAACTATTATAGTACATTTATTTGAAAGTTCTTTTATTTACATTATGGATTACAAAAGTCTTAGATCTAATATTATGGTACACATTCCCCTTTTTCCTAGGTAAAAAGGTATGAAAAAAAGCGAGAAGATTTCACATTTTTTAAAAATATTTAATATAAAAGATTTCACATTTTTTAAAATTATTTTAATATAGTTTAGTTAAATGGTTTTTTTTTCAAATTTAAGTAGAAATTTGTTGAAAATTATTTTAATATAGTTTAGTTAAATGTTTTTATTTTCAAATTTAGAGAGAAATTTGTTGAGTTATTTAAATTTATATAGTTTTAGTGTTTTAAAGTTATTTGTTGAAAATTATTTTAATATAGTTTAGTTAAATGGTTTTTTTTCAAATTTAGATAGAAATTTGTTGAGTTATTTAAATTTATATAGTTTTAGTGTTTTAAAGTTTTTTTAAGAGTGTTAGGTAATTTATACATTTAAAATTTATTTTTCAATAATAGTTATTTAAGAAATTCAAACTATAAATTATTTTTATAAAATTAAAATTAATATTTTATTAATAAAAAATATTTACAAATTTGTATAAATAATATTAATAAATTAATTAACATAATATAAAATTGTGTTAATTAAATTTTTAATATTATTTTGGATTTTGGATTTCTTTAATGTAATTTTGAGGATTAGTTAAGGTTATTTTTAATGGTTGTTTTATAAAATCATTGTGTCTAGAGACATTTTCCAATTTAGTATGGAAGAGTTATTGTCATGTTCTGTAAATATTAGTGGTTTTTGGACTCTAGGTTTTGACAAGTTATGGTTTTTTCCATGGTATTTTTCTCTAATGTAGTCTATTTAAAGGTATAAAATTCCAATGATTTTTCATTTTTTCGAAAGAGAAGGATTTGGTTAGGGCTTTGAGTGACATTTATCTTCGCTCTATCCTAGCCTAAAATGAGTTCTGTAAAAAATATACCATGTTTACTTGGTACCAAGTTTGAATTTGATTGGTGGTTTTTTCATAAAACTCCACGCTTAGGCCACATCACGTAGCACCGATAATCTCAACAAATAAAGTGTTGCTTTTTGCTAAAAGCCCAGCCTCCATGCCCTCAATCACCAAGAAATTTATGCACACATATCATAATAGCTTTAATACAAACTAATAATTAAATCAACATAGATCCATCTTAACTCTAAATCTACCAAGCACCCAGAGGGATCAAATCTCTTGAGGTGCAAATGTCTTTTAGAGAGAAAAAAGATTTGATCCCTCTTGGCGCTTGGTACTTCCAGAGTTAAGATGGATCTATTCTGGTTAAATTTCAATTCACAATCACAATTTATTGTAACTTTAAAATTCTATAGCTTTTTAATTTTTCATATATATATAATATAATATTTATATTTTTATATATATAAATTCAAGATTCATTTTTTATTATATCATCGAAAAGTTATATATATATATATATATATATATATATATATATATATATTCAGTGTGGAACAAATTTCAAAGATCCATCATATATAGAATTTTCCTATCTACGTTATGAGCCATCAAGTGTGGTTCATCTTTAGGACAAACTTTTGAAGAAAATTTAATCATGCCCAAAGAATAAATAGGAATGGACCCTCTAGTAAAAAAAGGTCAAACAATGTAGGGGTTGGAGGAGAACGTTAGATGTAAATTAAAAATAAAATGAGTAAAGATAAATATAAAACAAGGAACATAATAAATTAAAACCAAGTTAAAAAAGGGGAAAAAGGTTGGAGAATTAGAAGAAAAATATTTAGGGTAATGGTGTTAAATAATAATAAAACCAAACAATGAAAACTAATAAATAAATTATTAAGGAATAAGGTTATGAAAAGTTTTTTATTATTAAACAATAAAGCAATGGTAATTTGAGAAATCATTAAGGAATTAATAATAAAATAATCATTAAAAATTTAATAATTAAAACTATGGCGGTAGTTAGTTAATTATTAATTAATTATAAACTAACAAATAATACCAATAGACTAAACTTTAATTAAAAGGAAGCTAAGGTATTCTAAGGAGGTGATCAACCATAAACATAAAAACCGAACTTATCTTTTTGTCTTCATCGGTGCTATTAAGAAAATGAACATTGCCAAGATACGAATTGATTCTCATGAACGTCAAAGTGAAATCGAGTATTGGTCAATTCCCAAAACTCCTTGGGTGCTACCTTTGTGATACTAAGAGGGTTGAAGATGAAAAATAATTTCTCTTCGATTTCCTAGCTCTTACTAACATCCATTCTAATTTTCAAAATATTTTCCACACTACCAACCTTCTTGACTTGTTAAGTCAACAAACCTATGACGGTCTAGGAACGCTTCACTCCCCTCTTTTCGATCATAGAAATAAAATGTTAAAATATCTTAAGTAATCTCTTACTTTCTTAAGGTTCGATAAACTATATTGGTCTTACTCGACATTAATCATCAACATCATCATCATCATTAAAAGTAAAAATTAATATAAAAATAAGAATATTAATACATTTCTAAATAAAGGAAACTATGAATGAATAGGGATATTAGCTTTGAGGGGTGTTAATAAATGAAGGGAGAAATAATATTGACAAACTTAAAAAAAAAAACAACAACAACTAAGAAAGGGGTAAGGGGGATATTAAAAAAAAAAAAAAAATGAGAGGGAAATCAAGAAGAAGTAAATCTAGAAGCAAGAGCAAGAATCTAACTTTTATTGATTTTCCAACCATCATCCCTATTGAGATTTCTAGAATGATTCTCGATTTCAATAACTTCCTTGAATTTTCTAAGGTGATAATGATTCATTTTTGCAATCACACAAGAGTCTTCAATACATATGTGATGATTAGTTTTCTCAGAATGCTCGATAAGGGTTGATGAACGAAATTGATTATGCTTAATATAAACAGACTACTCCTGAATTCTAAGTTTGCAGTTGGTTGAATTCTTGGAAAACTTGACCAGCAGTAAAAAAATAAACTAGCAATTCGAAAAATCTGATCTAATTTTTTTTTTTATAAGTCGAAAAGTTTCTATTAATATAAAAGCATATACAGAGATGTCAAAATGAATATGGTCTCACCCCGACCAGGTTTATTGACCAATTTGATAACCATACAACATACAAAAAGAAAAATTGTTAGTTCAGAGGTCCATTACCATATCCTGAGAGGCCTAACATACCAAAAAAATAGAAGAACAAGAAAAACATCAGTGACCATAATTAGTCGTCAGAGGTAAATGGAGCAAGATTATTTGGCCCTGTACTTGGAGGAGGAGGAGGGTGATACAAGCAACTGACATGGTGCTCAAAGTGAGCAAGCCAAGTCTCTGGTTTTTCTACGTTCTCTGTCAGCAAATTTTTCCTGCACCAGACAACCACCACCCTTTTGCGAACATGGCACTGGAAGTATTGGAGTTGTTCAAATTTGGCAATGATGGCCTCGTACTCCTCCCTTCAGGTTCGATCGAGAGCTTCTTATCAAGAAATTACATATTGCACCAATTCCAAGACCGTCATGGAGGATCTTGTATGCCTGGAAGGAGCCTGACTTGTTAACCCAACACGTCCTTGATTGCTACAACCTTGAGAAGCCATAGCACGACCGCGACCCCATCCACGGACACACTAAATTGACAAACTATTGTGACTACCCACCAAGGAATTTGTTATCACAAAATTGCACTTGATTCGATGCTAATCAGACAACTCTATGTAACTGTTTCAAACCAACTTGTGACTGAAGCTAATCCTCTTCAGTCTGAGAGGGATCTCCCAAAGGGGTTAATGATATTTGATAATGATGAAACTAGATGGCTAATTCTATTTGGAAAATAACTTGATTATGATGTGTGTAGGTTGAAACGAGTACAGGTCTGCAACCATTGGGCTTATGGAGTCAAAAAATCAGTAGGTTCAGTGGTAAAGTCTCTTAACATGGAAGTTGAGGCAGGTAAGAGTTTTTAGCAAAGGTAAATCACACATGGAATATAGAACAACACAGCCATTTCATCAATAAAGGAATTCAAAGCATACACATATGAATTATGAGTAATAAAGATGAAATCCACTGCGAGTATTACACATAAAAATATAGATCAGAAAAACACTAAAAAATCCATGAGAATCTCAGGTCTGTCAAGAAAGATTCCTTTGTATTACTGATATCAGTCAAATTACATAAAGCTGTCGTAGTGCAAAAAATACCCAACCCTTTACAATTTTGATAATCTACCCTTTAATAGACCTTCTTACATTAGAGATGATCTGCCTCTAGGCTAGATACATTGACTTCTTCCTATGACACCTAGCATAACAGTAAAACATGTGCTTTAATCATAAAATGACAGCTACACTCTAAAATAGTATGTTTCCTAATAGGACTCAAACTCCTATTTATTACATCAAACCACCTTATCTCTTAAAACAATAACATATCTGACAACTAATGGTTCACATGTTCGAATAGGCTATGATAGAACTCATCACTACTTGACATCTTAAATATTCTCCTCAACATGTGGAACCAAACCCTATTTTTCAAGAAAATAGGACCCTATCTTCAACGAATGCTTCAGCTGATGAGATGTCTCTATTTCATGGTCTTCAAGTCATGGACGATTTCTGGCAAGGTCCCTTGACCTGTTGAATGTGTCCACCTATTCAAAACTACTCTTAAACCTGCTCAAAAACCTTCAAAATAGCTCGCTACGAAAACATGGCAGTTTCGTAGCGTCCAAAAAATGACTTCTTCCCTCAAAATTTATGCTTCTTTGCTCTTGCATGGTGTCCATCATAACCTGACACATCATCAATACCATTTCTTCTCCTTGGAAGTGGCAAAAAATGGTTTTAGAAACAAAAAGAAAGCTACAAAATTTTGGTAGCATTTTCCTGGCTTCAAGCCTAGGAAACGCTACAAAACTGTGGAAAACTGTGTAATTTCCAGATTTTGATCTTATTTCAAAAAGGTACCTTCCAGCTGTAGAAACTTGATTTTCATCATGCCATTAACCTCTCAAAACTTAAACAAACTCAACTTAAGAGCCTTGAGGTGTTTCCTCTTCATTAATGATGAGTTGAGCTATGGGTTCCTCAACTACAATCATCTTTAAACCATTCTTCTCCAGCTCCTCATGGATCAATTCTAACTGCTCTTGGAGGTCTTTAACTTGGTCCTTCAGCTTTTTTGTTGCTAGATTTCAAGTGCAAGTTCATTCTTCTAACATGTTTCACCTCTTTCCTCAATGGCATAGTCCATTTGATTAGTTGTTGTGCATCATCTAAGGTCTTTGACACACTATCAACCTGCTCTTCCCAAATCTCTTTCATTTTATCAAATTGCACTTTTGCACATTGTGTTTCCTTGCCTCTTTCTTCATGACTGCTATTTCATGATTTTCTAACTTCAACTGTTCTTCAAGGACCTCAAACTCTATTTTTTCAATCATTTTCTCCTTTCCTTTATTTTTCTTAATGACTAGATCTTCTTCTGCAGGTGATGATAGGTCAATGATACTTGATCATGTTGGATAATGTTAGTGACCTTCTGAACTTCATTACTGCTTTCCAAGATTTTTCTAGCATGTCTTGTCATGGGTTTCCTAGCCTGAAACATAAAACCTGCATCCTCACCTTCAAACTCTAACTTCTTTGTTGATTTAGCTTTCTTGAGCTTCTTTCCTCCCTCATCTATATCCTCAGCTTGGACTATGGGAGTCTCTTCAATATCAATAGCATGTATAATATCTTATAAAATTCCTTTAGCCACTGTTTGGCTCCTCGTAATCCTTTTGCTACCATGTTCTTGTTTTAATGGTTTTCTCACATTTGGCTTTTGTTTTGCAGGTGAAACAGTAGGTATATCAAGTTTCTGCAATTGCTCTGTTTCCATGATTACTGGTTCACTTTTCTCTACCACTGAAGGTGATGGTATACCTCTAGGTTTAGGATTTCTTTTAGGGGTAATGGTATCCACTTAAAAACCACTAAGAAACAGAAAAGAAGACTAGTCTCTGCCTAGTCTTTTTAACTCATCTAAAACCAACAATTTTATTAAACCATGATGAAAAAGTGAGGTTTCACTTCCTTCAGATTTAGCTTGAACTTTATCTGCCATTTTTGCTAAGATTTTGTATAAATAAAAAGGTAAATCAAGATATATCTTACCAACAAAATGTAGAAGAAGCTTGAAGTGGTAAGAATAAAATTTATGATATCTCCCTTCACAAGTGAAATATTTCTGAATGATAAGCAGTAGCTTTGAGAAATTATCTTTCATGCAGTTCCTTGGAATTGCATTTGTAAGGTCAACCTCACTATGTTCTGGCTTGATAAATTCTTTACATTCCTACATGTTGAATTTGAAACCTTTGAACCATTTTTCTTGTCCTCTTGGAATCCCTGTTGCTACTGCAATGGTCTCTGGTGTTATAGTGAGGTTCAACATTCCCACTTTTGTAGTTGTTCCATTGAAATTTAGGGAAAATTCTTTAGAAACCTGTACATGGCATCCTTGCAATATTTGACAAAACTGCAAACACCTTGTTCTTCTTAAAACTTCTGAAGCTGTTGGGTCTTCATTTATCAGGTTCATGTTTGATGGCTCATATATAAGACAGTGGCCACCTTTGTTGGTCTTCCTCTTTGCAGCCATGGTACGTTTATGTCTTCTCTGCCTCGCTTGATCAGTAATACCTACAAACCTTTGAAAATACTAGCCACAGCTTGTGCTCAGTGAAATAGCTCTCCAGAGCTCAATAACACGAAAAGAGGGAGCGGAGAATGACAAATGACTCAATTGGGAAAGATTTTGAAGTTCGATGACAACTTATGGCATAATGATGACTCATACATGCTTAAAATGGTAATAATGAATTCAGCCATGATCATTATACCTTGATCTTAACCCTAACTTACTCAAATGGCATCTACCCTATCCCTTTCAATCATTTACTGATACCTAGCAGCTATTTTGAAAAGACAGATAGGAATCCTTCCTTTCGTACCTAGTGTATTTCTGGGCAGTTTCGCTACGAAAGTATTAGCAGTTTCATAGCGAAAAGTGTGTTTTCTCTGTGTATTTCGCTACAAAAGTAGGGATTCTTGGCTAAAATGACTTTTTCGGAGTTATAAGCTTGGGAAATGAAAAATGTCAGAAAATAATGACTGATGTGACATGAAAAGATTTGAATGGGGGTGAGTTTTGGACTTTAGGATAAGATAATAAGAAAAATTTAAAATTTTCCTTAACCAAGTAAGGAAAAATGAATTCTATGACCCTACCTTTGACACATGAACCCCTAAGACTTTGTCAAATGATGTTTCATTTTTTCTAAGTGATAACAGAATTTGTCGAGGATCTGCGACCCCCACGCCCCACCCCCTCGATGGACCTGCACCTTGTCTGGAACTTCCACTGCCCACAATTGCAGCACCACTCCTAGAACCAGCTTGAGAAGGTGAGCCTTCCGACTTTACCAAGGCCAAGACGTGCGAGGAGCGGGGGCTAGGATTCATGATGGAGACTAGAAGGAATTTGTCTTGGAGCCCCAGAGCGCAACCACCTTCAACTAGGGGTGAAGCCTTAGCTGACCCTGCCACAAACCCAACAAGAAATATTATCCAACGCAAAAATTCCCACCACAGGAAATTCACCAGCAGACTAGAATCGAACCAGACCAAAATAGACGAGAGATACCAAAATGGAAAATACCAGATGGGAAATAGAAAAAAGTACACAAGAGAAAATTGAAAAGTGGGTTCCCAAATTCCAAACCGACGGAAAAGCTGCAGCAAGATGCCGAAGGGGGGTCTGGAACCAGTGACCCCGAAAATGAAGATCCAAGAAGCGAGAATGCCCAAAGAACAATCTTATTTGAGTTTTCAATCTACGTCTTAATAGTAATTTTGAAAACATTTGAATAGTTCTTGTTTTTTTTTATCCTTGTAGAGCTTAATAGACTCTACTAAAGAAGAAACAAAAACAAAATATATATTCATGCCAGATTAGTTTGAAACTTCAAAAATACGACCATGATTTGCTTGTGTATATGCACCAATTGCACCTGAGGGTCTTGGATCTTGAAGAGATGAAGCGTGGAGTTTTCCTTTAATCTCCTTCAACTAAAGCATAAGATCATCCAATTCCAATAGGACTTCTTCACAGGCTTCATCCCAGTTTTGAATAATGTTTCCAACCAAAGGTTTAATATTTTAATACATTTCAATTGTCTTCAAGTACTTCATGTCATGAGCACTAGAAAGGCCTATATCTAGTATCCAATTTTTTATCTAAACATCAACCTCCCATTCATGCATTACAGTGTGATCGAGTCTTACTTCCCCTTCAGTAATGAATTTTTTTTCTCTAAACTAAGGAGAATTTTGCTTCCAAAACACATTGGCTACCACATGGGAAACTTCTTGCACACTGTTGAAGCCTCGAAAATCACTGCTTCAAACATTGGGGGAAAACCACCCGGTCGAGACCTTAGGACAGCTCCTTTTCCGTTTGGTGTGGTGGCTCCGACTGGATTTATAAGACCAGTTTCCTAATAACTATTGGGTAGGTGATGGGATGATTGTATGAGTGGATAATGAAACTAAATGACTGAAATAATCTATCAAATTTAATCTATAGCTTATAAATAATTTAAAAACTAACCCGGGTGTCAAATATGAATACAGCTTTAAGATTGTTTCAATCAAACCAATAACCATGAAAATGTATTATTATTTAATTGAAATATGCAGTATCAAATAATGATAACTTTGTTTAAGAAATTAAACAGAGTTATAATAACACATTGCATTCATCATTTTATATATCATTTGCACATACTGTGAGAGATAATTATTTCTATACACTCAGAAATGATATGTATAAAGAAATATTTGTAAAAAAAGTATATATAAATGATAGCAAATTCAAAGAGAATATCTCGTAACATAAGAAAAATAACAATAAATTAATAGAAATACCAGATTCATCTCGATACTTTTCCTGATGCAATTCAATATTCAGATCCAGTGCTTCAATGTAAAACAAACTCCAAGGTACAGAAATGCAATTCTTAGAGATAATTTGCCATAAACCACAGGATGTGATCCTTTATAAAAATAAAGTCGTCGATGGAGTACAAAAATGTAACATCCAAGCCAAAATATTACAAATTCAGGACCCCTTCTCCAATGCACGGAAGGGGTTTAAATAGGAAATTAATAAAACAAAATAACTAAAACTATTGCTACAATCTATCATTGGAAATCTAGAAATAGACTTGCGATATTAAAATGAAACAGATTCACTGATTTTCTCCTACATTCAATGTGCCAAGGTGGCAAATTTTGAGCATATATTTGACCTCTGCTAGATGTCTTAGCCTTGAATGTAACTGACCAGTATACATGGCATCAGAAAACTCTGGAATGATGCAATTAATGGCATTGGAAAGGAATTCGATTGCCATTTGTTGATTGTGTGGCTTGATTAGAAATTTCCACATGATATCCCATGAAATTCCTTGAAGTTTGCTAATTTGTTGATTCTTATTGACTAATTCTTGCTTCCACCTGGTATCAGTCTCTTTTACCTTTGGTAATTTACTTGGAATACAATCTGAAATTAAATTGGTGGCATATAAGCTACCATTAACCAACTGTGTTATATTATTCATCATAATTTTGGCTCTTGATGTGGCTCTTTCTACTTTGATCAGCTATTTTTCCCATTCAGCAAACAGAATTTCTTTGTGCCTTTCCTCAATCCTGGGAAGGTTTGCATTCTTTTCTTGCTCCAAGTCTTGCCATGAAAGAAATTCAGAAATTTTCTCATCTACATCATCAAATTCATATCTGAGGCTAACTACTTCATTTATAAGAGATGATGTTATTTCACATACGGGCTCAGCGTGTGCCATATTTTGACAGAGTTCATTCAACTGCTGAGATAGTAGTTTATTTATTTCAAGAGCTTCAGTTTTAAATTGATCCAATTTAGGATAATCCCTAAATTTGTCCAATCTTGCTTGGAATATTTTTTCTTGCTCAACCTTAGCAGTTTTTTCATTTTGCAGTAGGGTTCGTAACTTTGCCACCTCTTGACTTAACTGTCATTGCTTATTCAAAGCTTGTTGATCAATCTTTTTCTTTTCAATGCCAAGTTGCTCTTCCAACTATTTAGGTCGGAGCTCTTCATTTTGCAACTACTGTCCCAACTGCATAATCTTTTGCTAATTTTCTGTTGCTTGTTCCTCCAGCATAGCTATATGTACGTCCTTTTGTTTCATCATTTGGGTGACTTCAGAAGCTTTGTCTATAGTGGCTGCACTATAGGCGCCTGCATATTGTGACAATTTGGTGAGATCCTCTGAAGGATTCACCTCAGTATTTTTCCAGACAATGTTCATAAATTCAACTTGTGAGGTTGAAAATGATTCCTGCTCTTTTCTTCTTCTCCTCCTCTGCTTCCTGACAACAGCTCTATGCTTAGGACTATAAAAGATATCTAGAGGAGAAATTTCTTCTACTTTCAACATAATTTCTTCTGTAGGATGTTCAGGAATGATTTCCATATCTCGATCTTTCAGAATTTCAACTTGAGGATTATTTTGTAATCCTATTTGCTAAGCAAATTGCTCATATTGACTTAGAAAATGGGAAGAAACAATAACTTTAGCAGAATCCACCACATTCTCAGTGGTATTTTCTCTTTCAAGTTGATTATTTGGCTTATTACCAATATCTTATTTTTCTGTCTGTACATTAGCCTTACTGCCTGTGTTTTCTTTCTCAGTATGCACATTGGCCTTAATACCTGTGTTTTCCTTTTCTATCTGAAATGTAGTTTCTTTCTCAATAGGTTCATTTGTTTTGTTGCCAGTATTCTCCTTTTGCACATTAGGCTTGATTCTTGTGCTTGCCTTTTTAGTCTGTACATTATCCTTGCTGGTAGATGGTTCTTTTCTTGCTTTGTTAGCTGCATCTTCTTTTTCCTTCTGCTGTGTTTCTATATTTTCAGATTCTTGCAAAGGGATTCTTAATTGGTCAAGAGGATCTTTTAGTAGTCTCTGACTTCTAAACTGCATGAATTTATTCATATCCTCTTTTTGAAATTTGGATTTAGCCAAGTCATAAACTTGGGCAAATTTATCAATAGAAACAAATAAATCATCAAATTCGTCAGGCTCATGCTCAAATCTAGCGATTTGAACCAAAGTTGTGAAATCAAATGCTACTTTTTTTGGGTCATACTGCCTGCCTGGGACTATTGAGAGCTTAAGATCCCTTATTTTAATGACTTCCTTCTCAGCATGTTTGAAGTCATTAAGAGTATAATTCCCACAGTGAAAGGGAAAAGTAGGCCACATCAGTTTTTTATTATTCTTTAGACACCTTGACATACCTTCTACTGTTAACTGATAAGAAATTTCTTGTGCTAACAGTTTGTCAGGAACATATAGGGGTAAAATATGGGGCTCCACAATGCTTCCAAAAACTCTGACATAGGTAAATTTCTCTTATCCAAACCAGTCACCAATCTAGGATATATCAGTCTTTGCCTTTTTAGAGAGCCGGGGAGGAAATTGGTTAAAAATGGTTTGATAGACAGGAATCAGAAAACCGTGACAAATTCTATATATATGACTTTTAAAATGGACCTTCCACAAGAGCTTATGGTAAATATGTATAGGAACAAGATCTTGGGGGGTCCATTTCCAACCTAGAATGGGAAATTTTGAATTGAAACATAGGGCATCTAAAATTAGGCACATAAGTAAAATGGGGTTGTATTTCCTGTATCCTTATCCTTTCTATACTCTAGGATTCTATTGGCTATCTTTTCTAAAAGGATAACTAACCAGTCCATGATTTAAGAATTCACAGCAGAATGAATTAAAGGTACCATTTGGATTGAAAACCTCGCAGAATTATCATTTCCGAAAAGCCTACACATCATTGCGGCAGCATAACAATATGGGGGCGAAAGAGACTCCACTGAGTACATACCTGATGCTTCATTTTTGTGTTTCTCTGGAGCTTTTCTCCATTCCTTGATTGGTTCCGACTAAGTCTCATTGCTTGCGGCGAAATCTGCTATGAAAGCCTTGTTGTAGACCTTTTGTGGGTTTGGAAAATGGTACATTGCCTTTATATCCTCTACTCTAAAAGATCCAAATATTGTTCCCGTGGATGAAACAAATGTCCTGTTTTTTATGGTGACATTGTCAATCACCCACCGAATTACATCATAATAGGGGAAAATGTTTGCCCGAGCTGCAATTCTGTGAAGGAATGAATTTGCAAGCTCTTTAAGAGGAGTCTCAGAATTAGAATCTGAGTCTTCTTCGTCTGGTACTGTCGCCTTTAGTTCAGTGACTTTAGGGTTTTCTCTTTCAATCAGGTTATATACATCTTCCCAAGACATTTTTCCAAGACCCTGGCATGAAATATCTGTAACCAGCTTAATTTTGGCTGGTTTTTCTTTTGGTAATATGGGAATAGTAGCAGTCTTTGCAGCGGCAGCAACCTTTGCTTTCCTAGATCTCTTAGACATTTTGTCGTCTAGTAAGATTTCAATTGCTCGGCGAATGAGAGAATTAGGTATTCTATTGTTCTACAAATGAGAAAAACTTTCAGACGTGGTAAAAATGAAGTAAGGAGAACAGCTGTATGAAAATATTTATTCGTTGATTTGAATTTATTAACTCCGTGGTTAAACTAGAATTCCCTCCATAAGAGTCACACTCACACATTCAAAATAGAATCAATCACCATTATTCATTTGATTTTCTATTTAATAATGACGTACAATCGAAGATCGGTGATTTTGAAATGAGAATATAAAACTTCCCTTTTGAATTTTTCGATTGCGATGAATAAATAACAAATGTGCAAAAATAAAAATAAAGACTAAATATTGATCGCATCGGGGTTTTTCAAAAGGGACAACAAATAACATTTCATGATCTTCGCCGATTTGGGATTACAATGATGGCGTATCACATTGGGATTTTCCAAAGGAAATAAGTTACAAATGACATCCGCCGATTTGCGATTGCGATGATGGTGGGGTCCATCACATCGGGACATAGAATGAGTGAATATGATGTTTGTCCCTCCAAAATGCAATTGCGATAAATCGCATCGCATCGGAGTTTTATAAAATAGAATGTGAAACTTTTAAGGTCCTTCTGATTTGCAATTGCGATTACTTTATCACATCGGACTTATTCAATATGAATACTTTTATGTATTATTTTGATGCGATAAAAGACTTTATATCTCATCGGATCGGAGATTTTCAATGTTGCATTTGTTTATATGCACTTATGTTTTGCGATATGCGATATATGCTTTCCTAATCAATGAACTTTTTTTATTGTTTTATTCAAAATGATCGGATTTCCTCTAAGTCTTTTATTCCTATTTAAAAAAGAAAGGGGACCTATTTCTAAATGAAATTTATCTAAAATTTTGAAATGGGGAGGGTTGTTGTACCCTACAACAATTGGCGATTCACTGGAAGAAACAGTTATCTCTGAAAAATAAAATGAATACTATATTTCTAGTAAGTGAAAAGTTTTAAAGATAATGAGAACTATCTTGGAGAAATTTTAAATAAAATCTAACTCTGAAAAAGAAATAAAAATCACTTACAACTTCTTTCTAATTCCTCAAAAATAAAAACATTTTTGGGTTTTCTTAAGCCTTGATTGGTTGATAATAATAAAGTAGGGGGCTCCTCCAATTTTAGCTTTTGTGTTTTACTCTAATGTCATAGGCATTGCCTCTGCTGCCTGCAAATGTTCATAGTCTCGACAAGGTTACCTTTTAACCATTAACCATTCATTGTCCCATCCATCTAAGATCATAATTCTTTAAAAGATAAATTCATAAGACATTTTATCTTATGTTTTTCTTCTTTTTATTTTAATTTAAAAGCCATTGTTCTGGTTTGGTAGCCAGTTGATAACAATGCCATTCACTAGTTGTAATCAAACTGAACAAGCTGGCTCGTGATGGGACCCCTTGTCTTACAATTATAAGCCATTACCCTGTTTTGGTATGCAGTGTTGGTAATGTCAGTTTTATTACTTCTTATGATCATGGTAAGCAGGCTTGTGATGAGACCCCTTATCTCTTAATTTTAACATATAATTTCTTTAGAATTATATTCTAAAAAATCACAACCTTAATGGATGGGGTGAAATGATTTTATCCATAAGAATCAATGGATGACAATTTTCAGAGTTTTTTGAATGCCAAAGCTTGGAAAAGGCTTTACTTTTTATGGATAACCTTTCTTTGCTTAATAAACTTATAATGATTTACATTTTCCTCAAGGTTTCAAAAGATCATGCAAATGTTCTGAACAAATTTTCAAAGTTTAACATTTTATTTTAAACTATCCAAAACTGTAATCATTTCTATAAAAATTCTTATTTACATAAAATAAGTATTTATAGTATTTTTCTGAAAATATTTTCAAATAGTAAAAAGTCAATTAAAGACTATTAACAACCTTTATTTACAAAACAAACAAAAATTGCAGAAAGGAATATGTACAGGTAAGAAGGGGTTACCTTCTTAAGAAAATAATTTCTTTAAAATAAGCCCATTTACAGGAAGAGATTCTCTCTTTCCTGTTAAATCTTGCAGAATGAATGTATATGAGCCTATCTTTTCAGCAATTTGAAATGGTCCAAGCCACATCTTTTGAAATTTGGTATGCTTACCTTTATCTTCATGTGCTTTATCCCATTTTAGAACAAGATCACCAATTTGCAAAGTTTTGGATCCGGTGGAACTTAAATCAAAAGAAGATTTTACAAGTTGTTGATGTTTTTCATGAATACTTTTTGCTTTTTCTCTATCTTCTTCTAATTTAAGAATTTGATCAAATCTCAACTAAATAGATGATGAAGGATTCTCTTCAATAAATTTCACTAGAGCTATTGATGGGAGAGCTAGATTTGATGGTATCACAGCTTCTTTTCCATAAACTAGATTGAAAGGTGAAGTTCCTATTGAACCTTTATGGGTAATACGATCAGCCCATAGTGCAAAGATTAAAGACTTGTGCCAATTATTTTGATTCCGATCAATGGTATTTTTAATGATTTTGATGAGATTTTTGTTAGTAGATTCAGCTAAACCATTACCTTGTGGATAATAGTTTGCTGAATATTTCAATTTGAAACCTCTTTTTATTGCAAATTCCATTATACTATTTCCTGAAAAATAAGATGCATTGTCAAAAACATGAAGAGCATTAGGTACACCAAACCTGGTAATGATGAATTGATCGATGAAATCAATAATTGCATCAGAAATGGCTACCTTTAAAGGAATTGCTTCTACCCACTTTGTGAAGTAATCTTTTGTTGTAAGGATGTATCTGTGTTGTTTGGAAGAATAAGGTACTATTTCTCCAATGATATCAAGCCTCCATTTCTCAAATGGTTGCTCAATGTTTACTGGTTGCAAATGAAAAGTTGGCTTCCTTTGTCTTCCACTAGCAGTTTGAAAAATTTCGCACTTCCTCACATAATCATGTGTATCTTTGAAAAGGGTAGGCCAATAATATCCAGCATGGATGATTTTTTGAGTTGTGGTATCACCTCCAAAATGTCCACCTGCTGGTCCATCATGTAATTCCTGCAATACCTTTTTTGCTTCAGTCTTTTCAAGACATCTTAATAAAATTGAATCATAATTTTTTCTGAATAACACATCATCAATGATTTCATAATTTTTAGCTTTTAATCTCATAGCATGTTTGTTCTTATCGCTGAGATTAGAAGGAGCTACCCATTCTTCAAGTAAAATATCAGATCAGCATATTGAGATTCAGAATCAATAACACTTATCTGATTTGCTTGGAAGATATTAGCTTGATCTTGATGTTCTGGTATGTTGTGAGCTCCTGCTAACAATTTGCAAAAACCTTGTCCTCTAACAATCTTGGCTAGTTTAATATCAATATCATACTCTTCTAAAGTTGTTACCCAATTAGCTCTCTTTTCTCCTACTTCTTTTTTAATTAACAATTGTCTCACTGCAGAGAATGGGACAATAATTTTTGTGTGTGTCTTTAGGAGAAAAGATCTGAAATGTTTAATTGATTTAAACACAGCGAAGACTTATTTTTCTAAATCGGAATAATTAAGCTCAGCTCCTTGCATATTTGAGCTAAAGAAAGAAATTGGTGCTTCTATTTGTTGATCATTGAGTTGTGTTAAAACGGCAGCATAGGATGTTTCAGTAGCTAAGGTATACAGAATAAAATCTTTAGAAAAATCAGGAGTATTCAATGCAGGTGCATTAATGATTACGAGTTTGATTGTATCAAATACTTCCTTCTCTTTATATCCCCATTTGAATACTGAACTTTTCTTAATCATATTCTGCATAGGTAAAACAATTTGAGAAAAATCAGGAATGAATCTTTTACAAAATTGATTTTCCCTAGAAATGATTGCATGGATTTTTTGTTATGAGGTAAAGAAATATCATAAATTTCTTTCACTCTATTAGGGTCAATATATATACCATATTTTGACACAACAAACCCTAATATTTTTCCTTCATTGAGAGCAAAGAAGGATTTCTTTGGATTTAAAGAAATACCAAATCTTCTACATCTTTCAAATATCTATTTCAGATCATGCAGATGATTGGCTCTTTTCTTTGAAAATATTGTTATGTCATCAAGATAAATAACAATTGATCTATTGATCAAACCCTTAAATGCTATATCCATGGCTCTCTGGAAAGTAGCTCCAGCATTTATTAAGCCAAAAGACATTTTCTGATAAGCATAGGTTCCCCATTTGGTTCTGAAAGTGGTTTTCAGCCTATCATCTGGATGTACCAATATTTGGTTATAGCCTGAAAAACCATCAAGAAATGACATAAGTTCAGAACCAGCTACTTTTTGAAGTATTTGTTTCATCGTTGGTAATGTGAAATTATCCTTTTGACATGCCTTGTTTAAATTTCTAAAATCAATGTAGATTCTAATATCTCCATTCTTCTTCCTGACGGGTACCATGTTGGAAATCCAATTAGAATGCCTTTTAGGAAAAATGATTTTGGCCTTTAAAATTTTATTGAGTTCTACCTTGATTTGACTTCCAAGATTTGGATGAATTTTTCTTAACTTCTGTTGAACAGGTTTGACATCAGAAAGCATTGGAATTGCATGTTGAATAACATAAGTATTATAAGTTTTCAAGTCTTCATAATTCCAAGAAAAATTATCTTTATACCTACTCAGAAGTTTGACAAAAGCAGTTCTTTCTTCTAAAGTTAACTCAAGTCCTAAATTAACATTTTGAGGATTAGACTCAGAGCCAAGATTTACTAATTCAAACTTCAAAGTAGAACTTTGAAGTTTAGCATTAGTAACTTTCTTGAATCTGTCTTTTATATCATATAGGTCATAAAGTTTAACTACAGATTTAGGAATAGGATTTTCTTTACTTTTTGAGGTATTTTGAAGATCATGATCATTTTCATCAATAATTTGGTCATCATAGGATTTCTCTGAAGTCAAGAAATTCAATATATCTTCATCATGATAGAATACTCTCCAGTTTGTGATATTATCGGGAATGGATGGTCGAAATATTAATTCAACTAAAAATATATCAGGACTGTAATCTTCAGCAGGGAGGAGTTTGGATGCAACATTAGCTAACAAATCAGCTAATGTATTTTGAGTTCTAGGGATAGAAAATATGTTGAATGCTAAAAATTGAGTGGTGACGTCTTGTACAAGGGTTTGATAATGTTTGAGATGACCTGAAAGACAATGGATAGTATTCCTTACTTGTCTTATGACAATTTCAAAATCACCATATACTTTCAAGTATTTGAAATTTAACCCTATTGCTTTATAAAGCCCTTGGATCAAGGCTTCATATTCTGCAGTATTGTTTGTGCACTCAAATTCTAGTCTACATGACAGCGTAGTTTTCTCTCCATCTGGATCAATTAAAATGCATCCTGCTTCTGCACCATCGCTAGATTTTGATCCATCGAAATATAATGACCAAAATAAAGATTTATCTACAGGTTTATCTACAGATGTATCAGAAACATTAACAATTCTAGAAGAATCAGATTGTGAAATTTTTTCAATTTGCGAAATAAAAGTATTTACAAAAAAGGGTGATTGTGGTGTTGTGAAATTCCCAAGGAATGATTCAGCAGAATAACCTCCAAGGATATTGTTATTAAAATCTACAGGTTCATTTACTTGTTCAAATTCAGTTACAGTATGCATCATGTGTTTTTCTCGTTCAAATTTGATTTGATTTGGTTTTCCTTTGTAAAGATGCCACATTTGAGAATAATCAGTTGCAATATAACCATTAAGCTTTGTAGACCAATCCCTGCTTAAGACTAATCCATAGAATTCAGGAATATCTGCGATCAGAATATCAATTCTTTAGACAATTCTAGGATCAGAAGCTAATCGAATAGTAACTGAATTGATTTCTCCTACAACTTGAACTTTAGAGCGATCCAATTGAACAATGTGAATTGCAGACTTTTGTGGTTCAATATTCAATTTTGCACAGACTGAAGTAGGCCTTATATTAGAGGACACTCCTGAATCTATCAAACAATTATGCAAATTCTTGTTGTAGATTTCATAAGTAAAAATAAAATGAGGTGTCTGAGAATTTGATCTTTCTCCAATAAGAACAGTATCAGTGGCATCTACTTTATCTAGTGGCTTACCTGTTCCTTTAGCTGCTTTGGCAACTATACCACTTGGTAGAGGAGCAATATGTGTTGCATTTAATTCTTTCAATAGTAGCTTCTGTTGATGTTTAAGTTTGCTAAGTTCATGTAAGGAAATGTTCGCTCTGGTTTTCTTCATGTCTTCAACAATGTTATAATCCATAGGATCTGATACCACCAAAGTCTTAGATGTTGTTGTAGGAGGATTAGAAGATGATGGCTGATTTTGAGTGGGTAAGGGAGAAGTTTTCTTTACAGGGGATTTTTCTTTAGTAATTGGAGTTGTACTTTTCTTCTTAGGAATAGATTGAGCAGATTCTGTTGTAGATTTACTCCTTGTACTTATAATCATGGATTCTTGTTCACAGTCCGAGTTAGGGATAATGAAATCCCACATCCCATGTAATTCAGCTATTTCCTCTCTTTCTTCTTCTTCATATGATACTGGAGGAGTATCTTCTTCTTCTTCCTCTTCGGATTCTACATTGGAGATTGAATTTGGAGGTTTAGATTCAGCTTCATTTCTTTTGAAGTTTTTGAATGGTCTTTTGGTATAAGTCTCTGCCACTTGCTTTTTAATCTCAACCATCTCATTAAAAATGGTTTTGAGAACTTTTTGTAAACCTTCCATGTCATATGGGTCTCTAGGTGTCTTCTTCTTTGAATCATCTTTAAAGCTGACTTTCTTGGGTTTTCTTTCCTCAATAGCATTTTTCTTATCTAGAGCAATAATCTGTTTTTCAACTGCAATAGCTTCTTTCATATTCTTAGCTAAAGTAGGTTTCGCAGCTCTATCTACAAAAATTGCTATGTTTGAGGGCAAAGCATTTATATACCATTCACTTCTAACCTGCTCACTAGGATTTGAATCTGTAGGGATTTTATTTAAAATTTTGTTGAATCGAGAGTTAAAATCTTTAATGGGTTCCTTGGGTTCTGTCCTCGGATTGGAGAGATCATTGATTAGGGTAGCTATGGATTTGTCATCTCCAAATTTGGTCAAAAAATGATCTGAGAAAATATCCCAACTTGTAATATATCCTGAAGGTAATGAAAAATACCAAGATCCTGCTACCCCTTGCAAATTATAGGGGAATAACCTGACTACAACATCTTCATGTTCAACTCCATTTAAATTTACAGCAATCATAAAATTATTGATGTGTTCTTCAGCTTGTATTTTCAAGTCAGGACTGAATTTTGGTAGCCATTTTTCAGCATGATTTGGTAAATCATGTAAAGGTGTAGGCATATTAACAGCTCCTCGTCTAGCCCATGGTCCTGGTGCTGCTTGTGCCATTGTTGGGATAACAATTGAGGGATTTGAAGAAACAACTGGGGTTTGAGTAGATGTTGTTGGAATAACTATGCTTTTCTGAGTTGAGGTTTGGGAAACAGATGATTGAATTTGCGATGAAGAACTAATATCACTCTCTGATTCCAATGGGGATTTTCTTGTTTTAACTCTACTAGGTAAAGGAAATTCCTTTGGAGGAATACCAAGTTTTTCACTTTGTGACCTAGTGAGAGGTCTGGAAGAAAAAATTTGTGAAGTAACACTACCTTCAAATATTTCAAACTCTTCTAATGATAATGAGAACCCTTGGAGTTTATGAACTAAAGCTTGTATTTTAGGGGACTCAAGAGGTTGATTATTTGAATGATTTGAGACTTTAGTAGTGGGTGTTTGAATATTTCTATAAATTTCTTCCCTGGTGATTTGAGATGTAGAAGAAATTGATGAGGGTGATGAGGGTGAGTTGCTCTTAAAATGGCCTGTGGATTGAGATTTACTTGCCATTCATAGCTTATGCCCTCCTTCTAGCGTCAAAAATGTTGAAGCCTTGAAAATTGCTACTTCAAACATTGGGGGAAAACCACCTGGTCAGGACCTTAGGACAACTCCTTTTCCATTTGGTGTGGTGGCTCTGATTGGATTTATAGGACCAGTTTCCTAATAACTAATGTGTTGGTGATGGGATGATTGTATGAGTGAATAATGAAACTAAATGACAGAAATAATCTATCAAATTTAATCTATAACTTATAAATAATTTAAAAACTAACCCGGGTGTCAAATATGAATACAACTTTAAGATTGTTTCAATCAAACCAATAACCATGAAAATGTATTATTATTTAATTGAAATATGCAGTATCAAATAATGATAACTCTGTTTAAGAAATTAAACAGAGTTATAATAACACATTGCATTCATCATTTTATATATCATTTGCACATATTGTGAGAGATAAATATTTCTATACACTCAGAAATGATATGTATAAAGAAATATTTGTAAAACAAGTATATATAAATGATAGAAAATTCAAAGAGAATATCTCATAACATAAGAAAAATAACAGTAAATTGATAGAAATACCAAATTCATCTTGATACTTTTCCTTATGCAATTCAATATTCAGATCCAGTGCTTCAATGTAAAACAAACTCCAAGGTACAAAAATGCAATTCTTAGAGATAATTTGCCATAAACCACGAGATGTGATCCTTTATAAAAATAAAGTAGTCGATGGAGTACAAAAATATAACATCCAAGCCAAAATATTACAAATTCAGGACCCCTTCTCCAATGCACGGAAGGGGTTTAAATAGGAAATTAATAAAACAAAATAACTAAAACTATTGCTATCATTGGAAATCTAGAAATAGACTTGCAATATTAAAATGAAACAGATTCACTTATTTTCTCCTGCATTCAATGTGCCAAGGTGGAAAATTTTGAGCATATCTTTGACATTTGTTGGATTACTTAGCCTCGAATGTAACTGACCATTATACGTGGCATCAGAAAACTCTGGAATGATGCAATTAATGGCATTGGAAAGGAATTTGATTGCCATTTGTTGACTGTGTGGCTTGATTAGAAATGTCCACATGATATCCCATGAAATTCCTTGAAGTTTGTTGATTTGCTAATTCTTATTGACTAATTCTTACTTCCACCTGGTATCAGTCTCTTTTACCTTCGGTAATTTACCTGGAATATAATCTGAAATTAAATTGGTGGCATATAAGCTATCATTAACCAACTGTGTTATACTATTCATCATAATTTTGGCTCTTGATGTGGCTCTTTCTACTTTGATCAATTGTTTTTCCCATTCAGCAAACAAAATTTCTTTGTGCCTTTCCTCAATCTTGTGAAGGTTTGCATTCTTTCCTTGCTCCGAGTCTTGCCATGAAAGAAATTCAGAAATTTTCTCATCTGCATCGTCAAATTCATATTTGAGGCTAACTGCTTCATCTAGAAGATATGATGTTATTTCACATAAGGGCTCAGATTGTGCCATCTTTTGACAGAGTTCATTCAACTGTTGAGACAGTAGTTTATTTATTTCAAGAGCTTCAGTTTTAAATTGATCCAATTTAGGATAATCCCTAAATTTGTCCAATCTTGCTTGGAATATTTTTTCTTGCTCAACCTTAGCAGGTTTTTCATTTTGCAGTAGGGTTTGTAACTTTGCCACATTCTCAGTGGTCTTTTCTCTTTCAAGTTGATTATTTAGCTTATTAACAATATCTTATTTTTATGTCTGTACATTAGCCTTACTGCCTGTGTTTTCTTTCTCAGTATGCACATTGGTCTTAATACCTTTCTGTCTGAAATGTAGTTTCTTTCTCAATAGGTTCATTTGTTTTGCTGCTAGTATTCTCCTTTTGCACATTAGGCTTGATACTTGTGCTTGCCTTTTCATTCTGTACATTATCCTTGTTGGTAGATGGTTCTTTTCCTGCTTTGTTAGCTGCATCTTCTTTTTCCTTCTGCTGTGTTTCTATATTTTCAGATTCTTGCAAAGGGATTCTTAATTGGTCAAGAGGAGCTTTTATTAGTATCTGACTTCTAAACTGCAAGAATTTATTCATATCCTCTTTCTAAAATTTGGATTTAGCCAACTCATAAACTTGGGCAAATTTATCAATAGAAACAAATAAATCATCAAATTCGTCAGGCTCATGCTCAAATCTAGCGATTTGAACCAAAGTTGTGAAATCAAATGCTACTTTTTTCGGGTCATACTGCCTACCTGGGACTGTTGAGAGCTTAATATCCCTTATTTTAATGACTTCCTTCTCAGCATGTTTGAATTCATTAAGAGTATAATTCCCACAGTGAAAGGGAAAAGTAGGCCACATCAGTTTCTTATTATTCTTTAGACACCTTGACATACCTTCTACTGTTAACTGATAAGAAATTTCTTGTGCTAACAGTTTGTCAGGAACATATAGGGGTAAAATATGGGGCTCCACAATGCTTCCAAAAACTCTGACATAGGTAAATTTCTCTTCTCCAAAACAGTCACCAATCTGGGATATATCAGTCTTTTCCTTTTTAGAGAGCGAGGGAGGAAATTGGTTAAAAATAGTTTGATAGACAGGAATCAGAAAACCATGACAAATTCTATATACATGAATTTTAAAATGGACCTTCCACAAGAGCTTATGGTAAATATGTATAGGAATAGGATCTTGGGGGGTCCATTTCCAACCTAGAATGGGAAATTCTGAATTGAAACATAGGGCATCTAAAATGTAGGCGCAGAAGTAAAATGGGATCGTATTTCATGTATCCTTATCCTTTCTATACTCTAGGATTCTATTGGTTATCTTGTCTGAAAGGATAACTGACCAGTCCATGATTTAAGAATTCATAGCAGAATGAATCAAAGGTAACATTTGGATTGAAAACCTCGCAGAATTATCGTTTCTGAAAAGCCTACACATCATTGCGGCAGCATAACAATATGGGGGCAAAAGAGACTCCACTGAGTACATACCTAATGCTTCATTTTTGTGTTTCTCTGGAGCTTTTCTCCATTCCCTGATTAGTTCTGACTGAGTCTCATTGCCTGCGGCGAAATCTGCTATGAAAGCCTTGTTGTAGACCTTTTGCGGGTCTGGCAGATGGTACATTGCCTTTATATCCTCTGCTCTAAAAGATCCAAATATTGTTCCCATGGCTGAAACAAATGTCCTGTTTTTTATGGTGACATTGTCAATCACCCACCGAATTACATCATAATAGGGGAAAATGTTTTCCCGAGCTGCAATTCTGTGAAGGAATGAATTGGCAAGCTCTTTAAGAGGAGTCTCAGAATCAGAATCTGAGTCTTCTTCGTCTGGTACTGTCACCTTTACTTCAGTGACTTTAGGGTTTTCTCTTTCAATCAGGTTATATACATCTTCCCAAGACATTTTTCCAAGACCCTGGCATGAAGTATCTGTAACCAGCTTAATTTTGGCTGGTTTTTCTTTTGGTACTATGGGAATAATAGTAGTCTTTGCAGTGGCAGCAGCCTTTTCTTTCTTAGATCTCTTAGACATTTTGTCGTCTGGTAAGATTTCACTTGCTCAGCGAATGAGAGGATTAGGTATTCTATTGTTCTGCAAATGAGAAAAACTTTTAGAAGCGGTAAAAATGATAAAAATGAATTAAGGAGAATAGCTGTATGAAAAGATTTATTCGTTGATTTGAATTTATTAACTCTGTGGTTAAAATTAAATTCCCTCCATAAGAGTCACACTCACACATTCAAAATAGAATCAATCACCATTATTCCTTTGATTTTCTATTTAATAATGACGTACAATCAGAGATTGGCGATTTTGAAATGAGAATATAAAACTTCCCTTTTGAATTTTTTGATTGTGATGAATAAATAACATATGCACAAAAATAAAAGTAAAGACTAAATATTGATCGCATCGGGGTTTTTCAAAAGGGACAACAAATAACATTTCATGATCTTTGCCGATTTGCGATTGCGATGATGGTGTATCGCATCAGGATTTTCCGAAGGAAATAAGTTACAAATGATATCCCCCAATTTGCGATTGCGATGATGGTGGGGTCCATCGCATCGGGACATAGAATGAGTGAATATGGTGTTTGTCCCTACGAAATGCGATTGCGATAAATCGCATCGCATCAGAATTTTATAAAACAGAATGTGAAACTTTTAAGGTCCTTCCGATTTGCTATTGTGATTACTTTATCACATTGGACTTATTCAATATGAATACTTTTATGTATTATGTTGATGTGATAAAAGACTTTATATCTCATCGGATCGGAGATTTTAAATGTTGAATTTCTTTATATGCACTTGTAATTTGCGATATGTGATATATGCTTTCCTAATCAATGAAATTTTTTATTGTTTTATTCAAAATGATCGAATTTCCTCTAAGTCTTTTATTCCTATTTAAAAAAGAAAGGCGACCTATTTCTAAATGAAATTTATCTAAAATTTTGAAATGGGGAAGGTTGTTGTACCGTACAACACACCCTCAAGCCACAATGGTTTCTTCTCCCTCTCATCCTTTTGTAGATTCCTTGACCTCTCAACATGTTGAGTTAAAGCCCTATAGAGATAGAATTTCCAATAGATAATGTTGGATATATACTTGAAAGAGCATGATTAATTAAATTTGAGACAACAAGCTAGGTAAAATGAGATCAGAGAATGGAATTAAAAGGCTAGGGTATAGGAAACTACTTATAGAGATACTAAACAATATCAAGGTGGAGGAGGCTAGGAAGAGTCACCCTGAGAGATGAGATCAAAGCTAGTGGGAGTAAGTTGACCAAAATGTGGAGAAACAAGAAATACAAAGGAATAGACAAGGTCGTGAAAAGAGCTAAAGTATAGGGCTTGAGCGCAAAATGGTGAACTAGCATTAGAGAAATTTTTAAGTATAAAATGGGCCTCCTAAGGAATATTATAAAGTAATAATGGAAATAATAAAATAATATTAGATTAAATCATCAAATTTTAGAGGGAAAAAATGAAAAAACTACTTTTACAACTTATATCCCTATGGTTTTACTCAAATTCCGAGTGGGATCTCTCATTGGAAGAAAATTTTACTTTTGAATCACTTTTCTACATGAAAAAATAGAAATACATGAAAAAAACTTGATTGTGATCACATTTTTCATGTATTTATTATTTTTTGTGTAGCAGGGTCCATCGAAAGTATGCAACATGGGTACTCCTTGGATAAGGAATTAAAATTCACATATAATGAGAGCTCTTGCTCAAAATATGAGTAAAAACATAGGGACCTAAGTTGAAAAAGTAGTTTTTTTTTAACATTTTTACTTTTTTACTCCAACAATGGTGAATCATCCCCCATGATTGACATTGTCATCTTAAATCCTATTAGTTCATATAAAGTTGATTTTGGTTGTACATTTTTTTTTAGGCCCATTTTAGACCTCAAAATTTCTCTAATGAGATGCTCCATCTAAGGGATGGAGTGATGAAAACATGAAAAGAACCAACAAGTTTATTACAATTGCAAATAAATACTAAGATATAACTTGAATAGAAGGATGATGAATTACAATGTATAGAATAACAAGAATCAAAAGAAGAAGAACCACATATTTTGGTATTGAGGAGATCAATTTGTCAAAGAAGCTAGCTATAAAGGTATTTGTTTATTACTGATAAATATCCTATAACTATTAGGGAGATAATAGTTTTAAATTAGAATCACAAACTTAGGAAAAAGGCCATCGTTAAAGAAATGGAATCCTTGGATGAGAATGAGGCTTGGGATCTAGTGTACTTTCCAGCTGAAAGAAGTCCCATTGACAACAAATGGGTATTTAAGACAACGTTGAATGCAAAAGGCAAAGTAGAGAAATATAAATCTTGGTTAGTAGCAAAAGGTTATTCCCAAATAGAGGGAATTGATTTTGGTGAGATATTTTTTCCTATTGCCAAGTTAACTCACATTAGATTTATTTTATATGTTGCTACTACTTTTTATTGTGAACTAGAATAGATGTGCGTAAGGAAAACATTCCTACATAGGGATTTGGAAGAATAAATCTACATGAAGTAGCCAAAAGGATTTGCGACGAAAGGAAAGAAGAATTCTTGTGTAGACTGATAAAGTTACTATGTGGGTTAAATCAATCACCAAGGATGTGGTATCAAAAATTTGATATTTATATATGTGGACTTGGGATTTGTTAGGATTCTGCAATTTATTAGCAATATTGGCAGAGTCCAATTACAGAAACAACATCGTTTCAACCAACTTTGGGATTCTAGGATCTAGCCCTCCTGAATCCGGAGAGGGATCTCTCCAATATGTACAAAGATGGATTTGTCTTTGAAGTTTGGGGTTATGGTATTAGGCTAGTTATGAAGACCAAGGGTTTTGTTTTTTTTTGGTTGTACAAAGATAAATGAAGGTGAAGGAAGTCTAAATGAAGGGTGAAGATGAATGAAAGCGAAAATTGATTCAGCTAAGAAGATAAGCAAGAAACAGCTTCAATCCATTGGGCTATGGAGTCATAGTAGGGTTTTAATTCGAGTAGCAAGAGGCAAGAGTGGTCCATGGGGCAAGTCATCTATGTCTAAGGATCTCTTTAAATTTTGATTTATGGAATGGAGTGATACATCAAGAAGGGGAATTAAACAGATGCAGAACGAAGAGCAGCCTAGGATCTGATAAGTACTTTTAAACCAGTCAGCCTTTGACAAACACTTAAGAAGGACAGGAAAGCAGACTAGGATCTGGTAAGTACTTTTAAACTAACCAACCTTTGACACACTTCCAATAGAAAACATACAAAACAATGGGAAACACAAAGATAACACAGAATGGTCTAAGATCTGGTAAGTGCTTCTAAACTAGCCAGCTTTTAACGCATTCCAAGGGAAACATTCAGACAGTCTTTGGGAGTGAAACTAGGACCAGGGCGCACCATATCTTCCAGCGTTCATCTCTACTTAACTAATACTGAACATAACATTCAAGACTGACATTCAGCTAAACAATCAGATGAGGGAACGCCATCATTCCTATGCTTAAACCGAATTAAATCATTCCTAAATAAAACAAAGGGAAGAAAACATTAAAATAAAGATTTCTCAGCCAGATAAGGTTACTGATATACAGTAGGTCCTAACCCCGTTTAAACTGTTCTTTACAGTGGAAAATGAAACAAAATGAAAACAGAAATAAAATAACAAGTTACAAATGAGAATAACATCACCGTCAACATAGACCAGGATCCCATAAATCAGCTTGTATTGATGTTCCAAACCAGTTACAATCTTTAATTCCAATGGTTCTTTACAGCTTCAGGCTTCTCAGCTCAACTTAGGTTTTTTCTCTTACAAACTGAGCTTACAGCAGCTTCAGAAAACTATTTACATGCTACAGATATGCAGTGACCAACAGTTTCTCATCTTCTACAGAAGTATTTATAGAAGAATGAGGAGAAAAAATCTGAGGAAAGATCTCTCAGGACAATTAATACAGGTTCAAGACTTCTCGGCCTGTTGAGGGGCTCGAGGGAGAAGTGTATAGGTGGACTACTGTATTAATGTTCACAATTAATATCAAAGCTCGGTGGGAGCTTTATTTGACTTCGAGGCTTTGTGTGCTGTGTGGAGTAACTTCTGCAGATTTTTATGCATTTACTTCCTGGCAGAAGTAACTCCCTGGTTGCGCTGAGGCGAATATCTGATTTTCTTCAATAACTTCGGCCACTGTTTTGAAAGGTTTGAGGCAACAGGTGGCTCTGTGGTAGCTGAGGAATCAATTTGCCTCAGATGTGGCGGTGGAGGCTTTCTGTCTGATAAAACACTTTAGGTTTTCTTTAAACTGTGTTTTGAGTTGGGGATTAGGCTTTTGATAACCGTCTTAGCCGTAATCCCCGTAAAATTGTCTTCAATCCTCATCTGTTGTGCTTTATCTTCAAAACTGATACTCTTTAACTGTTCTTTTGAATAAAACAGTGTCTTGTCGATGTGTAGGGCCGCACAGGGCTCTTTATGCTATCAACGCTCATGAAACATTAATAAATCATTGAACAGAGCCCGTGAATGGTTCTTTTAAATAGCTCGAAGGCACAGGAAGAGTCTTTCCCAACCCTCGGCTCTCCTTCATTATATAATGGAAAACCATTAAAACACCTGCAAAACACAAAAACAGTTAATAAATCCTGCGTTTTTAGGTTTTAACTGCTTCAGAGGGTGGGAGAGGAGCGTGGCCGTCGGATCGTGGAGCGGGGGCACAGATCAACAGCGGAGATGCGGCGGATGGACGTAATGGAAAAAAACCTTTATAAACAACGGAAAATGGCATTTTTCAACTTTACAAAGGGAAAAGGCGTATTTTATATGAATGGCGGGGGTATCGTATGGTGGGCTCGGCAGGACTGATCGCAAATCGCAAAAGTGGAAAACGTGATGGCGGATTATGCGACGGAGAGAAAATGCGATATTGCGATTATGCGATGGGCGGAAACTGCGATGGATCGCATCGCATATATTTGCGATGGGTGCTTTAAATAAAACCGCAATTTTTCGATTTGTGCTTTGCGATGGATCGCATCGCAGATATTTGCGATGGGCGCTTTAAATAAAACCGCAATTTTGTGATTTGCGCTTTGCGATGGAGGAGGGAATATGCGATTATGCGATAAGGTGGATCGCATCGCAAATATTTGCGACGCGATCAAAACGTATCGCAAATATTTGCGATGGATCGATTAATTTAAACGAGACGAAATGCGATACTGCGATTTTGCGATTTGCGATTGGGCGGAACGATCGCATCGCAAGTTTTTGCGATGGGTCAGTTAAACAAACCACGGAAAATGCGATTTTGTGATATTGCGATTTGCGCTGAGCGCCAAAGGGTTTAGAACTCGGTTCCAGGGTACGGGTATATGGATGAAAAGGGTTAGGGGCTTAAGCTCGAGGGGCTTGATCACAACACATCAAAAGCATGTATTTTCATGGTTTTTTTGAAGGGTTTAAGAGGGAAATGAAAGGTTAGATAAGGCTAGAAGGGAGTCTTAGACCTTGTAAAAATGAATTTTGATGAGGGAAGAAGCGAAGGTAGAAAATGAAGAGTTTTGGCAGAGTAAAGGGGATAGACATATGAAGTTAATTTGGGAAAGGAAAGGGGAAAATAGGGTTTGCTGCAGTATCTTAGCTTTGGAAGCGGCCAAAGTCTCCCAGTTCCGAGGAAAAGATCTGATTTTGGACAGAGGCATGAGGCCTTCTAGAGTCTTCAAGAGCCAACAATTTTTAGTGATAAATTTTTTTCCTTGGAGGCTCAAAAAGTCTTAGCCACCTTTTGGTATAACAAAATATTATAGGTGGCTAACAGTGGCTCCACTTGGGGATGGTGCCTTCTTGAAGGCATCAAGAATTCAGACTTGATTTCTCTGGGACGCTGACTTGTGCCTAATCCATTGGGGTGTCCTTCCTTTGCTGGATGATCTGGTTTTGAAAAAAATTTAGCAGCTGAAAACAATGGACTTTCATCAATACAAACTTTCTACCTACCCAATCCTACTGATCTAAAATTTTCTCTTCATCAGAGTGCACTTGGATTGGCGAACTCTTTTCACAACATTTTATTCTTTTGAAAGCATAAAAACTAATCTAATTCTACTCCTTATTTCTCCCTGAACTCAGATTAAACAATTGAGCTCAGATATTTCTCGACCTAATCTACTGTCTGTTGGGATTAAACTGTCCAACAGACTTTCATTCTCTAAATTCTACAACAGAAATTTAAAAATAGTCAAGTCAAGATTAAGCTGTTTGACTTGCTGTGATCTATGGCATAAAAACAAGTTGCACATAGTTTTTTATTTGCAGAAAATTAAAATCAAAATGGAAGGCTTAAGATCTGAAAGTTTCTCATTATGGCCTTCTCTTTTCTTCACAGCTCCGATTTTGCTTTGTTTTTGAGCTGACCCTTCTTTGTTTCTGATTCAGATTTTGGGCAAATTAGAACCAGGTTTTCTCTTTTATGACTCAAAAAATAAAATAGTTTTGAGTCATCTCTCTTTGGAAACTTTGGTTCAGATTTTGAGTTTGTTTGAACCTTCATTTCTATCCTAATCTATCTACTGATAAGCCAAGATTAAACAGTTTGGCAAATCGAATTCACTATCCTATCAGCAGAAAAAATTAAAGCTAATTATTCAAGATTAAACAGTTTGACTAACTAGAAGTGTGTTTTGTAGGAGTGGCTTTTAAGCTTGCACACTTTCAGATTTGTTTCTCTTTTTTGGCATGTGGTTGTGCCTTTCTTGTTTTCATTTCTGCCCTCTTTTCATTCTTTCTTTGTTTTTTTATTTTTGAATCCTTGATTTTTTCTCCAAAGCAGAAAACAACAACTAACTACATGCTCGGAACTGAGCTTTATTGACATTCCTATCTAACCTATTCTAAACATGGAGTATTTACATATTCATATGATACAAAAGTGCCAATGCAGCCAGCTGAGTAATGTCAAGAAGAAGAAGAAACTCTGGCTACTTGTCAGAGGTATCCATAGTATATTTTGAAGATTAATCTTCAAAACTGAGGCTATCACACAAGGTGACAGCTTTTCATGTCTCTGGCTTTTGCAAAGGATCAATGCTTGATAATTTGAGCCAGTCGGGATTTCTACACACTCTTCCATAGGATCAACAAAGAAAAGATGAAGATTCTCTTCCTTTTGGTCCTCCACAATTGGTAGATCATCTACTTCCAAGACATCAGCTTTGAGGACTATATCTTCAGTATGTATCTTGGAAGTATCATCATTCTTAACCTACAAAATAGCAAACAGTGAAATATTTTCTTTCTTTGAATCTATGCTTGCTTCTTATATAAATTCAGGCTCTTTAAATGACAGACTAATATCAGTGAAGGGAGAAGTTTCTTCTTGAGAAGATGATATATCCACAGCAGGATAGTCTTCTATTTGTTTTTCTCCTTCATCTTCATCATCTTTTGAACTGGAGGACTCATCATATTTGACAGTGTTGTCCTCTTGTGGCCCTTGTATGCTCGTATTCAGTGGACTAAAATCTGTGAAGAGGTTATTATATTCTTGAGCAGGGGAGTACTTAAAGGTTTCCTCTTTTTCAAGAGGATGATCCTTTTGCTCAAAAATTTCTTTATTGCTCTTCTATTCACCTTCTGAGTTGAAAGGCTGCTGATTTTCAATTATGTGAAAGCCATTAGTGATGGATCGAAAAGGATGATTGTGGCTTTCAAGCTGATGATGGTGAAACTCATAACACCAATCAAATGTTGGTTGCCCTGCATGATTATTTTTTTCTTGGAACTCATCATCATCATCAGACTGATCAAAATTTGGAAATTTATCAGAATAAACAATTTCATCAGCCAAACATATTGGATTCTCAGCAGGTCCCTTTTTATTTTGATCTACAAAAGAACTTTCTAAATCTGTACAACAAAGTTCTCTAGGTGAATGGGCAAGAGTGCTTATTTTTCAAAAAGTTTCAGAGACTGGTTGTTTATTAATAGTCTGATCTATCTCTTTTTCTATTAAAGGAGAAGATGTTTCTATATTCTTTTGAACAAAAGGACAGCAGTTCTCTGTTTCTTGTGAAGACTGGTTTTGAGGCTGGATGTCTTCTTGAGCCTCGGCTACAAGGGATGATGAATCAATATTTGAGTTTTCATGGATATATTGAGGGATGTTCTTTATTTCTTGGATCATCTCTTCCTCGACTGATTCATCTATGCTTTTAAAATTTTTCAATAGGAGATTAAACTCATGAATGGCTGTTAAAAGATCTTCAGGATGCATTTCTTCCAAAGCTTCTTCATTATCTATAATGTGTTGGGTGATGTTTCGCGATGGATCATAATATATTGCACCCAATGATAATTATGTAGTGTTTTCTTCAAATTTCTCATAGAGCAAATATTCAAGGTCTCTTAAAGAAAATAAACTACTAGATCTTAAGCATTCATACCAATCCCTAGCTTTTCCTTCTAATGTTAACATGAAAATTTTCATTAGGCAGTCTTCATGCCATTCAACTTTCAACCTCCATACATGTATATGAAATTTGATGAGATGTAATAGAGGGTCATCAAACTTTTCACCTTGAAAAATAGGTAGGTTTTCATCCCAATTCACCCGGGGCATCTTATGTGGAAACCCAGGGATATGATCTCTGCTCATTGGGGCATATCTTCGTTGTATTCTTGGAATCATATTTGTAAATCAAGAAAGAGGTCACTGTGTCTGGTCAATCAGTTCAGGGTCTTCTACCAGTGGATTCATTTGGTCTTTTGGGAGTTTCAAAGTGTGGAGTCGCCAGGTGGAAAATTTTTAGCTCCTAAGGAGGTAAAAGGTTTTATGGTCCACCACCATGTACCAATCTAAAGATATCAGGGGTACTCTGAGTCTTAGCAGTATTTAAAATGAAAAGAACTAAATCCCCAATGGAGTCGCCAGAAATGTTAGGATTTTGTAATTTATTAGCAAGATTGGCAGAGTCCAATTACAGAAACAACATAGTTTCAACCAACTTTGGGAGTCTAGGATCTAGCCCTCCTGAATCCGAAGAGGGATCTCTCCAATTTGTACAAAGATGGATTTGTCTTTGAAGTTTGGGGTTATGGTATTAGGCTAGTTATGAAGACCAAGGGTTTTGTTTTGTTTTGGTTGGACAAAGATAAATGAAGGCGAAGGAAGTCTAAATGAAGGGTGAAGATGAATGAAAGCGAAAATTGATTCAGCTAAGAAGATAGGCAAGAAACAGCTTCAATCCATTGGGCTATGGAGTCATAGTAGGGTTTTAATTGGAGTAGCAAGAGGTAAGAGTGGTTCATGGGGCAAGTCATCTATGTCTAAGGATCTCTTTAAATTTTGATTTATGGAATGGAGTGATACATCAAGAAGGGGAATTAAACAGATGCAGAACGAAGAGCAGCCTAGGATCTGATAAGTACTTTTAAACCAATCAGCCTTTGACAAACACTTAAGAAGGACAGGAAAGCAGACTAGGATCTGGTAAGTACTTTTAAACTAACCAGCCTTTGACACACTTCCAATAGAAAACATACAAAACAATGGGAAACACAAAGATAACACAGAATGGTCTAAGATCTGGTAAGTGCTTCTAAACTAGCCAGCTTTAACACATTCCAAGGGAAACATTCAGACAGTATTTGGGAGTGAAACTAGGACCAGGGCGCACCATATCTTCCAGCGTTCATCTCTACTTAACTAATACTGAACATAACATTCAAGACTGACATTCAGCTAAATAATCAGATGAGGGAACGCCAACATTCCTATGCTTAAACCGAATTAAATCATTCCTAAATAAAACAGAGGGAAGAAAACATTAAAATAAATATTTCTCAGCTAGAGAAGGTTACTGATATACAGTAGGTCCTAACCCTGTTTAAACTGTTCTTTACAGTGGAAAATGAAACAAAATGAAAACAGAAATAAAATAACAAGTTACAAATGAGAATAACATCACCTTCAACATAGACCAGGATCCCATAAATCAGCTTGTATTGATGTTCCAAACCAGTTACAATCTTTAAGTCCAATGGTTCTTTACAGCTTCAGGCTTCTCAGCTCAACTTAGGTTTTTTCTCTTACAAACAGAGCTTACAGCAACTTCAGAAAACTATTTACATGCTACAGATATGCAGTGACCAATAGTTTCTCATCTTCTACAGAAGTATTTATAGAAGAATGAGGAGAAAAAAATCTGAGGAAAGATCTCTCGGGACAATTAATATAGGTTCAAGACTTCTCAGCCTGTTGAGGGGCTCGAGGGAGAAGTGTACAGGTGGACTACTGTATTAATGTTCACAATTAATATCAAAGCTCGGTGGGAGCTTTATTTGACTTCGAGGCTTTGTGTGTTGTGTGGAGTAACTTCTGCAGATTTTTATGAATTTACTTCCTGGCAGAAGTAACTCCCTGGCTGCGCTGAGGCGAATATCTGATTTTCTTCAATAACTTCGGCCACTGTTTTGAAAGGTTTGAGGCAACAGGTGGCTCTGTGGTAGTTGAGGAATCAATTTGCCTCAGATGTGGCGGTGGAGGCTTTCTGTCTGATAAAACACTTTAGGTTTTCTTTAAACTATGTTTTGAGTTGGGGATTAGGCTTTTGATAACCGTCTTAGCCGTAATCCCCGTAAAACTGTCTTCAATCCTCATCTGTTGTGCTTTATCTTTAAAAATGATACTCTTTACTATTCTTTTGAATAAAATAGTGTCTTGTCGATGTGCAGGGCCGCACAGGGCTCTTTATGCTATCAACGCTCATGAAACATTAATAAATCATTGAACAGAGCCCATGAATGGTTCTTTTAAATAGCTCAAAGGCACGGGAAACGTCTTTCCCAACCCTCGGCTCTTCTTCATTATATAATGGAAAACCATTAAAACACCTGCAAAACACAAAAACAGTTAAGAAATCCTGCGTTTTTAGGTTTTAACTGCTTCAGAGGGTGGGAGAGGAGCGTGGCCGTCGGATCATGAAGCGGGGGCGCAGATCAACGGCGGAGATGCGGCGGATGGACGTAATGGACAAAAACCTTTATAAACAACAAAAAATGGCATTTTTCAACTTTACAAAGGGAAAAGGCGTATTTTATATGAATGGCGGGGGTATCGTACGGTGGGCCCGACAGGACTGATCGCAAATCGCAAAAGTGGAAAACGCGATGGCGGATTATGCGACGGAGAGAAAATGCGATATTGCGATTATGCGATGGGCGGAAACTGCGATGGATCGCATCGCATATATTTGCGATGGGTGCTTTAAATAAAACCGCAATTTTGTGATTTGCGCTTTGCGATGGATCGCATCGCAGATATTTGCGATGGGCGCTTTAAATAAAACCGCCATTTTGCGATTTGCGCTTTGCGATGGAGGAGGGAATATGTGATTATGCGATCAGGTGGATCGCATCGCAAATATTTGCGACGCGATCGAAACGTATCGCAAATATTTGCGATGGATCGATTAATTTAAACGAGACGAAATGCGATACTGCGATTTTGCGATTTGCGATCGGGCGGAACGATCGCATCGCAAGTTTTTACGATGGGTCAGTTAAACAAACCGCGGAAAATGTGATTTTGTGATATTGCGATTTGCGCTAAGCGCCAAAGGGTTTAGAACTCGGTTCCAGGGTACGGGTATATGGATGAAAAGGGTTAGGGGCTTAAGCTCGAGGGGGCTTAAGTCCTATACATAAAAACATGTATTTTCATGGTTTTTTGAAGGGTTTTTTGAAGGAAATGAAGGTTCTGATAAGGCTAAGAAGGGGTCTTAGACCTTGTAAAAATGAATTTTGATGAGGCGAAGAAGGAGAAAGGTGAAAATGAGGGATTTTTGTGGGAAACAAGGGGATAGACATATGAAGTTAATTTGGGAAGGAGGAAAAGGGAAAATAGGGTTTGCAGCAGTATCTTGGCTTTGGAAAACAGCAGGTTTTTTGAGTTCCAAAGGGAAAAAGCAGATGCAGATTTTGGACAGAGGCATGAGGCCTTCTAGAGTCTTCAAGAGCCAACAATTTTTAGTGATAAAATTTGTTCCTTGGAGGCTCAAAAAGTCTTAGCCACCTTTTGGTATAACAAAATATTATAGGTGGCTAACAGGATTCACAAGGAGCAAAGCGGATCACTGTGTATGTTTCAAATTAGTTGGTGATCATCATATTTATTTTGAATTGTATGTAGATGATATGTTGTTGATTGGAAATGATAGGGAAATAATTTAAGAAGTGAAAACTCAATTTTCATCTAAATTTGGACATAGAAGATCTTAGTGCTACAAATTTCATTTTGGGCATGGAAATTAGAATAAATTGGGAATATTGGAATTCTGGTTAAATTAGAGGAAATATGTTGAGACAATATTGTAGAGGTCTAATATTCAAAAATGTAAACTGGTAAAAGTTCCTATTATTGTAGGTGTAAATTTATATGTAGATCAGTGTCCCAAGACATAAGAAGAGGAAGAGGACATGTCCTATGCTCCATATGCCAACACAGTTTGAATTTTGATGCATTCAATGGTCTATACTAGACTGGACAATGCACATGCAATGGGAATATTGAGCAGGTATATGTCAAAACTAGGGAAGTGTCATTAGACAACATTATAGTGGGGTTTTAGGTGTTTGATTGGTGTTGCTGGCTATGGATGGTGCTACCAAGGAAGGTCAGGATTGGACGGAGTGTTGGAAATACATTGCTTTGTTTATGCAAACTGGTCTAGAAATATAGACTGAGAAAGATCTACAAGTGGGTATATGTTTAATATTGGAATCAACTCACTAATCAGAGGAGGACGGGTTGAATCAATATTGATAGAGTTTATTAACTTTATAAAAAAAAAAAAACTCCCAATCTAGTCAATAATATGCAACAATTAATTAGAATATTTTAACATGTAAACATACTAAATAAACATCATCAACATACAATTATGAACAAGGATGAAAAATGATATTTGGTGGAAAACTCCCTCCTGGTCAAAAACTACCCTTGTTTTTGTTGATGCTTTGCTTGAATTCTATTAATCAATCAATCATATCTTTACAATATTTTAGTTGGTCACCACCAGCAAGGAGCCATTACCCCTTCTACACAACGATTTTTGTCACAATCTTCAATTATAAATAATTATTTCTCAGTACTAGTACTATAAACAATGATTTCTATCACAATTTTTGCTTTAGAAATTATGGATACACTTGTCAAATGATGATCTATTTACCCTTGTGTGCACTTGTATTTTTTGCATTCTGGATCACTGAGGTAGCCTCCACATTTACTCTTATACATTCACTATGCCTGTTGTAACTTAATTCTTCCTTTTCCCATTGATCACATGAAATCCCTCATCTTTGTTCTACACCTTTGCATCATACTTTCTCTTGATCTTCAAGTGAAAAATACAAATAATTCTTCAGGAAGATATTGGGCACTCACATCATCTCCAAACTAGTCTCATGTCATTGAACATCTAATTCATGCGCACAACTGGAGGACAATTATACTCGATAAAGTAACCATAGAAGATAAATTGCATTCCACTACCTCCATTGTGCACTTAAAAATTGCATTTGCACCTTTTGAGAGTCAAATCCTCTTTCAATTGAACATTATAAACAAAACCATGTGAAATTACCTTGGTCGGAGCTCTTAATTCTTTTTATTGTGTGCACTATAAGGGTAACTCTCCTTATGTGCTTCGTAAAGCGCGTTAGTAACTCGCCCTGAATAATAGATGACTTGCATTACTTGCTCAAGTAACTCGATCTTCTTAGTGCTTCATTAGACTAGATCCATGAGAAAATCCACACATTATGGTTGAACATATCAAAGCCACTCATCAATGTGTGCTCATTCTATTGTGGAGATACCAAATCAATCCATTACCATGATTTTGCATTTAATCAATGCATTCACACCTTCAATCATGACCAAAACCAAAACATTCATTAGAGACAAGTTTAATCAAACTTTTGAACAAAACAAACTTGAGAAATTTCATTGGTATGCGCACTTGGTATTTGTTTTGATACTACAAGAACATCGTTGGGATGACATTCTCTTTGCAGGATAGACATGGCACTTTGCACACTTGAAATTCCAAATGATGCCCAAATTTGTGTAGGAATCAACTTTCTATGCCCAGATTTTTTCTAAGGATCTTCATCAACTTTACAAGCACTTGTAGGGCCTATGGGAACCTATAAAACTTCAATGACACCTTAAAAACCCCTGATACATCAACTTCACCAACAAAAAGGACCATAAACAAACCTATGTTTACCTCAGTGCCAACCAATCACTGATTCATAATACAACAATATACCCCTTTGGCATTGATGGCAACCTCCTGCAAACACCCATACATCTCTTATTTCTTCCTCCCCCTTTGACATCAATGGAAAATGGTAGTTTAAGATGTCTAAAAGGAACATCAACAACACCTATGAACATTCTAATCAACATTATTCTAACAAGCCCAAAACCAACATCACGTCTTCTCTTTGTTGAAGAAAATTTCTCTGCATGTGTAGATCAACTGCATACAACTACACAAACAAATCTTCATCTTCCATCATCCTTGATGTTGATAAAGCACTTTTAATCATGCTTGTCCTATGTAATACAAATACATAGCTCCTTAGAGAAAATGCATGACTATTCCTATCACCAACTTGATTACAAAGCTTCATAAGTGAAATACAGGGTTATAAATGAAACATTAATGACTGCAAAAATACTAACTAACCCATACATGACCAATATAATCTCTCATGGATCTTACTCCAATGCATGTCTAACACCAATATAGCTCCATGATATTCAAGATCAATTGAATACCATTTATTACAAGGATTTATAGGAACAATACATGGTATAATATTGAGAGTACATATCTATTATGTGAAATAATGGAAAATTCTTACTAGGCACAAAGATCACCAATTTCCAATCTAAACATGAGATACAAGGTTGTAGCAATAATACCAACAACCTATATATGGTTGTATCATAATCCTCTTCATCTGAACTTTCAACCAATATTCTAATGATGGGAAATCAAACCATATCCATGACATGAATGGATAAGGAGACAAGAATCAATACTATATGACATCAAAACATGTGATACTCTTCAACATCTCAGCCATAGCCCAAAATTTCAGTCAACAACAATTTCTAGTAGCAACATATGAATATGATATCATGAAGGTTCTTTGCAACTTGAAAATTCTCTTAGCATTAGCAAGTATCATATAGTACCTTCTCATTAGTGAAAAATATATCATCAAATCAAAATTCTTCACTTCAGTAATCCAATGCAATACCATATCATCACAAACCCTAAATAGGTCTCAATCATCAATGACAACAATAACAATATAAGCATATCAATAGGAAGAAAAAATGATTAGTACACTTCATCATTAAAATAAGATATATGCCATAATTTAGGCTCAAAAAAATTACTCCTCGTCATCAACAAATATGAAAATGTCAACAAAAATAGTAGTTCCAAAATCTTGTAGCAACAATCCTCAAACAAAACACTAATCTTTCCATGATATGGCAGCAATACATGACATATATAGCATATAATCCACAAATCAACCATAATCTTTAGCAATAATAATGATCACCAGAAATACATGGTATCAATGCTTCAACCAAGATTATCATCAAATAGTTATATATGAATCAATATGGAACTATGGCACAAAAATATAAGCTATGGAAAAAAAAAATGAACAATTGGATTTTCATCATATACCATCATGGAGTACTAATAGATTTTCAATGAGCCAATATCAAATATAACATGAGATATACCAAGGCATGATAAGTTCCTATTCTATGGACATAATTTCAACCAATAGTTGGTATGTCAAAAGCAAGATGCTCCCCCTGAACATGTGACCTTCCTTCACTAGATAGCTTAGGCAACATTTAATTCATAAGCCCTTCTTCAAAAACCTTAACAACATATGATAATCATTGCATGAAGTACAACATATACAACTCCATCAACAACATGTATCAAATGGGAATCAACATAACATAGATCCATCATGAAACACCATTATCCCATAATTCCAATAATATGTTGGTCCACTGGAAGTAAGTATGCTCCCCTTGAACATATGTCATCTCCTCATTCACAATCCCTGATATCTATTTGGATACAAAATTAGTATGAATAATAAATCTACATAAACTATAGCAATGGAACATGTTGCCACTAATTGGTCATAAACTGAAGCTGCAATTAACAAAAATTAGAATTATATTGCAATTCATGCAACAATAACTACATCTTTCAAATGAACATATGAAGTTACAATCATGGCTACCATATCTTTAGAACCTTGTTAGGGTTTCAACAAGAAAATAAGAAATCCTTCAAGAAACCAACTAAGATCAACCATAATATAACCTAGCAGATATAAAATTGAGATAATCATGCAAACCTTCATCTTCATGCACAACTTCCCCTGAGATCATGCACCTTCTATACACACTTCTTCTGCTTATGGTTTCATTTTCAATGATCATTCTTGCATATTTAGAATGTTTCCATATGCTCCCCTTAGAGCATGCAAGCCTCAGATTCTAGTGGGAGTCTTTTGTTGCTCCTTCTTCCTCCAAACTTTGATAGGTTTATCTTTTACATGCTTTCCATTATTTTATCTCTTTTTTGATACGCTTTGCATGATCTTACCTTTTTATTGGGTCACCTATAACACATGGAAATTTTGCAATGTCTGGCCTTATGGCCAATCTCATTACACAAATAACACCTCATGTGTCCAAGAAACAAATGATAATATTCAAATCTCCTCTACTTCACATAGTTCCTATAGTCAAAAGCCTTATGACCGAAATTATTGCATGAGAAACAATTTCCATGAAAAGAAACATTATACTTGATCATAAATAATCTTGCTTGATGGGGCCTTTTGTCTCACTACATCTTCTGTTGCATGTTATGCAATTTGCGTTAACATGTCCAAGTTTCTGGAACCTAAAGCTTCTAACATATCCCAAGGGTGAAAATGATATTTTATATGGGGAGACTTTTCTTGGTACATTATTTTGTTCATTCTTTTGCTTCTTTGACAGTTGATTTTTTTCCTCATTATTGCTTGCCTTCTTGTTGCTACCATATTTTTTCTATGGGATTTGAAAGTGATACTTTTGAACTTGTTTCTACCTTATGAAGGCTAGGATCTAAAGAAACTCAAGGAGGTGAGCACAAAACATTTTATGCAAACTTGGCCCAATCCGCCCTAGTTGAATTACTTGATCTTAATCAGGTAGTTGTTAATGAAAAATTGATCATTATATATGACTAGGAGTAAGTGTTTTTTATATTTTCATGTCATTTAAATGTTACTATGTTAAAGGAATTTTATATAGATTGTATCCATATGGATCTTTATAGAACTTAGTATTAGGATCAAGGTGCAACCAATTTGACCATACTAGTGTAGTCTTAAAACCCTTTGCAATATTTTCTCTTAGGAACTTATAGATTTATCTCATTTGTACTTAGATGCATTTTTTGTTAATACAATATACCTTGTTATTACTAAAATAAAAGTATTCTTTGACAATATTATACAAAAATTATGACAAATCATGGCATTTGTTTTTTTATTGTCCTCAAGGTCCCACCCTCTAGCAACCCATGAAGAGAAAGTGTGTCACAACTTCATGTGTTGAGCTTTTTAATAAATGTAACAAAAAAAAATGACTCAAAATAGAACCACGAGGGGTCTATATTGTGGAATATACATGCAAAAGCTAAAATTATTAAAAATATTATACAAATGTCATAAAAATCCATAGAAATTTATTTATTTTTGCAAGTTTCCAAGTTCTCATTCTCTAGTAGCCCATGAAGAGAAAACATGTCACAAATTGTTATCCATTGGAGAAATTCTTTGCAATCAAACTGTATTTTGAATTTCATACATGGTATCCATAATTTTATTGAGGAGCTTCATGTTATCCATATTTCAGACCATTGTATGCAAAAAATAATATTAAATTTATAACGATGAAGTTTGGAAAGTGAAAAAAATTGGTAAAATTAAGCATATGCAATTCAATTTTAGATCAAGTGTTATCTTCTTATTCTTTTCTTTTCTTTTTTTAAATCAAGAATGTGTGTGTGTGTGTGTGTGTGTGTGTGTGTGTGTGTGTGTGTGTGTGTGTTACTAAAAAAAATTCCAATACATCCATTGTCCATGGTTTAAACCAAAATTGCGACTATAATTCATGTCCTAGTACATTATTCCTTACATGCATTGAGAAAATGAATCAACATAGAACCATGAGGTGCCTATATTATGGGTTATACATTCATACACTAAACTTTTTGACAAGATTATATAAAATTCATAAATAAAAAAATAAAAAAAAATAAAAAAAAATAAAAAAAAAAACATTTGCTTTTCCTTGTCATAGAGCTCCCATCCTCTACCACTAGAGCTACACCTAATTGACCAAAACATTGTCATTACTAGTTTTTTGATTGGTTCTCAATTTCCCTATGGTCTTGGGTTGGACAAAAAATATGGAGCCCTAGAACAACTTGGATTTCCCTAGAGTCTGTGGGTTGAGTTACTAGTCCTTGGAGCCTTGGAGTTGGGACAAATTCTCTGGAGCCTTGGAAAAACTCAGGTTCCTTGGAGGTTGTGGGTTGAGTTATGTAGAAATTATGGTGTAAAATTGCAACTTCTCATGAAATTTTAATCTAAATCAAGAGACACAACCCTAATCTACTGTTATGTGGAATTCAAATCATAATTGAGAACAACAATCAGAAACATGCAATAAGAAATAACACACATGCACAGTATTTTTCTAGGGGAAAGCAACTTCTAAAAACCCCTTAAGCATGCTTGCATTAAATTAGATGAATAGAGATGTATTACAATTGCTAGCTCGATTTGAGCTCAACCTGCAAGTGAATAACTTATCTCTCTGCTCAATGAGAAGCTCTGACCCAGACTTAGTCAATTTTTTTCCTCAACTTGAGCCCTTGTTTCCTTGTGCAATTCCTAAGAAATTATGCCCCTATTATTTAGGAATTTTCCTCCAATTGATTGTGTAATTCCCAAGGTTGATCATCTGACTACATGCAACACTTGTACACTCAAGACTAGTCTACAACTTGTGTTACACTTCCTTGGAATATCCACCATAGCTAGGGAACTCAAATTATCTACATGCACTAGCTATTTTGGGTTGATTGATCAATTAACTGGATGATCACTGAGTTATACTGTTGTCCCACTACACAACTAACCTTCCAATAGTTCTATCAATAGTTAGAACTAGTTTAACTAAAAACAAATTGAAATAACTGACCTTGACTGCTACAAATTAGCAATCACACATGATTAACTGAAATCAAAGTCCTCTAACTCGAATTTTTTGAGCTAACTGAGTGAAAATATCCATTTCACACAAGTTAACTACATCCAAGTTGTATGTTGATGTGGAAATTCAAATTTTCTCAATTTGACCAAGACAAAGTCAAATTGAGACTTTCTTGATGCATTTTTCAACACTCACTCTCAGCAGGAAAGGGATTATCAACCACCCCTATCCTACACGTGTGGAATTCAAACTTCCCTCTTGACAAAGCCTTTTTCAATAAGTTAGCATCTTGTTCGTCTATTGGAATGTATTGTAGCAACGTTATCTACCTCTACACATAATCCCGTAAATGGTGATATAAGAAATATATATATATATATATATATATATATATATATATATATATATATATATATATATATATATATATATATGCTTGGATCGATCGTGAAATACTGGATTCTTAGAGAGATTAATGAAACTCTGATTATCACAATAGATCATCATTGGATCCATCATCTCACCAAAAATTCCCACAAGTGTCTTTCTCATCCAAATTTCCTCACATGTTGCTTGAATTGCAGCCATGTATTCTGATTTTGTCGAGCTGAGCGCCCCAGATATTTGCTTTCTGTTGTACCAGGAAACCACTATGAACCTAACACTGAAAATTCCACCTTATGTACTCTTCCAGTTGGATGGACTCCCTACCCAATATTAATCTGTGAAACCACACATCTTCACTCACTTTTTCCATCTATACCATAATCCATATTGGGTAGTGCCTCTAAGGTACTATAAAACATGCTTCAATGCCTTCCAATATAATTTGGTCAGCCTAACAATAACGTAGCTCAGTTGGTTGACTACATATCACATATATGGGCATATGTTCACTAGCTGTCGATAAATGGTAGCATCCACTTTTTCACCTGAAGTGGCATCCTCCTTCCTCCAGTTGGTTGCTAGAGGTGTCTCCATCGGTTTACAACTCTCCATGTAGAATATTTGTTGTATATTGTTGGAGTACATTCCTTGAGACACACAAAAAATTCCCGTCACATTGCCATACTTCCAGCCCAAGGAAGTATTTCATGAATCCCATGTCCTTCATTTGAAATTCCCTTGCAATGTTCTCCTTGCAAGATATTATCAACTAGTCATAATCCGTTAATATTAAATCATTAACATATAAAATAATGATAAGAATTTTACTTTCTACCAAAATATGATAGATTTTTTCATCCTCCTCACTTTTGGTGAAGCCTAAACCAGTGAGAGAACTATCGATCATGGTGTACCAAGCACGGGGTGCTTGTTTGAGACCGTACAACGCTCGCTTGAGTCTGCACACATGAGACTCTTGATCAAATGTATCGAACCTTTTTTTTTCTTGATGTACACCTCCTCCTCAATAACACCATTGAGAAATGTTGTTTTTGAATCAAGTATGGTGGATCATCTACACCATATGTGCAGAAAGTGCAAGAATTTATCTAATGGATGAATACCTTGCTATGGGAGTAAATGTTTCCTCATAGTAAATTCCCTCAACTTGAGATAATCCTTTGGCCATAAATATGGCATTATACTTATCTATGCTTCTATCTGTAGCATGATTAACCTTGAAGATCCATATCAAACCCACAATTGATTTATGTTTCGGTATTGGGACCACTTCCCAAACATTGTTATTTACAATGGATTCATATTCTTCCACCATTGCATCAACCAAAATAGGTTTCTCTACTTCTTCCTTGAAAGAGGATGGCTCGGTCTCTACAAGCAGAGTCGTTAGATCCATGTAGCCAGTGCACCTCTCAGGTGACCTCCTTTGCCTTAACAAATTAAAGGATCTCCCAAATTATCCCTCGCGTCCTGGACAAGTATACCAACTTCCCTGGTTCTTTTTATGCCTTCTATGGATGGGTTTGCTTGAGTGGATGTCTCCACTCTGCCTCCTCTCTGCTCCTTAATTTTTGGTTTTTCCACAACTTCCTGGGGCTCCTACTTTGGAGATAAAATATCATCTTCTTGTGGGATTTGAAGCTCCCTCTCAAGAGAGCACCACATCACTTTATCCTAATCAAAATTTACATCCCTTCGCACAACTGTCATTCGGAGGGATGGTAAGTACACATGGTAATTGTGTGGAGTTTCAGTATAACCCAAAAAAACTCCTAACTCTATTGTCGGCTCAAACTTCTTCCTCGAAACTTTGGAGACCTGGCAGGAAACATAGGCTCCAAAAATCCTAAAGTGAGACACATTTGGATTTCTCCCCGAGAAAGCATCCTCCGGTGTAATCATACCAAGAATTCAATGAGGACTTGATCTAGGTGGATATTGGTGGCCACCCACCTATTCCACTTGGGGCCCTGCCATTGTCTCATTTCAGTTTTTCAGTTTCGGCACAACTTACTATTTTTAGTAATTTTTGAGGTCCTGAACTTCCAGAGCCATTTTGAGGCCCTAAACGACGTTTTTTGGGAAAATCAAGAGAAACATGGTTCCATAGAAAAATGTTGCTCACATCAAAATTTGTATTCCTCGGATAGATATTTCTAACAAGGTATGGTATGCATCAAACAGAGATCATATGCCAAAGTTACGTCCCCGGGAAGTTGAAACACCAATTTACCCAAACAGGGCCCATAGTTTTGGCGCTTCATCTCCTAGGGTTAGGGTTTTGGATTTTTAGGGTTTTCCATTGTTTCTAAATAATAAGTAGGCCCTAAAGCCTCATTGTAACACAGTTTAGAGGTCTGTAGCCACCACATCTCTTTGCCCAAATCCTTCAATGACTACTCACCAGCGGTGCATCTGCATCCAACAGCCACTCTGGAGGCGCAACTCCCTTTAAGGTACAAGTAAAATTTGACATTCCCATATTTGAGGGTCAAATAGATGCAGATGTCATAGATATATAGTTGAATCTATTAGAAAGATATTTCTCAGTTCATGACTTTTCCGACCAGGAGAAGATTATTTTTGCACTCCTCAAAGCTACCCCCCATGTCAAGGACTGGTGGGAAACCTACTGTGAGAAAAAGGATGACATAGAACCCTCTTTGTTCTTAGCCATACCCACATGTAATTCTTTCTGAGACACCATCAAGGAACAATACTATCCCATGGGGAGCTATGAGGACAAGTACATACAATGGACCACGCTGCAACAACAAAGGGATGAAGATGTGCATGAGTTGACGAATATGTTCCATACCCTACGCACAAAGTTGGGTATCAAAGATTCGGAGAAACATTTGGTGCTAAGTATCGCAGTTGTCTACACAGATACATTCAGGAGGAAATGGAGTTCCTCGACATCTCCTTGCTTGGTACGGAATACTGGTATGCTGCTAAGATTGAGCAGAAATTCAAACAGAAGAAGCGAGACTTTGGATCTGTGAATCAAAATCAAGGGAAAGGTGCCCCAAAACCGTAGAAAAAAGGAAAAATCCAAGGCATGGCGGCCCAAGGCAGCTTGCTAAAGCCACAAGCAAAGAACATCACTGCGAAGCCAAAGAAGGACACGGGAAAGTGGTGTGAGTTCCATAAGAGCTCCACTCACAACACAAGTGAGTGTCGAGCCAAGCAGTTATTGGTGGCCGAGATGAGGGCTTATGAATCAGATGCATGCTCCGACTCTGAATCAAAACTTGACAACAGGAATGACAAAGGGAAATAGATTATTGATGCAGAGCCCAACACCACAGTTGCCGCTGCAAAGATCCAGAAGGAGGAACTAGAAGATCCAGAGGAGGACGAGTGTCTCTTCCACTCCCAAATGTGGGTAAAGCGTTCCCTGCTACAGTTCATTGTCGACAATGGGAGCCAAAAGAACCTCATTTCAGTAGACACCATGAAGCGGTTGGGATTTCCAACCACAGCACACCCACAACCATACACCATCGGGTTGCTTCACCATGGAAGGGATCTCCACGTCAGCCATCAGTGCCGCCTTCCCTACAGCATCAAGCCCTTCATGGATGAGGTATTATGTGACATTGCTCCTCTTGATGTTTTTAATGTATTATTAGGCTAACTATACTTGTGGAAGCAACATGTTGTGTATGAGTCTCGGGCTCGCGCTGTTATTGTTACTTTGGGAAATAAGTTGTACGAGATACCAGAGGTACCATCGCCTATCGCTATCTCTTTGGTTACTGCAAAACAATGCAGTAAGCTCATTTCCTAAACCAGGGAAAAAAAATTCCTGATGATCCCGCCATGACCTCCAGATAGGGCTCCTCTGAATGACAACAACAAATGGACAAGGTTGTGGATGAGTACGGGGACATCTTCACCTCACCCACAGTGGTGCCTTTGCACTGTCAAGTCAAGCACCCCATTGATATGACCCCAGGTGCGCCATTACCCAATGGACTGATCTATCGGCGTTGTGTTCTGGAGAACGATGAAATCAAGAGGCAGACTCAGGATTTGTTGCAGAAAGGTCACATCTGGCCAAGTTCACCGCCCTGTGGGAGCCCAATCGTGTTGGTACAAAAGAAGGATGGGACTTGGAGACTTTGTATTGACTATCGGGCGTTGGACAAGATCACTATCCTGAATAGGTACCTGTTCCCATGGATTGATGACCTTCTGGACCAACTCAAAGCTGTGAAATATTTCAGCAAGATAGACTTGAATTTTGGGTATCACCGTGTACCAATTGAACCCTCCAATGTGTGGAAGACTGCCTTCAAAGCCAAGGAGGGCCTTTTCAAATGGTTGGTCATGCCTTTCGGGTTGAATAATGCTCCCACAACCTTCATGAGGTTGATGGACAATATCTTACAGTCATTCACTAACTAATTTGTAGTGGTGTACTTGGATGACATTTTGATCTTCAACCAGACTTGGGAAGAGCACCTCCACCACATCTAACAAGTCCTTCAAACACTACGGTAACACAAGATGTGTGCCAATTTGGAGAAGTGCACTTTTGGCATTACCCAGGTTCAATATTTGGGATACATTATTGATGAAAGGGGGGTGCATATGGATCCAACCAAGATTCAAGTCATTCGGGATTGGCCAGCCCCAACCTCTCTAAGAGAGCTTCACAGCTTTCTGGGTCTTGCCAATTTCTACCGTAGGTTTGTGTTGGGATTCTCTCATATCACTTTTCCCTTGAGTTAAGTCACCAAGGGAGGAGTGAAAGAAAATTTCTTTTGGTCGAAATCTCAACAAAAGGCATTCGTATAATTGAAACATCACCTCTGTTCCACCCCAGTGCTGACATTACCAAGCTTGCAACAACCATTTGAGATCGAGACAGATTCCTCTGACTATGCTATTGGGGTAGTTCTTACTCAATAGGGGCATCCAGTGGCATATCATAGTGAGACATTGTCCGACACAGTTTGCAAGTATCCCACTTATGACAAAGAAATGTATTCCATTACGTAGGCTTGTCGACAATGGAAGCATTACATTTTGGGAAGGAAACAATCATCCACATAGACCACCGACCCCTGCAATTCATACAGACACAGGGGAAGTTGCAGAACGATCGCCATCAGAAGTGGTCCACATATCTGCAACAGTTTCATTTGAACATCAAGTACAAGAAGGGTAGCACCAATAATGTTGCAGATTGCCTCAGCCAACCACCAATCATGGCACTAACTACCGTTCTCAACTCTTGTTGGCACGAGACTTCTGATTGGCCACTTCTCTACAAGAGCGATCCAAAATTCGGCCACACATTAAAGGCACTCTTGGGGGGTACGCAAGTTCCAAATTTTCACCTCCAAGATGCATTGTTATGTCACTTGGGACACCGTTGTGTTCCTTCAAGCAAGTGTGCCAAGATGATATGGGAAGCACACTACATTCGAGTCGTTTTTGGGGTCGAGAAAACAGTGGCAGTACTACAGAAGTATTTCTATTGGTCGAACCTTCGACAGGATGTTGGGAAGTACATCAGATCCTGCGCTGCTTGCGCCATTGCCAAACCGACCATTAAGAAGCAAGGCCTATATACTCCTCTACCTACCCCTAGTCGACCTTGGGAATCCATCTCCATGGATTACATGTCGGGCCTTCCTTCTACTAAGCATGGAAATGACTATTTTTTTGTGGTCTTCGACAGATTCTCGAAGATTTCCATTATGGCAGCCTACAGGAAGAATATCACAGCAGAAGCCACTACTAAAATCTTCTTTGAACGAGTGTGGGTGCACTTTGGGATCCCATAGTCTATCATATTAGATCGGGACAACAGGTTCCTCGACACATTTTGGTCCAGGCTCTAATCAATGCTGGACACAAAGATCACCAAGTCCACATCTTTCCATCCCCAAAATGATGGCTAGATAGAGGTCATCAACAGGATGATTATACACATCCTATGCATGTACAATTCAAAGCATCCACGCACATGGGATGAGAACCTCCCCTATGTACAACACAGTTATAACCGGGCTCTCCACAACTCAACCAGCCACAACCCCTTTCAGGTGGGCTTGGGATTCCCGCCACTATGCCCCATTGACGTAGCCATGTCGTTTGCGGCTACTCAGACCAATTCGGCTCATATCCAATCTGAAGCTGACAAAGCGAACATCTTCATTGAGTGCATTCAGCACATCTGCCAACAGGTTCATGACCTCTACTAGACACCTTTGACATTGCATAACAACTCACACCAACAGAGTTAAACCTAGACTGCATGGAACAGGCCACCATAGATTGTATCATGGAGATGTAAATCAAGAACACTCACCAACAGAAGATCCAATTGTATCGAGTTCTCAAAGCTGGTCAACTCCTGCACCAAGGCAAGTGGTTCACCAGGGACCAAGTTCAACAGAAGTTTCCTCATCTCATGAAGTAACTCAACACAATGGGGACCATTACTTCCTAAGGGGGGAGGAATGATCTAGGTGGATATTGGTGGCCACCTGCCTATTCCACTTGGGGCCCCACCATTATATCTTCCAGTTTTTTAGTTTCGGCACAACTTAGTATTTTTAGTAGTTTTTTGGGTCCTGAACTTCCGGAGCCGTTTTGAGGCCCTAAACAACGTTTTTTGGGAAAATTAGTAGCAACATGGGTCCATGGACCATTATGTATCACATCAACAATTGTATTCCTCGAATAGATATTTCTAACGAGGTATGGTATGCGTCAAACAGAGATCGTATGCCAAAGTTACGTCCTTGGGAAGTTGAAACACTAATTTACCCAAACGAAGCCCATAGTTTTGGCGCTTCATCTCTTATGGTTAGGGTTTTGGATGTTTATGGTTTTCCGTTGTTTCTAAATAATAAATAGGCCCTCGAGCCTCATTGTAACATAGTTTAGAGGCATGTAGCCGCCACATCTCTTCTCAGAGATAAGCTACCAGTGCTCTATCTAGTTTATTTCCATTTTGTCTGTAAGAAAATTTCAGTTCTTTGATATTAATGAAATGAAGTGTTATTTCCGCTGCATATTTGTATTTATGGTTATATTTGTATTATTTTTCATTCCTGCATAAATCTAGATCAGGACTCTGGTTTTGTAAGTAGATTATTGAATTACATGCCACTGCCCACAAATACAGGGGCAGGACTTGGTCATGTAGCATAGCTCTTTCAACTCCAACAATTATTCGGTTCTTTCTCTCAACTACCCCATTCTGATGTGGGTTGTGGGGTGTTGTCATCTCTCTTTGAATGTGTTATTTTGCACATAAATTCTTAAATTCATTCGAAACATACTCACCTCCATTGTCGCTCTTGAGAGCCTTCACCTTCTTTCTAATATCTTTCTCAACTAGTGCCTTGAATTCTACAAACTTGGAGAATGTCTCATCCTTCTTCTCCATGAAGAAGATCCAGTACTTCCTTGAGTTATCATCAATAAAAATAAAAATAAAAAATATTTTTTTTTTCTGGAAGTAGAGGTTGTCGAGAAAGGTCCACAAACATCAGAGTGGACTCTTTCCAATATTGCATGTGCTTTGTTGTCTCGATCACGGATTGTGGATTTTGGATACTTACCCAAGGTACAACCTTTGAATACAACATGTTTCTCAAGTGCTCCTTTAGGGATGCAGTGGTTATTTGTTACATAATATTGAAGGCACCATAATGCAAATGATCCAATCTCCTATGCCAAAGTTCACCAACATCGAGCTATGCACTTTCTTCGTCTTGCTTCTTAATGAAGCGCAATATTCCACATTAAGTTTATATTGGTTCTTCACATGAACCCTAATCTACTTCACCTATCCAGTGGCTATGTGTCTTAGGAATTCTTTCCCTTTTTTGAAGATCACATCATAACCACAGTCTTCGAAAATTTCTACAGAGATGATTTTCTTCATTAGGCCTGGAAACAACATGACATCTTTGAGTCAAAGATGGGATCTCAAGTCCCTCTGAAAGGTTATTGTACCAATCATGATCGCAATATACCTTCCATCGTCCCCCAGATCAATATGCATCTGGAGATATTTCTCCTTCGAGTCACTAAAAACTCTCTACACCCCGTCGTGTGGAACAAGGCACCAGAGTCCAAGTACAACACACTTATCACTGTGTTGGTCATGCATGAGATAAGGGTGAAGTCAAGGTCAAATTTTGAAGCCAAGGCTTCACTCATTTCTCCTCCTTACTTATTATTTCTCAAATTTTTGTGTGGACACTTTGTGGCATAATGCCCCAATTCGTGACAATTAATTCATTTTATTTTGGACAAGTCTTTCTTCTTGCCACTTAGACTGGATTCTAGTTTGGTTTAATATTTCTTCCATTTGCCTTTCTTTCCCTTTCCAACTAATGAAATTTTTTCCTCGTCCTCAACCTTGGATGTAGTTCCATCTCTGGCATTCTGCATGATCTCTTCTTGTACCAAATCAGACCATAAGTGTTCCCAATTTGGTAATTTATCCCTCCCGTTCACTGAGTCCTGGTAGTTATGCTAGCTTTTGGGAAGGCCTAGAAGAGCTATGCTCACCAGGTCATCTTATGTAACATTGAAAGCAACCCTTCCAATCTCATCACATACTTGTGTAAATCTTCTCTTATACTACGGAATAGTGTCATTCTTTTGCATCTTGATATTTCAAAGTTTCTCTTTGAGGTCCATTTTCTGGTGGTCACTACTATTCTCGAACAACTCTATCATAGTGACGCTCGTCTCAATTTTACCCTGGAGAGCTTGTAAAAGTGGTTAAATATGGGAGGAGGCAATTATAGGGTGGTATCATGGGCTATGTGCATGCATGTTATTTGTCGATATGTTTGTTATGCATGCATTTTGGTGGTCGTTGTTTTAGAAATTTGAATAACTGTTAAATTATTCACCGAGATTATCCTGATCACACACTATTTGAGCTTCATGCATAATACATAACCTCTTCTACCATTGATCATTAATTGCGGAAATATAAACAATCGCATGCGCACATTAAAACCATAACAATGACATATAAACACGATGTTATAACAAAACGAGCAAAGCCCCCAAGTGAAATGTTATATTATAATAATGAAGATCATGTAACAATCATTGTACAAACTCCTCACAAGCTCTCGGTACAATCTCCAATTGTTACACACTACACAAAGCTCAAATCTAGCAAAACACATGTATCTATGATAACTCACATTGAAATGTACTCTCTGCGCAATCCAAAATGAATAATAGCCCAATGCGAGTTCGAATCCCTTTAGTATGCCGCTGCACCAATCCTCATTGGCATCTCCATCAATGTGTGGTGCAAACTCATGCACCGGTATGGTCACAACTGATAGTCACACTTGCTCTTTCACCTACCTCTTCACTGGTCTCCACTGAAACTGTCCATGCACTGAAGTTAACTGATGTATTCTTTAGTTGATTTATGAGTTAATAATTAGTGAATTAATTAATAATTAATTCACACCACTCTCACTAGTGTATCAATCAGTTAGACTAGATACGACTAGCTCAACTATGTCTTTTGAGAACGAGTTCTAACTGGAGTCTCCATGCAATAGCTCCACTTAACCCTCGGGAATAGCGTAATTCCTTCTGTCAGCTCCTGTGCCACATCTATGCACTTAACTGAAGTGCTCCAAGAGAATAAGATAATGTTTAGAGTCCAAATATTATTAAGAGCTAATAATATTCGACATATCTATTTTTAGACTGGCAATCTAAAAATAGATTCCGCCCAATATGTCTAAAAATAGAAGTCCATCTGTTTTTCCAACTTGACCAACCATCCACAAATAACATCCTGCAACTCATAGAATATGATCGACATGTCTAAAAATGGTGAATGCAAAACAGACTGCATGAAAAAGAAATAACTGCGAGCCCACTTAGTGAAGGCGACTTCTTTCCACTAAGCTCATCATCTTGTTGCAATCTCAACAATTGTTGCAGTCTTGTGTCATCATGATAATGTTGAGATGTTGGCGTGTTGATGTTCTATATATATATATATCAACACGCAAACATCTCAACATTATCATGATGACACAAGACTGCAAAAATGATCTGGTGGTCATTGTTGCAGTCTTGTGTCATCATGATAATGTTCAGATGTTGTTGTGTTGATGTTCTTATATATATATATATATATATATATATATATATATATATATATATATATATATATATATATATATATATATATATATATATCGTGTTAATCTGGATTTAGTGTGCAGATGAGATAACTTCCCTTGAATTAGGCTAAGGTATGATTTTGATTATGTCCATATTTGGTATCTATCATGACATGTTTGTAGGAGATAGAAGATCAGAGATGAAGAGAAAAAACGTGGATTACAGTTCACATTACTCCTCTTACAGGCATGATGTGAATTCAATGGAATGGGATAGATCATTTGAGCAAAAAGGAGAAGAATACTCTCCTCATATAGAAGATACATTGAGATGTTTGAAGGCAGAAATCAAAATTTGTAAGAAAGGAAATAGAAAGTTGATTGAGTCATAGGGAAGGCTTGACAAAGCTCAAGAAAAACAAGTAGAGGTTAATGCAATTATCCTTCATATCCTTACTTATTTGTATAAGTAGTAACAGTTGAGGATTATTCATGGACGGGAAGAAACTACTAATTGGGCATATGGTAGAATGTCTTGATCAGGATACAGGTTGGACAGGGATGACACAATCAGAGGTTGGAAGATCTTTGGATACACCTGAAAGACAGACTAGAACTCATGGATTCTATTCTAGTTCTGGTTCTGTGGGATATCATCATCATTATCGCCAACATCCTTATAACAGAAGTGAGTAGCCATATTTTCCAGAGGAGTACAGGAAAGAAAAACCTCCTAATTTTGATGGGGATGTGAAGAAACCAAAATATGAAGAAACATGGATACTTGGGATAAAGAAGTTCTTTGAATTGCATGATTATTTAGATAATATGAAAGATAATATAGTTATCTTACATCTCAAGGGAAAAATAGATATCTGGTGGGAATATGTGAAGCGTGTCAGAGACATCAGGGTAGAAGAGTTGATTTTGCATGAGTTTAAAAGACTCTTTAGGAAGAAATACTTGTCTGAGAGATATTATGATGGAAAATCCAAGGAATTATATGATTTGAAGATAGTTTAAATGACAAATGAAGAGTACACAACCAATTTTATAGAGTTGTTGAGGTATGTGCCCTACCTCAAGGATGAGAAGAAAAAGGTCCAAATGGATTTTCTTTAACATTTAAATATTATATGGAGTATGATGAACCTCAATCATTGGAGGATGTCATTGGGAAGTTGAAGCATTGTTATGAGCATTCTAAGCACAAGTTTGAGCCTAAGCGGGATTGAAAAGGTAATGAGAAGACTAAAGGAACGTGGCCTAAGAAGCAAGGAAGGCCTCAATATGTCGGTGACAAGGAGAGTGTAATGTTGTAAAAGAAGTTCAATGCAATTGACAGAGGACATGGATCTCAACCTGAGGAGCAGAACAAAGGCAATAGTAGGAAGCCTTTGCAGTGTTGGACTTGTGGTGGAGAGCATCACGGAGAGAGATTGTCCATCGCACCAGCATGGCAGACCTCATATTTACAATGCTCAGGAGGCACAGATAGTTGAAGATGTTGGGAAGAGTATTCCTCGGATTTATGCAGCAGTGGATTATGTCTCGAGTATGGGCATTATGAGTTTGTGGTGGTTTATTTTGGTCTTACCAATGCTCCAACCATTTACATGTGTTTGATGAACAACATATTGTGTCCTTATCTGGACAAGTTTGTGATAATGTTTATTGATGATATACTGATATACTCCAAGTATGAGGAAGAGCATGCAGAGAGCCTAACAACAGTATTGAGATTGTTGAGAGAGCATTAGTTGTATGTCAAGCTCAACAAGTGCAGTTTCTTTCAATCTTAGATTCATTACTTGGGACATGTTGTTTCCAAGGAAGGGATAGTAGTGGACCCAGAAAATATTAAAGCTATCATGAAGTGGCCAACTCCTAGGAATGTGGATGAGGTCAGATAATTCATGGGATTAGCAAGTTATTACAAGTGGTCATCAAGAACTTATTGCAGACTGGTTATCCTATTACATCTTTGTAAAGAAAAGGGAAGAAGTTTGAATGGGATGGGGAGTGTTCAACTAGTTTTGAGCAGTTGAAGCATTTTCTTACAAATGCTCCAGTTTTGAAGATTGCATATCCTAATAAGGAGTTTATATTGTGTAAAAATGCTTGAAAGAAAGGAATTTGTGGATTCCTGATGCAGGAAGGGAATTTGGTTTGATATGAGTCAAGGAAGTTGAATGAGCATGAGAAGAACTGTGTGACTCATGATCTTGAGTTGGAAGCCATCATTCATAAATTGAAGATGTGGAGACACTATCATCTTGGCAGGAGGTTCATCTTGATGAGTGATCATAGTGGGTTGAGGTACTTGTTTGACAAACCCAATATGAATTTCAGGTAAGCTAGATGGTTGGATACCCTCGGTGAGTTAGACTTTGAGATCAAGTACATCAAGGGAAAGGAGAATAGAGTTGTAGATACTCTCATTAGGAGGGTGTAGGTGAATCACATTTCAACTGTGAGTTGTTATGGGACATATTTGCAGGAGAAAATCTTGCATGCAGGACAATGTGATGACATGTGCCAACGGCTGAAGTAGAGATTGCAGCAACAGGGTGAAGGTGACAAAGATGAGGGGTATCACCTCACAAAAAATGGCTTGGTTAGATTCGGGACCATGATTTATGTGATGGATAACAGTGAGCTCAAAATATTATCTTGAGGGTGTTTCATCTTAATTCATATTTAGGCAACTTGAGATATCAAAAGAGTCTAAGAATAGTTAAAAAATTCTATCATTGGTTGAACTTGAAGAAAGAGGTGGTTGAGTTTGTTGTGAGATGCTTGGCTTGTCAGTAGGTGAAAGTAGACTGTAAGCATCCAGCTGGTTTGTTGCAACCTATTCCAATTCTAGATTGGAAATGGGAGGTCATTTCCATGGACTTCATTATAGGTTTTCAAAGGACATGGAAGTAGCATGATTCCATCATGGTTGTGGTTGACAGGTTGAGCAAGGTAGCTCACTTAATTGCAGTGAAGTCTATGAATTCAGCTAGTGAGGTAGCTCAAATATTCATCAGGGAGATAGTGAGGTTGCATGGTGTTCCCAAGAAGAATATATCAGACAGATATGACGAGTTCACTTCTAGGTTTTCGAAGGATTTTGTTTGCAGGTTTTGAGACAAATTTAACTTTCAGTACAACTTATCATCTGTAAACAGATGGAAAAGTTGAGAGGGTTAACAAGATTCTTGAGGATATATTGAGGATGTATGCCATGTATCAGCAGAGTAAGTGGGAAGAGTGTCTTCCTTCTAGGTCCCTATAATACTAGTGTATCCCCTCATTGTTATTGTTAGTATATCCCCCTTATTGTTATTGTTGTGCCCATGTAGTCCCCATATTGTCATTATTGTGCCCCATAGAAGCCCACTATTGTTATTGTTGTGCCCTTACATCGTTATTCTTATGTCGGATAGGATTATATTGTGACCCATTAGACTCCTATATATAGAAAGGATGTTTTTTCATTTGTATCATCCATGAATTTTTCATTTATGTAATGTAAATTATTTTTCCCCCTCGAAGAGGCTGATTTCTAAATCATTGATCTATCTTTTCTTCTACTTTGTGAGTTGGTTTCATAATATTTTATACAGAAGCATCCATAACTATTCAAGCGTTGAGGACAACACTTTTTTGAAGGAGAGGGGCATGCTAGGTCCCTATAATACTAGTGTATACCCTCATTGTTATTTTTAGTATAGCCTCCTTATTGTTATTGTTGTGCCCATGTAGTCCCCATATTGTCATTATTGTGCCCCATAGAAGCTCACTATTGTTATTGTTGTGCCCCTACATTATTATTATTATGTCGGCTAGGATTATATTGTGACCCATTGGACTCCTATATATAGAAATGATGTTTTGTCATGTGTATGATCCAAGAATTGTTCATTTATGTAATGTAAAGGAGGTTGCCCCCTCGAAGAGGTTGATTTCTAAGTCGTTGATCTATCTTTTCTTCTATTTTGTGAGTTGGTTTCATAACAATTTTACTGGTATAGTTTGTACATAACAATGGGTATCAAGAATCCTTGAAGACGAGTCCATTTGAGGCTCTTTATGGGCAGAGTGTCATGTCCCCAATTAAAAAAAATTCAAGGAAATTCTCAATTTTATAATTTTGGCGATTAATATAGTATTAGATAAATAAAACTTAGGAGAAATAAGTTGTGGAGGTGTTAAATATATTTTGGAGAAAAGGCAAGGTTGGAAGTTAGGAAAATAATAAAATTAAAGTGAAGATAAGTTGAGTAGATTACCAAAAATGGAAATCAAGTCATGGGAAAAATCAAACCATGGCATCAAACCATAGTGTGAGAGAAATCGAACCATGGTATGAGGAAGGGAAAGCAACAATAAAAGGAAAGCTATAGCCTCACTTTGATCATTCTATTTGGCATTTCATTTCAGGATTGGACAGTTTCCTTGAGTTGCTTAGCCAAGTCAACCAGTATTATTTAGCACAAAGAATTTCCAAGAAAAAGCTCCACCCTCATTTCAGAGAACTTCGAGTGTCTCCCTAGTGAGGTAATTTTGGGAGTCTAATTCAATATTTCCACATAGCTTTATTACAGGTATTCACTCAATTTTCCAGTCCTTGGGCGCTGAGGCAATGCGATTTGCTCATGGGGGGATCAAGTATTGTGATTTGGGTTTATGGCTATGTTACAGGTGATTATCCCTGTTGATGTCAGGGATTTTGTAGAGGATTTGCAGGGTAGAGATGAACATTATTTGTGGGCTGCAATTTCTCTTTTTTGGGGCTGCACTAGGGTTTATTGGTTATTCTTTGCGCAGGGGTTGAGCAGTAGTGTTCTTCTGGGTATTGGAGCTTATTTTGGCCAGTAATTTTAGGAAGTAAATTTCTAGGATTTGGAAGAGTTTCCCTTTGAGGAAATTATGCATTCTTGCATAATTTCGATTTCAGTAGCTCACTAGCAGACTCTGAAGTGCCACACATTGATTTTGGGGTTTCAGTGAACAGTGGATTCAGCTTGATAATTTTCTGGGTTTTGTTAGGTTTTATGAGAGGAGTTTGCAGTTAAAATTTTAGAATTTTCTGGGTGATATTCAGGCATAAAATCATCATTCTTATAGTAGGACGAATTGTTGGTTTAGTTGGGATTTTCGCACTGTTTTGGGAATTCTGGATTAGCGGAATTAGCTCAAAATATTTATGGGTTTTGTTGGTTAGGGTCTGAAGAGACTCTCTCTAATCTTTCATAAATTTTGGGGTAGTTTTGAGGGTTCATTTCACAGTTTTCCTCCAACAACAACAGCAACAACAATAACAAATTTTTGGGCAGTGTGTTTGGATATATGAAGCCATTTCAACTGTAGATTTCATTTAGTTTCTCACTTGGGTGTTGCATGCTTGTAAACCAAAGTTCTATCCATTCACTCCATTGTATTCAGTTCGAACTTTATAATCAATAAAATGGCTCAGTTTTATGGTTGTTCTTCAATGGCTCTCTAACCTATTTCTATTTGTGTAAATTTCTGCCTACATGTGTGAAAATTCTTGGCTACAATTTAGTTCATGTTTTGATATTCATTGTATTTTCTAGTTTGGAACATTACATGAGTTTTAATACTCCTATAAACTGGAGTGATCTAGTGAATAGGGTCCTAATTGGACTAGATATGTTGGTTGAGATGGAGCAGGAGATGTAGGTTATCAAGAAGAACTTAAAGGCAGCACAGGACAGGGATAAGAGTTATGCAGATTAGCATACATCATTCAAGGAGTTTCGGGTTGGGGAGCATGTGTACTTGTGTGTTAGGTCCAAGAAAATATCCTTGAGGATTGGGTCATGTCCCAAGTTGGCACCTTCGTATTGTGGGCCTTTTGATATCCTTGAGAGGATTGCACCAATGGCCTACAGACTTGCACTGCTGCCAACAATGAAATTCCATGATGTTTTACAAGTTTCATTTCTTAAGAGATATGTCCAAGATGTTGATCATGTGATTGATTGATCGATATTGCAGGTGGAACCAAAGGGAAAATTCCAACCAGAATATTAGTGCATTTTGCAGCGGGAAAAACGCATGCCCTAGAACTGAGCAATCAAGCAATTTAAAGTGTAGTGGAAGCACTTTGGGCCTGATGAAGCTACATGGGATATGGTTGATTAGATGTGGGCTTTGTATCCTTCCTTATTTTTTGGTTGAGCAGATGTGTTTGTTTATGTGTTTTAGTTTATATTTATGTGTGTGTATTGTAAATACTACAATGAGTTGTGTTGTAAAGCTCTAATAAGCAATATGTTGTAAATATTGCATCAAGTTGTGTTATAAAGCTCCGATAAGAAGTATCATGTTCATGGTTTCAGAAGTTTGGTATGATGTAAATGTTGCATCGAGTTGTGTTATAAATATCCATAGGAAGCATGTTTTTCTAGTTATAAGCGTCATTGAACATCAAGGACAGTGTTCCCCAAAGGGGGAGGGCTTTATAACAACCCCTGGTTGATTTTCCATGTAAATAAAATAAGACCAAGGTCATGGGACACATATTCCAAGTTGGTGGTGGGAAAAACACTTTAGTGGGCATCACTTGTAGTTTATTTATGGCTATGGAAATTGAAAAAGGCATTGGAAAAGGAAAAGAGGCAATAATTGGCATTTAATTAGGAAAATAAAAGAAAATAGGAGAAAAGAAGGTTGAAGAGACACAAATTTTCATGCAGGGGAAATTAGAGGGAAAATGAAGAAAAAGGAGACATCAATGATTAAAAAGGCATCAAAGAATCAGTTCACAACTTTTGACTTAGCTTCTGTTAGGTTATCATTTGGCTCTCATACACTCTTCCACACTTATAGAATTTTTTAGCATTCTTGGGGCAATATAGCATTCACTTGGAATGGAAAAAGAAAGCAAAGGAAATCACAAGAGCGCAAGGGGACAATTGGATCAGCAAAAACAACAGGTATAATTTTCAAGTAACAGGTTGCATGTGTGATTTCCTTGTTGATTTATGGATGCATGGTATATGCATGTGGTTCCTCCATTATGCATTGTAAATGGCATGGAGATTTCCCAGGAGTTACAATGGTTTCAAACTTCCCTTGCCATTTATTGGATATCCATGGTGTTGTGGGTTTCCTACTTATTTTATAATTCATTCTTGAGTTTCCTATAGTTGTGGGTTGGAACAAATTCTCTAGAGCCATGGAACAACTTCATTTTCCCTGGAGTTTGTGGGTTGAGTTACTAGTCCCTGGAGCCTTGAGGTTGGGACAAACGCCCTGGAGCCCTGGAACAACTCAAGTTCCCTGGAGGATTTGGGTTGAGTTACTTGTTCCTAGAGCCCTGGACAACTTGGGTAGAGACTGATCTGCTTGATGTTAGTGATTTATGGACCGTATAGGTGAGACGGTTATGATTAAGGGTTGAAGTGGTTTGGCCTCTAAAATCCCTGGTTGGTTTTGTTTTTTTTAACTCATATGATCCCACATTAATGCTTGGAATATGGTGCAGGGGTGATTATTTTAAAGAGATATTTGGTTCATCCCAATCTATGGTCGGGTGGTACATGGAAGTCCCTGACTTGGTTGGAATTTTCATATGTTAATATGAGTTATTTTTCTATTGTGATATATGAGCACTTGTACTCGTTATCATGTTTATATTATGGTTTATTTGTTATGGTCTCTATGTTGGTTATATGCATGTTTATATGATGTTCTCTAGTTATGGATTTTGTTCATGATTTGTTAAGTTATTGGATGGTCGATGAATGCATGTACTAACAAATGTTTTTGTAGTCATATAGAGAGGGCTTGGAGCCTTCTTGGTGATTCTTAGATGAAATTCAAAAGTTTATGATCAGGTATGCATTCATGACCCATATCTTTCATGTTTACCATATGTTTAACAAAATGTTTGTTGTGTATTAAGCATGTCTTGGTCAATATCTTGTTTAAGTTTGAGTGTTTGGTATTTTTTTATCTTAATCATGATTATGGAAAGTTATAGGTAGTTATAGGAAGTGGTTTGGAGGTTTTCCTAAAAAAATGGCATAGATATCACAACCACTTGCACTGAACTGAGAAATTTTGGTCATAACAACATGTGGGCAGGCTTATGGGTGTGGTTGAAGCATCATAACCGCATGCACAAGGTGTCAAGGGTGTGGTTGGGGAGTAAACCTAGTCAAAAAGAGTTCCAACTTAGGGATTTATCACCTGGGGCAACTTGCAGGCTCTTAAGTAGTTTGTAGTCCCTATGGGATGTCGTTTGGTCGTTCATTTATCAGCCTCACTTCCATAACTAGAACTTGGAGGTCGGGTCATATCATAGTGACATTCATCTCATGTTTACCCTGGAGAGCTTGTAAAAGTTGGTAAATGTGATAGGAGGAAGTTACAACTAGCATGCACCCACCAATGCTAAAAGAGAATACCAATGTGAAACTTCATAAGAAGAATGAAATATGTAATGGAAGTCGAGGATTTTTCCTCGCCCGCACTCACACTAACCTCATACAACTACCTCTCCGTCACCATGAATGTCAATTTAAACCGACAAGACCACCTATGAACTAGCATGCACCCAAAAACTAACCTCTACCACACTTTAACAAGGAAGGGACATTTGGGAGGATGTCACACCCTCCAAAGAGACCCTGACAACTAAGATAACACCCCCATTGGGGTTTGACTTATCTTTCTCCAATAAAAACTAGAAAGGATTTAATCATTCCTCTAGACTAGTAATAGGCTAGCTCACATCCAACTCAAGGTCTCGAGATCTGCAACCCTGATTCATCAAGAAATTTGCAAACTTGTTACCCGATATCCTTGAATGTGGGACTATTACATATTCCAGTATTTGGAGAAAAACATTTATGCTTTTGACCATACCTCCCAGCTGCCAAATATTCATTATCTTCCTTAGAGGTTGTCCATTTAGAATTTTTTGTGCACACTCGATAGCAATTTGTGAACCCCCATCAATATGAAAAAAATGGAACCCCTCACGAAAAGAAATTTGAATAGCTTTTTCCAAAGCCAAAAATCCTGACATATTTTTACAAGTTGATCCACAACTTTGTGTGAAAACTCTTAAATTTGATGAATTACAATCTTGGAAAACACCTCCAAAACCAGCAATTCTGGGGTTGTCGTTCGAGGCCCCATCAAAATTCATCTTGATAAAACCTCTTGAAGGAGAAGAGAAAGAAATATTCGAGGGATGTTTAGGTCCTGAAACAATTTTTCTTTATGAATGCACATCTATTGACTCAGATTTAGTTTCTTCAGGATCCCTGCCTCTACATTGTCTACATTCTGATCATCAATCAACCAGGAGACTACAAGGAGTGTCTCTCTTATGTTTTGTATAATCACACTCTTTAATCATGGTTATTGTTCTCCTCTTTCCTCTAAAAAAATTGCATTCCTCTCCTTCCAAAAATTCCAAAAAATAAAGCCTTCCGCCATTATCCAAGCACTATTGACTATAGGGCTTTTAAACATAGAAAATTTCCATTAAGAAACCAATGACACTAAATTCTCTTTATTCCAATTGTCCTTACTAAAAATAAACAAAATAATGGACCACACTTCCTATGAAAATTAACAAGAATTAAATAGATGATCCATAGTCTCCTCGGTCATATTATAAAGAAAATAAAATTATGGCCCTTCAAAGTCTTTCTTTTTGATGCGGTCCCACATGAGTAGCTTGCGCCTCCCCACCAATCATAGGAAAAGAGAGATTTTTGGCCAGTGAATCCTAGACCGGATCTTATGCCAAATAATGTCTTTCTCTAGGCTAGAATGAACCCCAATAAATGAGTAAGCTTCTTTTAAGGTAAAGATCCTAATAGGTCTCATACAACAACACAATATCTATATGTCCCATGACTTTAGATAATCATATGAGGCAATCATAAAAATTAATCTTAAATAGTATTCAAAGGACACTTTGAGGGAGTACCAAACACAATTATTTAAATTTGTATTATATTTATTAAAAAAAAAATTGTTATTTAAAATAATTAAACTGTATTAATGAATAATAGCTTAAGTGGGGTTGATCTTAGTTTTAAAATAATATGAAAGACGAATCAACATGGCGATCTCGTGCGCTAGGGTTTTCTCAAGCAAAGCTTTGCAAAGTGTCTTCACTGCTCATAAGCAAGTTTCAGGTATTAATGGAGAGTTTTGGTGCAAGGTTGTGTGGATCTCCTCTTTTCATGGAAGAGATTACCAGATCTATTTGATTTGTAATCTACATACAAACCAATCTATAGCCCTGCACATTGGGCTCTCAAGCTTAGTAGATTTTATTTCCTAGAGTGGTTATTGTGGGATCTTAACTATGGGAAACCGACAAAACTCTTTGTGCCATTAGATCTAGAGATGATGAAAGTCACTGAAGAGGAGTCACAACCTTCGTGGGTCGAGAGGGCTCCATGGCACGCAAAGCTATGATGGCTTGACCCCTTCTCTCTCGCAGATTTGGACGAGGTTAGGATCACGAGGTTGTGTGAGATTGATATGGTCAAGAAGTTATCAAGGCTATTGAAGGGATGAATGGATATATTTAAAGTAACAAATGTTCCATACTTTGTGCTTATACATATGTAGATTTCTACTCTTATGGACATGACATCTTCGAAAGAATAGTCACATGAGGTAAATATGAATATTACAGGGGCTTCGTCCTCCTGTGGGATAACTAAATGTCAATTACCCTTAGATCCATATCTAAATAAAATCCAGAAAGAAAGAGAAAAATACTATATATTTTTCAAGAATTTAAATGGGAAGGCCACAATCTGTTGGATTTGGGGCACAGATCTAGTGGAACAACTGAAGCTAAGCATCCAAAATAACTGGGGATTACTAGCAACACAACAAGTTTTGATATACAAAGGAAACTTTCTCTAAGATTCTCTCCGTATGAAATATTATGGTGTGGTAAAGGATTCTACCATAATTTTAAATTTGAGGATTCGGGGGGGGTTTACAATCTTCAAAAACCCTAACACAAATCCTAGAAACCCTAATGGATCTATCTTGTTTAAGGTTTCTTTGAGAGGAATTTTGTCACTACAGCTGATCAGGCCAAAAATTTGCTTAGATCTTACATTTTCGAGCAAATGGACAAGGTACCAACTATGGACGTAAAAACCTTAGAGGTAAAATCATACTTTTTGATGTACAATATATGGCACTAATATGTTGGTTTAATGGTTTATGGCCGATACTTGAAGACATGTATTAGTGGTTGTACTCTTCTTCTACTTGTGCCCTAAAGGATTTTTCACAGTAAAATTTGATACACAGAAAGATATGGAAAAAGTTATAAACAAAGGGCCATGGTTTTGGGGCAGAGATGGGTTCTTTGTTACCAAACCCATCTAGTAAAAATGATGTCAGTTCGGGTGAGGTTTCCAAACCTCCCTCTTCCTTTCTGGCACCATAAATTATTGGAGGATATCATAAATATTTTGGGCAAATTCAAAAAAATGGTATGGACATAACAACAAAAGGAATCTTTCCATTGCCAAGATTTGTGTATAGATCGACCTTAAAAAATATCTTCCTAATCATCTTCTTATAAAACATGAAAACTTCCAGTGGATGCGTGTTTTAGGTTATGAGAACACGACATTCAGATGTCGAACTTGTTTTCAAACATACCACTTGCAGAATACTTGCCCATAAGCAAAAAAGGCACCAAAAAATTAAAAAAAGGTAGGCCCCTAAGCCAAGAGGATGGAAATTTATTGAAACTTCAAAAAATGAAAAATAAGAGCCTAAGAAAAATATTCCAAATACAAAAGCACAAACACAACCTATAAGCCAATGAAATGGTGGAGTGGAAGATCAGTCGGGAAGAGTGACTCTTAGACAAAAGGGTATAAACAAACAAAGATCAGAGCACTAGAAGGCGGAAACACCCATTGAAAAGGAAGTGGGGGGCACAAAGAGAATCCATGTATCTGATTTTGGACTTAGACTAAGAACTCCACCCAAAGGCAAATGGAAATCAACTGGGGATACTAGAAATCGCTCCCAATCAAGGAGTTTGGCGAAAGGTGGAGAAAAATAAAGGAAAAATGGTGAAGTTAAGTGATTTTCATCACACTTAGCCCTGGAAAATTTATGTAATTATTTTATAGTTTCTTATTCCCTCAACCAAAAGGCTGACGTGATTGAATTCTTTCGAGTGTCTGTAGAATTTAATTTTGTTCATTGTTTTCGAGGTTGAACAAAATTACAATTTTTCTTCGGTGAAAAAAGAAAAGAAAAAGGAGTGGTAGTTAGTGGCTTTAATTCTCTTTCCGCTCTGGTTATATTTTTTAGAGACATGTTAGCCTATATGGAAATGATTTTAACACGCATTTCCCTTCAAAAATTAGAATCGCTAGTTACTTTTAAAATAATAATAGCTAAATTTTATAATTGTTTTTTTTTTGTTAGGAAATGTGAGTCCTAAGGTGACTCGCACGCCTAACATGTGGCTTGAGGAACCATGTCCCAGGGGCGTCTAATCCATCAAAATAACCTAGGGATCACAACCAGACTGGGCCACACCAACCCTTAGCATGACTAGATTTTTGCTTACGGAGTTTCAAACCAATGACCTTTTCACCATGGAGTGTCTTAACAGAGCACCCAGACACTATCTATTCTACGTCTCGTGGGCAACTAAATTGTATAATTATTTTTATTATTAAAATTATTAAAACAAGTTAAAGGATCTTAGGTTGAGTGATTTGGAGAACAATTTTTTGGATACATGTTGTAACTAGCTCGTTAATGGTATTTATGAATAGTTATATGTTGTGTAATAGTGGTAGCCAATTTATTGAATTTATCAATTCTCCATAGGTTCTCATTACTCCTTAAAATATAGATATTTATTTTTATTTTTATTTTATTTTGACAGAAACGGTTATGTTGTATTTATATTCATCTTGGCCTGAAAGCCGAAAATTTGATTACAATGAGGATGTCTAAATCTTGATGCATCTCACTGCTAAGAATGAGAATGCAGCTGAAACTTGAAGACTTCTTCCTTGATAAGAAATCTATAGATTCGATTTCAGAGATTTTTCCCAGCTTGAAGATACAAACAAATTTATTTAAGAGCAAGCAGTAAAACATGTCAACAATCAGCTTAAGGGATGGGTTCCCAGGATTCTTCTTCGTCTTTCATCTTGACCCCGGCTGAAAGGAGGACAACTTTGTTGGTTTCAGTGTCCGCCTCTTTGTTATGAGTTCTCAGCACATGAAAGTAGTTCAAGTTCTGAAAAGCGTTTTCCAAAGCCTTAATTCTGGATATTAGCCTTGCCAGTTTGAGATCCAAGGCTTGAGAATTGGAAACCATTACGTTTATAATAATCTGGGAATCACCTATAACGTTAGCTTCACTTATACTTAAATCTTTGAGGAACTTGAGGCCTTGATAGAGGGCCAAAGCCTCAGCTTGGATGCTGGATGAAAGTCCAAGCCCCCAAGCAAAGGAGTGAATTTTTTCCCCAGTTGGACTAACAACAACACCTCCTGCACCAGCTTTGCCCGGATTGCCCTTTACTGCTCCATCAAAAAAGAGAGAGTGCCTTGAGTGCGAATTGAGCCAATCTTTAAAGTCAGTTTCAGGTTTCCTTATTTTCCAGTCTTTAAGAGGAGGAGTGATTCTAACTGCTGGCTGAAAACGCAAGTGAAGGAATGATCCCCAAGCAATGTCCTGTTGGCTGAGATTGGAGTCGTCTTTTATATCTGTCAAGCACTCCTTTAAATGGCATTTAATCTTGATTTCTAAGACTTTGTGATTCTGTTTAATATTTCTGAAGATTCTTCTGTTGCGTTCTAGCCAGATCTGCCAACAAATAACCTTTGGCAGGACAGCCCATGCAGTTTTGATTATCTGATTTTTGGGAGGAGGGCTAGGATATCTGTTTACCCAATTAGAAAAAAGATCAATAATGGAACGAGGGAGCAAAAAGTTGGAATCCAAATTGTGAATAAAGGAGCACTAGATCTGCTTATAAAAATTACAATCGAGGATTAAGTGGACTGTTGTCTCTGCATTTTCGTTGCACAGCGAGCAGATGGAGGGACCGTAAAACCCTTTTCTCTGCAGAATATCATACGTAAGGATCTTTCCATGGCAGAGAAACCAAGCAAAAAAATCGACTTTGGGCCAAGAAGGAAAACGTCAGACACCCTGCCAAGGTGCAGGGTTAGGTGGGACGTATGGCCTTTCTTTCAGCTTGGCATAGCCCATGGAGACAGTGTAGCCACTGGCATTCGGCCCCCAGCCTTTTGAATCTCTTTTTCTCATGTGTGTGGGGGCCAAGCCATGGAGGAGGTTGAGCAGCGTGGACCATTCGTTGGCAAAATGAACCGGCACCTCAAAACGTTTCCAGCCTGCCCAAACAGAATCACTCCAAAGGGAAATATCCCACAACGAACACAGCCCCTCTCTATCCATCCAACAACGCAGCGCTCTGATGGAGGCTCTGGCTTCAATTGGGTCCTTATTCATGATTTTATCAATCCAAATATTGATATTTTTGCCATTTCCAGGGATCCAGTAGGAGTGTTCATTGATTATAGGAGCAGCTTTAGCATACAGTTTGAGAAAAGACGAATTACGCAAATGAGTCACATTGCCTAAACAGCTAGAACGAGGACCTCTGAAGTACTTTTTCCAGAGAGCCAGTTGGGCCCAGCCTGGCTTGGGCGCAATGATCCTCCATATAATCTTAGCTGCCATAGCCACGTTTTGCTGGCAGAGGTTTTTGAAATTCAAACCTCCCTCCCAAATTGGCCTGGAGATGGTTTCCCAACTGATAAGAGGAATCTTGTGATCATTCTGTTTGCCACCCTTCCAAAAAAACCTCCGCATGAACTCTTCCATTTTTTTTAATATGTTTGCCGAAGCAAGAAGCATAGCAAATTGAAAAATAGGAAGGCTGGTAAGCACATATTTAATAAGGACAGATTTGCCAGCAGCGTTGAGCCAGGAAAAACCCCAGGCTTGGATCCTAGACTTGAATTTCTCAAGCTGAGGGAGCCAATATTTGCTTGCAGGTCTCTTAAGAAACACAGGAAGGCCCAAATATTTGAAAGAGGTCCAAGTAGAGGAGGCTGCAAAACCCAAACATCTAGAAATAGCAGAGAGCAATCTCGGCGAAGTGTTCCAGCTGAAGATATGACATTTGCTCTTATTGACAACGCTGCCTGAGGCTTCACTGAAATCATCCAAAACTGCTTTAAATTTAGAGGCAGAGGAAAGAGAGGTAGCACCCAAAAGCAGAGTGTCATCCGCAAATAAGGCGTGGTTTATATTTTTTATCCCTCTTGCAATACACAGTCCATTAATATCTTGATCTTGCATCTTTTTGTCTAATAGGAAGCTGAGAACAGAGGCTTGGATGACAAAGAGAAGAGGGGAGAGGGGACACCCCTGCCTTAGCCCTCTCGAAGCTTTGAAGAAATCAGTGGCTCTTCCATTTACAAGAGGGGCAATCCATGGTTTCGAGATACAAGCCCGGGTCCATTTGATGAACTTTTCTCCAAAACCAAACTTGCTCATGACTTTTAAAAGAAAGCTATGATTAACTCGATCAAAAGCATTTGCTAAATCTAGTTTAATCACCATACCTTGTTCTTTTCGAAGAAGGCTTGAATGAATTGCCTCTTGAACAAGGGTTAAGTTGTCCACGATCTGCCTTCCTTTGATGAAGCCTCCTTGATTCTCCGGAATAATCTTGGGGAGAATGAGCTTCAATCTATTTGCAATTACTTTGGTGATTAGCTTGTATCCTGTGTTGCACAAGGAAATCGGGCGGAATCTGCTGAAATTGTTGGCGCCTTTTTCCTTGGGAATGAGGGCTAAGAAAGCGGAGTTTGTGCTGCCTCCAATTTTCTGAGTATTTTGGGACTTTTGAACCATTTTGAGCAAATCCTTTTCAACAATCGACCAACAAACTTGAAAAAACCTGGCAGAAAAGCCATCCGGCCCAGGGGCCTTATCCGGTTCCATATCAAAAAGGGCCTTTTTGACTTCGTCTTTGGTGACTTTGGCCTCAAGGATCTCGTTCATACGAGGAGAGATTGTAGAAGGAATAATGTCAAGCAGATCTGGGAGATGATCCGGATCCTTATCCTCACTATACAAGTTTTGAAAGTGAGAAAAGGCTGCTTTTTTAATGTCTTCAAAATTTTTGTGGGTGTCGTTGTCCTCCTTAATCTCATAAATAGTGTTGAAGCATTTCCTGGCCTAGGCTTGTTTGTGGAAAAATGCAGAATTCCTGTCCCCTGCTTTGAGCTAGAGATTTCGAGATTTCAATCTCCAGTATTCTTCTTCAACTAAGCAGGCCTTATGAAAGCGCTGTTGTAGTTGAGCCTCTTGGTCTAACAGCTCCTCTGTGACTATAGCGTGTTCCAAATGAGTTTGATGCGAGGCAAGAGCTACTTTAATGGCTTTTCTTTCTGTGATAGGGTTGGACAGGGTTTTGACCCAACGTTTTAGGACTCCTTTTACCCTTCTAAGTTTTTCCTCCCAGATAAAGAACGGGGATCCATTGATAGGATGACTCCAACTTTCCTTGACTATTTGCATGAAGTCTGGTTCCTTGACCCAGAGGGGACTAAATCTAAAGGGAATGGGTCCCAGATCTAGATGGGCCAGGAGCTCTAACTTTATAGGCTTGTGGTCCGATATGCTGTTAGTAAGAATGTGCATTCTGGGTTCTAATCGAAGAAACATATAGGAGCTTTGAATGAAAAATCTATCTAATCTGCCAGCAATATGACCAGGGCCCACTCTTTTATTAGACCAAGAGAACTTACCCGAAGAGGGTTTGATATCCATCAAGTCCCAGTCCTGCATTAGATCCTCCGCCCATTCCCTTGCCGGATCTCGGACAGCGCTACCTCCTCTTTTTTCAGATGAGTGAAGAGTGAGATTGAGATCTCCAACAATAATTATATTTTCCAGATTTGTCAAGTCTGCTTGGTGCCTTATAGAATCCCAACAATCCTTTTTTTCTCCGACATTTACTGGAGAGTATACATTGAAGAGACAGAATATTTCCTTGGTATCTAGATTCTTCATTTTCAGCAGCAACTAGTGAGTATTACTAGCCTCAAAGGTGACTGCAAATTTGTTGGCATTCCATAGAGTGCCAATCCCTCCCGAAGCGCCCCAGGCAGAGATTGCTCTAGCTTCACTTTTGGACCAAATCTTCTTGCTTGCTTGCAGGAAGACTACGTCTTCCAGCTTAGTCTCCTGAACGAGAAGTATGTCTGGAGTTTTTGTTCTTATTAAGCTTCTCATGGCTTCTTCCTTGACTTTGCTCCCCATACCTCTACAATTCCAGGAGATGATATTCATTATTTATGTTTCTGGTGGGCTCCCTTGGAGCCTTGGGGCTAATTTTTCAACATCCTGGGCTTTGAGGCTAGCAATTTTTCCAGAGTTGGCTGGCTACCCTGTAGCTTATCTTTATAAGTCTCCTGCTCTCTTTTTTCCCTGTCAATTTTTCGGCCTCTTGTAGATCTTCGTACCGAGGATTGGGTGTCTCCTATTTCTCCTTCCTCCTCTGACTCGTCTGTTTCCTGCTCTCCGTCCTCTTCTTCTAAAGTCATGCCTTTGGATTCTTCAGCACTTGTTCCTTTGAGGGAGACTGAGGGAGAACCTTTGTTTGGAGAAACTGGATTTTGAGTCTCGACCTCCGGAGGAGTTTCTGACTGCTGGCTTAGTGGGTCAAACTTGTTTTCTTGCACCTTTTTGGGGGGAGGGCGTTGAACATTAGCCTGAAGAGAGCCTTTTCCAGAGGGTCCTCCCGGTTTTTGCCCTTTATGATTGGTTTTTGCTCGCTTGACTTGGTTCCAACCCTCTTCAATCCCTTTCTCTGGCTCAGCGTTGGAAGGACAATTTCTAGCAAAGTGTCCATGAACGTGGCATTTCCTATATTTGAACAACAATTGCTCATAGTCCAAGATTTGTACATGAGACCAGCTTCCGACTTTGATTTTGATAGCCTCTGGAAGACCCACCTCTAAATCTACTTCCACGCAAATCCTGGCACAGTCGTACTGATCCTTATTGTTTTCCCGATCTATGAATTTCCCGAGAGTGTTGCCAATGTGTCTCAAGGAACTCCAGTTCCAGCAGTGAACTGGCAGATTTGGAAGACGAACCCACACCGGGACAGCCTTGGGAACATCGACAGCCGGATCAAAGTCCGGAGTCCATTTGTTCAGATAGAGGCCCTGAGAACCCATGAAATACGGCCCATTTTGAAAGATCAAGTCTTTGTCTTCTTTGGAGGAAAATTCGAAGAGGAAGTACCCTTTCCCCAGAAAGTAAGAGGTGACATTTTCCTTGATCAGAGGAGCCCAGTTCCTGTTAACCCATTGCTTGGTAGATTTCGGAGAAGGCCACAGACGCGTAAATTGGCCAATGAGTCCTCGATCCGCCAAAGATAAAGCTACTTGAATGGGGGCCTCCGGAGGCAAAGACATCTCAGGAATTTCATCTAGCTTCTTAACAAATTTGGATGCTTCGCTTCTTTTCTTCTAAGGCAAACTGGCAAGAAGCTGGTTGAAGGCGTCGATGGCAGGAGAAGAATGCGGATCCATAGAAGGACCCATCGTCTCCATAGGGAAGGCCTGAGGCCGGCCGCCGCAGGGGCAGCCACGCAGCAGAAGCCCTAGCAAAGCTCAGGACGCGCAGAGAGAACCGTCAGATCCCGACCTAGTCATTGACACGACACAACAGGGCGCAGCAGGCACAGCAGGACGCAGCAGGAACAGAAGGGGCAGGGCCCTGCGAGAGCAGGCGCAGCGCAGGGGCAGCAGCGCAGGAATCTAGGTTTCTTCGACCTAATATAGCTTTGTTCTCTGCTGTAATATTGTCAAAAGTGGAAATGGATTTATTCTGCGAGGGAGACAAGATGATATGATCATTCAAAGGAAATGCTCATTTGTTAATGCAATGCAGGCTCTCTGGATAACATTTTCCTTTTAAAATATAGATATTTATTAAAATAAAATAATAATTTATTTAAAACATATATATATATATATATATATATATATATATATATATATATAACACCCCCTTCCCACATACCCAAGTAACCAACCAACCGAGGTAAACATGTGATGAGAGGCTACTAATATGAGACTCAACCTCCTAGGTGACCTTAAGGAAGTGGAACTGGCAGAAACAAGACAAACACACCTTACACATCATCAAAAACATCCTCGGGAGGTAACCCAACCTTCCAGGCCCTTAAACTCCAAGGGAGACTGAATTTTTGACCAATTTGAGGCTTAGTTGTGGGCATGCCAAGGCAAGGTAGTGGAGGGCATTCCAAGGCAATAGAGGTCATGGCCCGGTTTGGTCAGTTTTGTGCCTACAACTCTGGGATTTGTGCTACCTTTTTAGCCCCAAAGCCTAGGTCACTACCCAGAACTTCATGAAACTGTAGGGGATGATGAATAACATTAAAAAAATGGCACAAAAGCAATCACATCATCAATAACTCATATGGACCCCTCCCAGCCATGATATGAATTTCGTCAAACATGTCATAAATATTGCATATATAGGTTTAAAAAGCAGATTTAAACATAGGGGTCTCGTACTCATTTGAGAATCGCTAAGAGGAATTTCTCCCTTACATCATAAGCTGTGATACAATCTATTTGACCATAGATACATTGTGCGTTCATTTATGATTAAAAACATGGATAGAGCCATACATCATCACTGATAAAATACATGCTTATAACCAGCATAATAACAACATAAATACGATAGATACAACATCAATATAATCCACAGAATAACCAGTGCAATTATACAACAAATACCAAAGGAATGAGCTAAACCACCTCACCCTCATCAATCACAAACCAATATTTACCTTAATCTACACCCGAACACTAGGCCAACACAAGCATGGATATCACGGGATTCTCTCTACCTACACCGTGAGGAATTTTCCTATCTCCTAGTTTCTCAAGATTTACTGCAATCCACAGTTTGAATCATGGATCACTAGGCCAACACAAGCATGAATATCACTGGGTTGTCTCCGCCTACACTGTGAGGAATTTTCCTGTCGCCTAGTCTCTCAGGCTTTATCACAACCCACAGTCTGAAGCAGGGGTCACTAGGCCCTAAACCATGACATACTCTCCAAGATTTACCACAATCCCAAACCTGAGATTCCTAGGCCTGAAATGGAGAGAAAACCACCACTTCTCAGGCTTTACTGCAATCCAAACTCGGATTAATAAGCCTTAAACCGAGGCAACAAACGAACCGTTTGTATAATCATTCATAGATCCACCTCATTTAGCTTTTAATCCATCCGGTAATCCAGCTAAACCAAAACATGAGAACTCCACAACACCATGGTTATCCGGTAATGGCAAGGCTAGGATGAATGCACTTTCAGTCACACCTGGAAAAACCCATGCTAAGACAAGAAAGAACCACATGCAATACCATCCATGCCAAATCTAGCAAGGAAATCATACATGCAAATCAATACCTGCAAATAATCCTTCTGTAGCTTCTTGATTCCTTCTCCTCCTTGCTTTCTTCTTCCTTCTTCCTGATTTCTTGTCTTTCTTGCTCCAACGCCAAAGTGCTCCAAAAAATCTAAGTGTCCAAGAGTGAGTGAGTGAGAGAGAGAATAATGAGAGAGCTCCAAAATTTTCACTGAAAAAAGGTACCAAATGATCCTCATAAGCCTTTTTATAGAAGAGGCCTTTATTTTCTTCAATTTCCATTATTTTCCTTCATTTTCCTCCTCACATGCAACCTATGACCTTTCATCTCCCTTTTCTCCCAATTTCCATTATTTTCATAAATAAATGTGCCAAAAATTCCATTTTTCCTTTCCAAAGACTTTGCCTTTGCCTTTTCCAATTTCCTTAGCCATAATAAACCAAATGAACACCCCCAAGGATGTTTTTCCCAACATTCAGCTTGGAATAAGTGTCCCATCAACTGTGGTTATTATTTTTATCTTTATTACATGGAATTTTCTCTAGGGTTGCTATAGAATCCTCCCCCTTGGGGCACACTATCCTCGGTGTTCAACCATGCATATACCTCAGCAAAATTATTGAAAAGCGACCATACTGCCCATGGAGCTTTGTAACATAGCTCGATGTAGTATTTACAATGATCACCCTACTAAAAAGAAAACCAACATAACATCATAACATCATGACAACTAAAATTACATGACACCATATTGCTTATTGGAGCTTTATAACTTCGCTCATGGAGGTATTTACATCCATATACATATGTACATACATCCAACCATTACATCGAAACATGTGCCAAAACATCGCTAAAACATATGCTAAACAAAAGCAACATCACACCAAAATTGCTTTGCCTCAACCAGAAAACAAGGAAGGATAGATGGCCCGCATCTGATCCACCATCTCCCATGTAGCTTCATTGGGCCCAAAGTGCTTCCATTGCACTTTAACTTTCTCTATTTCTCTATTCCAGAGCATGGGAACCTTTTTCTGCAATATACTCTGAGGCTCCGGCTGGAATTCTCCATCGTGTTCCACCTGAAATACAAACTAGTCAATCACATGATCAACATATTCAACATACTTCTTAAGCAAAGAGATATGAAAAACATCATGGACTTTCATTTTGGAAGGTAGTGCAAGTTGATAGGCCGCTAGTATGATCCTCTCAATGATCCTAAAGGGTCCATAAAACCTTAGTGCCAGCTTGGCACATGATACAATCCGCAAGGAGCTATTCTTGGGCTTGATGTGCAAGTACACCTAATCCCCAAACTGAAACTCCTTGAAAAACCCGTTCCTATCTACATAAATATTCTTCCTATCATGTGTTTCCTTCAATTTATTCTTGATCACTTTCATTTCTTTTTCCATTTCTGCCAACATCTCTGGTCCAATCAGTTCCCTGTTAACCGGATCACTCCAATTAATAGGATTGTTGCAACTCTACCCATACATAGCCTCAAATGGGCTCATATTAAATGACTCTTGATACCCGTTTTTGTAGGAAAATTCTACCAGTGGAAGGCATTATTCCCACTTGCATTGTTGATGCATCACATACATCCTCAACATATCCTCTAGTATCTTGTTGACCCTCTCAGTGTGTCCATATTTCTGCAAATGATCAGTTTTGTTGAAGGCCAACTCAATGCCAAAACCTGCAAACAACTCCTTCCAAAACTTGGAAGTGAAATTTTCATCCCTGTCAGACACAATCTTCTTCAGAATACCATGTAATCTGACTATGTCTCTAATAAACACATGTGCTACATTGCTAGTTGAATAAGTTGTTTTCATTGGAATGAAATGTGCAACCTTTATCAACATATCCATGACAACCAAAATGGAATCATATTGTCTAGTCGTCTTAGGAAAACCTATGATGAATTCTAAGGAAATGACCTCCCATTTCCACTACGGAATCGGAATTGGCTGTAGCAGTTCACCTGGATCTTTACACTCTGCCTTAACCATATGACAATCCAAATATCTGGCTACAAACTCTGCCACATCCTTATTTAGATTCGGCCAATAGTAGAATCTCTTCACTGCAATCAATGTCTTATGTTAGCCTGGGTGACCCGAATATGGTTTCGCATGAAACTCCCTCAAGATTGCCTTCTTGAGCTCACTGTTATCTAGTACATATATCATGTCTCTAAATCTAACCAATCCATCTTCCATGAGATGATAGTCCAATTCCTGTACACGTGTAGCTATACATGTACTTGTACCTACACCTATACTGCCACATGTACATGTACCTGTACCAACACCTGTACCTGTATTCTTTTGCAACCTGTGCACAATCTCCATATACCTATGATCTTGTTGACATGCCTGCAAGATCTTATCTTGTAAGTCTGTTCCATAGGATCTCATTGTTGCTAAGTGATTTACCTGTACCTGTTTGCTAAGAGCATCAACAACCCTATTCTCCTTTCCCGTAATGTAACTGGTCTTGAAGTCAAACTTGTTGATCATTCCTAATCATCTAGAATGCCTGACATTCAAATTCGGCTGGTCAAACAAGTACCTCAACCCAATGTGGTCACTCATTAATACAAATCGCCTACCAAGAAGATAGTTCCTCCACATCTTCGGTGCATGTATAATCGCTACTAGCTTGAGATCATGTGTTAGGTAGTTCTACTCGTGCTCATTCAGTTTTCGTGACTCATAACGTACTACTTTTCCATCCTACATAAGGACTTCGCCAAATACTCCCTTGCAAGCATCTCTACACACTACAAACTCCTTGTCCGGATCTGCAATCTTTAACACTGGAGCATGTGTCGACAATTGCTTAAGCTACTCAAAACTAGCCTCGCACTCCTTTGTCCTATCAAACTTCTTACCTTTCCTCTGCAATGATGTAATAGGATAAGAAATCTGTGAGAAGTTCCTGATGAACCTCATGTAGTAACCTACCAATCCCATGAATGATATCACCTCATCTACATTCTTAGGAGCCACCCACTTCATGATGGCCCTTATCTTCTCTAGATCTACTGCAATGCCCTCCTTAGAGACAACATGTCCAAGGTAGTGTACCATAGTCTGGAAGAAACTACATTTGTTGAGCTTAGCATACAACTGATGCTCTCTCAACAACCTCAACACCATTGCCAAATGCTCGGGATGTCTTCCTAATTTTTTTAATATACCAATATGTCATCAATAAACACAAGCAAAAACTTGTCCAAATAAGGATGCAACACATTATTCATTTAACATATAAATGTAGCTGGGGCATTAGTCAAACTGAATGGAACTACAACAAACTCACAATTCTCGTACATGGTCCTGAATGCGGTCATGTATATGTCCTTCTCTTTGATGTGCACCCAATGATAGCCTGATCTCAAGACGATCTTAGAGAAATTTGTCGCTCCCTTCAACTGATCGAACAAATCATCTATCCTCGATAGTGGATACCTATTCTTGATGGTCACTTTGTTCAGCCGCCTGTAGTCAATGCATAGTGTAAGAGTGCCATCTTTCTTCTTCACGAAAAATATTGGTGCACCCCATGGCGATGCACTTGGTCTAATGTACCCCTTGTCAAGAATTTCTTCCAGCTGCAACTTTAACTCTACCAACTCATGTGTGCTCATATTGTAAGGTTCTTTTGATGTTGGAGTTTCCCCTGGCATCAACTCAATAGAAAATTATACTTCCCTGTGAGGTGGAAACTCTGAAATCTATGTTGGAAACCCATCCTGAAACTGCCGCAAAAGTGGATACCTGCTCAAAAAATTTACATCCTTAACCTCCTTACCTTTCTCACTAGAGCTATGAACTGCAAATAACACACACCCTTTTCTGCAACTGCACTTGGCCTGCATGGCTGTCACCATCCTAACCGATGTGGATTTCTTCTTTCCCTATAAAAATCTTGCTTCCCCGTTTTCATCCAAGAATTCAATAGCTTTGTCATGGAAATCTACCTTGGTCCTATGGAGATATAACCAATCCATACCGAATAGAATATTGTAGGAACCCAATGGAAATATGCTCCACTGCGTTGTTGTAGGCATACCATTTAACTCAAATGCACAAGCTCTCACACAATGGTGAACTCTTTTCTTCATACCTGTGGCCAACCACACTAACCAATATTATGCATGCATTTACTTATTCAAACCACACTTATCCACAAATTCGGAACTAACATAGCTATAATTAGATCCAGGGTAAATCAAAATAGAAATAACTTGATCACAAATCTTATTTTCAATCTCAAAGATAGAAGCCTAGTGATTTTCTTGCTTGTTGTCCACTACTGCATAAATGCAAGGAATGCTCTACCCAATATCCCTAACAGTTTGTGCCTCCTGTGCACTGTATATATTAGGCCTACCTCCCTAAGTTTGTGGGAAATATCTCTCGAGATTCTCCTCATCGCATGTCCAACACTCCAACCATCCCATACCATTACCTCCATGTTCATGTTGTGATCTACATTGTTGTTGTGCCCTATGTCCCTGTCCACCTGCATTAAACTTCTTTTGCGGTGCCACATTTTTTTTTTCTTCTGCATTATAAGGCCTTGCTCTTTTATGCTTCCATTTACTTTACCTTTTTCCTTCCCTTTCCATCCTTGCTAAGACTCATTCTTGCGCCTTGACTGTTCATAGAAATGCTTTAGCTTCCCAATGACTTCCTCAAGTGTATGAGGCTCATCATACTCAATCCAGTCTCTGAATGCTAATGGAAAACCATTATTAAATCGCTGAAATTTAGCCTTCTCATCCTCAAGGTAAAGTACATACCTCAGTAGCTCCAATAACTTTTTCGTGTACTCCTCATATGTCATTGATCCCATCTTTAGCTCATAAAATTCTTTGGCCTTTTTGTCTCATAAGTCTTTTGAACTTGTACCAACTCAAGTCATTTGTCCTGATGTGTCTAACCTGCTTCACATCTTGCCACTAGATGTCTTCTTTACATCTAAGGCTAAAGATAGCAATCCTAGCATTCATGTTATATGAGTACTCATGCAACTCAAAGAAACTATTCATCCCAAGTATCCAAGCTTTTGCCTCTTCTGGTTTCTTCAAGTCTCCATCAAAAGTAGGTGGCTTTGCTTTCTTAAATTCATTTGGCATGTATCCCTTATCACTCCTCCTGTAAGGATGATATCGCTGATGATCATAAGGTCTATTTGAACTAGAACTAGGATGGTACCTGTACTCATCACCCTTCCTACCCGGAGTGTCTAAAAACCTACCATCTCTCACTGTATCAGCGCTACCTGACCTGTTTTTACTAGGAGATCTACTTCCATATGCCTCATTAGTTTTTTAATCTTGTCCATAGATGATCCGAAGTGGCCCTTGTTTCTGCAAATCTGATAAACTATGAAGAAGTATTGCATTCACCTATGTTTGTTTCTCTTGTGCCTATATGGTCTTGTCATTATCTGCCTTACAGCTCCTTATTTCTTCCTTTAGGCTTCTCAATGTGTCTGCCAAATCATAAGAGTGCCCACCCTATTGCTCATATGACTCATAGGGAGATTCCTTGTAGTCTACCATATTTCTATCCATGTTGATCTTTCTCCCGAAAGGTATAATATGTCAGGTAAACCAAATAATAATAAACCAATGTACCTTAGTGTAATTTGGGGGGGATACATCGTGCAAGATAAACCAATCAGCGTAATACATGTATAGATATAATCATGACAACATATAAACGTATAATGTATAGGCATATAAACACATAGATATCATTCTAGTTGGAGTCCAATCATAGATGCATAACCATACCAATTACACAACATGATCTACTGCATAACCATACCAATGCAACTTGACCACGCCATCACAAGCACATACCATACACCAACATAAGCAACATGTAATCCAGCATGAACGACCAATGCATGTTCAACATATGACATCACTCGAGTAAGCATACACAAACAACACACAAGCATGACTAATATGTGGCATAGCATAAACAAGCAATGCATATTCAACATGTAGCAATATGTAAGCAAATGTGCACAGAGAACACATAATCACAAACAACACACAATCACTTGTACACTCATGACAACATGTTGAAAACATCATCATCAATCCTCCCATGGCAATACCATTGCCACCTTGGCCAACACAACACGAACGCACAAAAACATACACCATAGTTATGAGAAACAAATAAGCAATCAACAAAATCATGACCAACACACTGCTCATCCAGTCCAAGGGTTGAGATATGCTCTGATACCACTCTCTAACACTCCCTTCCCACATCTATCCAAGTAACCCGCCAACCAAGGTAAACATGTGACAAGAGGCTTCTAATATGAGATTCAACCTCCTAGGTGACCTTAAGGAAGTGGAACCGACGAAAACAAGACAAGCACACCTTACATAACATCAAAAACATCCTCAAGAGGTAACCCAACCTTCTAGGCCCCTGAACCCTGAGGGAGATTGACTTTTTGACCACTTTGAGGCTTAGCCGCGGGCATGCCAAGGCAAGGTACCAGCCAAAAGCCTATAGCCGTGAGCATTCCAAGGCAAGGTAGCTGTCATGGCCCGGTTTGGTCAGTTTTGTGCTTGCAACTCCGGGATTTGTGCCACCTTTTTAGCCACATAGCCAAGGTCACTGCCCAGAACTTCATGGAATTGTAGGGGATGATGAATAACATTAAAACAAAGGTACAAAAGCAATCACATCATCGGGAACTCATCTAGACCCCTCCTAGCTACGACATGAATTTTGTGAAACATGTCATAAGCATTGCATCTACAGGTTTAAACAACATATTTAAACATAGGGGTATCATACTTATTTGAGAATCACTAATAGGAACTGCTCCCTTACATCATAAGCTGCAATACAATCTATTTGACCATAGATACATTGTGCCTTCATTTACGAGTAAAAACATAGATAGAGGCATACATCATCACTGAGAAAATACATGCTTATAACCAACATAATAACAACAAAAATACGATAAATACAACAACAATATAATCCACATAATAATCAGTGCAATTATACATCAAATACCAAAGGAATTAGCTTCTAATTAATGAGTGTAAAAACCAACTGGAGATGGGATTTCCACGTTCCACCCAACCATAGATTGGCTGAGCCAAATCTCTCTTCAAACAATCACCCCCGTGCCATATTCCAAGCATAAGTGTGGGATTCAAATTAAAATAACCAACCAAGGCATCCTGAGGCTAAACCACCTCACCCTCATCAATCATAAACCAGGGTTTACCGTGATCTACACCCAATCACTGGGCCAACACAAGCATGGATATCATCAGATTCTCTTCGCCTAAACCGTGAGGAATTTTCCTGTCTCCTAGTCTCTTATGCTTTACCGCAATCCACAGTCTGAATCAAGGGTCACTAGGCCCTAAACCGAGACACACTCTCTAGCCTTTACGACAATCCTAAACCTAAGATTCTTAGGCCTGAAATGGAGAGCAAACCACCACCTCTTAAGATTTACCGCAATCTAAACCCAAATTACTAGGCACTAAACCGAGGCAACAAATGAACTGGTTCTATAATCATTCATAGATCCACCTCACTCAACTTCGAATCCATCCAGAGATCCAGCTAAACCAAAACATGAGAATTACACAACACCATGGCTATCCGGTAATGGAAAGGCTAGGCTGAATGCACTATCACACCTGGAAAAACCCATGCCAAGACAACAAAAAACCACATGCAATACCATGCATGCCAAATATAGCAAGGAAATCATACATGCAAATCAATACCTGCAAAGAATCATGTTGTAGTTGCTTGATTCCTTCTTCTCCTTGCTTGCTTCTTCTTTCTTCCATCTTTCTTGCCTTTCTTGCTCCAATGCCAAAGTGCTCCAAAAACTCTAAGTGTCCAAGAGAGAGCTCCAAAAAATGCAATGGAAAAAGGTACAAACTGATCCTCAGAAGCCTTTTTATAGAAGAGGCCTCTATTTTCTTCATTTTCCATTATTTTCCTTCATTTTCCTCCTCACATGCAACCTGTGACATTTCATCTTCCTTTTCTCGCAATTTCCATTATTTTCATAAATAAATGTGCCAGAAATGCCATTTTCCCTTTCCAATGACTTTGCCTTTGCCTTTGCCATAATAAACCAAATGAACACCCCCTAGGATGTTTTGCCCAACATTCAGCTTGGAATAAGTGTCCCATCAATCGTGGTTATTATTTTTAACTTTATTACATGGAATTTTCACCAAGATTGTTACAATATATATATATATATATATATATATATATATATATATATATATATATATAATATATATATATATATATATAATAAGTAATTGTCATCATAAATTGATATTTCATAATTGTACAATACAATCATAAAAGATGACCTTAACTTATCTTCAAAAAGCAATTTAAAGGAATCTCAAATACAAAATAATATTAATAATTAATAAGCAAAATTATATTATGTTAATTAATTTATTAATATAATGTAGAGAATTTGTTAATACTTTTTATAACATAGTTTAATTAATAAATAAAATGATACAAAATAGCCTTTTTCTAGTTAATTTTGTCAAAATTCGGAAGAGATTTTTAAGGATCATAAGTTAAAGCTATTTAATTTGAAAAATTCAAGTGTCACAGAGTTGTTTTTCACCGTGAATCTATTTATGCATTCAAAAACACATTGTAAATAACAAACTATCACAATCTAACTTGAAATTATATGGTTGGATTCCGAGGAAAAGGCCATTTTGTCTATTAGTTAGACTGCAATTTCTTTTTAAGATTGATTTTAATTTTAAAACAGATTTATATTATTTTTTTTAATGCAGTTCATGATCCCCAGAGATTGGTGACCACAATGTCCATGGAATATTTGTACCAGACAAATCAACCCGAAGGGATCACTTCTTGTCGGCTCAACCATGAAGCCTGACCTGAGAATGTCGAGAGAATTGAATTTGTGACCTCTCAATAGCAAAGGTACTTTAACAACGAAAATTCAAACAAATGAGTTAATCCTTGGGGCTAAATAGATTTATACTATGTTCGTGAATTTATTAACATTATTTATATAAATTGGTTGATTTTTTTTATGTTTTGAAATGTTTTTCTAACATTGTAAAAGCATTCTAAAAACATTTAAAAACCATTTTAAAACACTTTTAAAACGTTTTAAAATGTTTTACAAGTTTTTAAAAAGGATTTAAAAGTGTTTTGAAACATTTTAAAATAAATTTAAAACATTTTAAAAGTGTTTTGAAGCATTTTAAAAGTGTTTTGAAACATTTTAAAATAAATTTAAAACATTTTAAAAGTGTTTCAAAATATTTAAAAGTGTTCAAAAATATCTTAAGCGTTTGACAATATTTTGAAATATTTTAAAATTTATAAAAATCTTTTAAAATATTTTACAAATTTTTAAAAATATTTTAAAAGAGTTTTATGATGTCTTCAAAACATTGATCTTAATTTTAACATAATAAGTTTACTTTTATTTTATTTTTCTTTTTAGGAACTATTATCAAAATTATATTATATAATCCCGATGAGGGTGAATCTCGAGGGAATAAGGAGGTTGGGGGTTGTGCCCACCACCCAAGTATGTAGAGCGAAGTTAATGTTGGGGGTGGTGTGGCCACTCCATCGCATGCATAAGGATGCGACTTGAATTATTTCTAGTTTGATGAGTCATGGTTTGATGTTATCTTTAGGGAGTGTTTTGTGTTTGCAATTTCGTGCAAAGAGGCAACAACATGCCCCTTTTCCTCAAGAGCGAAAGAAGGGAGGGAAGGAAAGACTAACTGAAAATCCTCTAGCCTTAGCGTGATTGGAACTCTTTGATGGTAATTCTAAAATGGATTATGAGATTGTTGTTTTGTATATTGCATGGTTGATCGAGCTAGTGATGTAATTGTGGTTGAACATTGGTTGCATAGGAAAAAGGAAAAGATTAGGGCCTCCTTATGTGTTCGACAGTGTGGACTTCGTCATTACTCCTTCAACCTTGAGTGTGATGCTCAACCTAGTATGTGATAACTGGGTACTTTCTTCTGACTGTGTCTTGTCTAATTTTGATGGTTTATTTCCAAATGTTTATGGGCATATCAGTGGGAAAGTGTTTATCTGCCTAGGGGTTGTTTATGCTCGTAGTGGTTTAAAAGGCCCTCTAGTTTATAGCTCCAACATCTATCTTGACACAATTGTCATAGTTTGTCTCTCTTATTATTTATCCTCTAGTCGTGGGCAATTTATCTTGGCTCGGGGCTCTCGATATTTACACCAAGTTCCACCACCTTTGGGGTTGTAGATAATTTGGGGTTTGAGTTTGTTGTTATATAGTCTTGGTACCCCTCATGGGGTGATACTTTTAATTATTTTTCCTTGTTGGTTCTCTTCTGTAGGGGAGAAACTCTTCTAGGTTTTGTGCTATCCTTATTCTTACTTGTGCCCATTATTATATGGTCTGTATCTAATTTGTGACCTGTGGAATTCTTGTTTTGGGGTTTGTGATATCTTTAGAATGGTGTTGTCTATCTTGAGAATAAACCTCGAGGATCATATTTATTTGTATGACATGCAACACCAACACATGCGAAGCAGCCATTGGGTGGGGGGAAGTTCGCAACTCCCAAGGCCACAATGGAGCCTAGTAGCAAAACTAGGAAATTACTGATAATTTTCATGCAACCATCTCTCTTGATAGCCAGAATTAAATCCACAATTTGGAGTCTTGTGCGATTTGTGATAGACATGCTTTCTCATATTCAGAGATCCTAGAAGATATAGCTACCTGGATTCCTGACCTGGGCCATACCCTTGGAAGAAGGAAGCAATATTACATGGCCTTAACACTTTATTAGCAGATGAAGACCCTACTAGGCAGTATCTTGATGGAAAAGTAGGTTGAAAGATACAATATATTTGCTAGTTTGGAGGACGTTAAATGGGCCCAACACAACCAGAGGTTCTTCTTAGAGAGGATGGCCGAGAGGTTGGCACACATGACCCTGCAAGTTCTAGTGCAAGAGATCTAGCTCATGTTACTTCATCAGACACTTGAGTTTGAATGCTTGTTTTCAATTTTGGGTATTATAGTATATTTGTAGATATTCTAGTTATGTTATAATTATTGAAACATCTTGAATTTTAGACAAATTACTCTATTGGTAAGTAGTAAAAAATATTTAGTTTCTTATTGGACAGATTAAGACCACCTACATAATAACTTATTTGATGATGATGCTTATCAAATATATATGTTTTGGCATAATATTTTGAAATAATACAATTACAAAGAAACTTTAAATATAAAATAAGTTAAAAATAATAGTTAATATATAAATATACAATATATTAATTAATATTTTATAAATGTTAATTTTCATTTTTATTATAAATGAGTTTAAACTTTTTGATTTTTTCACTTTTCACTTTTTAATAACTATTATTGGAAATAGGATGTATAATTTTTTATGATATTATGATTTTCTTAAATTATATTTTCGAATATCTCAATAAATCCAATGCCTTGCATTTAAATTAAATAATTTAAACATAGGATCTTAACCATTTATAATTAAATTTTAAATAAAATTCATTCAAAAATAAATAAAAAATCCAAACCATAAAAATTACTCTATTATAAAATAATTTCTAAAAATTTAAAATCCTCTAATTTGAATAGACCTCTTTACATATGAGAGAAGAGACAACATAAAATGGCCCCTTCGTAAGCATGCAAGATGCCTTTGCCAACAAAATAATTAAATCAATTCTCACATACTTTTTCAAAATAAACAATTAATTAAATACATTGGCTTACGCACCTGAAGGAATAATCTCACTATTATATATTCCTTCATGATGAAAATCTAATTTATTTTTAAAAAATCAGATGCATACTTATACATGCGTACCTAAAAGTTATTAAAATACGCGCAACACACGACCACGTACCTTCACCCTCATGATGTCATTATAAATCACCATGTGGGAACTCTTGGATCCCAATTTACTAGGGAGCTGCAGTTTTTAATTTTTTGGTTTAGAGTCCCTGCTAACATTGGATTGTGACCCACTTATTCCCTAATTTGGTTATTGTGTGGCATTGGCCATCTCTATTTCATGTACACCCTCCATTCTGAGTAAGGGTACACTTTTCACGTGATAAAAGTTTTTTAATAAGCACACCCACAACATGTGTCCTTGGTAGATTCTTTGCCCACCAGAGTGCAAGATGGCACACCATTACCACTGTAAATTTGGGAGATTCTTTGCAAGATAGCCCACCATTTCCACTATGTAAATTTTAAATGATTGGCTTTTTTGGGTCGGGTATGCTCATGAATAAACAAGTTGGAATTATCACTCCATTCACAGTTTCCATAGACTTAATCATAGTTCCACCCAATGAGGAGTAGAAATTATAAAGAATACCCATGATATCTAATGGTTATGGTATAGATTGTTTTTAGCAATTTTTTTTTTTTTTCATTCATGCAGTTTGAAAAGGGTCATTGGAACTTCTGGTTTGATTGACAAATTTATATAAACAAATTTTAAATTAAAAATTTAATAATGTTAAATTATATGTTTATGGAGATATTTTTTCTGAATATTCACTTTTTTTTATTAAGTATTTAGAAAGGATTTTTTAGATGGTTATATATTGAGAAGTTGTAAATGGTTGTGAATATAATTAGATTTTGACATAGTGTTTTATCTAATGTATTGTTGTAGTACATGGCTATTGTTCCACTCTTCTCTATAGATTGTACCTCTCTTGTATGCCCTCTTATCATTGCATTCTTGGTTGCATCCATAATGAGGTTATATTGTTGTACTACATGGATTTTGTTCCACTTTTCTCTATGGATTATATATTTCTTGTATGGCTTCATGGCACCACATTCTTGGTTCAACTCATAATGGGGTGTCGCCTCTTTTATTCCAAAACTTGGTTGTGCCGCTTAGATCTTGATTCTTAATTCAATTGGATGTTGGGTTACATTATGAGTGCTACATCTCTTTCATATTGATTTTTAGTAGTTCTCATCTAAGATTTGCCTCATATTAGTGAGATTGTTAGCTATCTCGTTTTCCATCCTTTATATGCATTGTCCTTGTATACATAAGAAGGATACTAGAATAATATACTTTTCCTCATGGGGGCAAGTTAGTTTCCAAACAAGGTCTTCTTGACCATTCTACCACTTTGTGTATAATTATTTTAGAGTCTCCTTATTCACCATTTGAGTCATACTTCCTTTCTTGCGTCCAATCTCTTCTTAATGCCATTAACACTATCAAGTTGTTGGTGGTCCTCATATTTTGTACATAAAACCCAATAGGGTCCCCTTTTAAATTGGACCTATGTAAATAAAAAACTTATTCTAAATTTAAAATAATATTAAATTGGTGTTTTCAATGGGAGTCTACATCTTTTGTACCATTGTTGCTACTCCTTCATAAGCATTGGTGAGGTTTCCATAGAGACATTACATAATGAGAGGTTGAAGATGGTTGCAAGCATCACTAGAATTTGATGCATCTTCTTAACTAACACATTGTTGCACTACATAGGTTTGTTCCGATTTCTATATGTAATGTATCTCTCTTGGATGGCCTTTTATGGTCATGTTCTTCATTATATTAACAATGGAGCATTGTCCCCTTTATCCCAAAATTTAGTTGTGCCTCCTACATATGATCCTTAGCACAATTGGACCTTGGGGGACATTATGAGTGTCACACCTCTTTCATATCAATTCTTAATAATTATCGTCTACGATCCACCCCATATTAGTGAGATTGTTTACTGCTACCTCATTTTCCAAATTTTTTATACATTATCCTCGTAGATATAAGACATATACTAACATAAGAGACTTCCCTTGTAACATACCCAATTCCCAAGATGGCTTTATGGAGTTGGGGTATCAAAAATGTTCTCTTCCCAAAACCATCTTGGACCTCTTTTATGAAGTCACCATTGCCTTCAACTCATCGACAACTTTCCAATGATGTAAATTTTACCTCATTACGAGCTATGGGCACAAACTTATGGCCCTTAGAAGGTTTATCAATTTATGTCTAAGCACCATCCATACAATTGACATGTGGCAAACACATGGTAGCCTCGCCATGTGTCACCACCATACTATGCCACATCCTTAATCACATGGCAAGGTCATTCACCTACAAGAACAACAAAGGCCTACGAGAACAACAAGTAACAAATTCCATATTCTTGCTATTTGAAATTTGTATAGTGATGGGGAAATTACGACCCTAGCACCTAGTAGTTCGACAATTAACGACTTTGATTCCAGTTCTATCCTCATTTGATTTTTTTCTAAAAGGGAACATTATTAGAAGTTCCACATTTTTGGACTTCCACCAAGGTCAACAAGTGATCCTTCCAGATACCTTGGTTTCCACATCATGCACAGTAATCAACTGCCACATTAACTCATGTTTAACAATTGTGCCACTTTGACATGCATCATCAACATGCAACATAAGCATGACATGTTAGTGTGCCACATCCTACAACCTTACCATCTAGCCATGTTAGCATGCCACATCATCGAGACACATCAACAACCATGACATCGACCATGATGTCTATTGTGCTAGCATATGGGCATTTTACAATAGTTCCAAATTTTCAGACATTTGGATCCAAGTTTTGTCATTTGATGAACGATATCAATAGAAATAGGGAAACTCCTAGATTGTGGTATTGATGGACATCTGGATTATGTCTAGCAGTGTGATGCATCTCGTTAATGGTCAACATATACATCTAGATAATTATTCTTTAAGTATACCTTTTTGTGAAAAACCAAATTTATGGATCTCCACCTCTTTAGCTCTCTTCAAGTTAAGCTTGTGGCCATAGTCCTGCCACCTCATGTGAGCTAGTGTTAGGCTAAATACTTCCAACATCTAATTCTAGAAAAAATACTTTACTCCCTTCAAGAAAAAATGGGATTTTTGAATCTCCTCTCCAATTAGCTAGGCTATAAGTCACTAGGAAAACTATGCAACAAACCTCCAGTCACTTGGACCGGTCTAATTGACAAACCATCAACTAACGGGATAGTCCTCTCCATTAGTTGAAATTTTTGTCAACCAACCACTAGGACTTGAAACACATAACAAATTAACCTATTAACTTGAGGTTGGTATAGTGGACAAGACATCAATAAACAACCTCGATCCCCGCATGTTTCTGATTTTCTTAACTAGGCACTAGGCCACAAGGTTTCTTAACACATCTCCTTTCAATTTTTTTCAATCTTGTTGACATAACCATCAACTAAAGCTAGTGAAAGGGTACACTATATTTAGTTGTGGAGGGTTGTGGATGTGGGATTAAGGCTAGTAAGGCTACTAAATTCGACCCTTGACCTAGTACTTATATAACACCAATTGCATGTTGCGGTAGGATTTAAGTGAGCCTTTACCCTTATGGAGTTATAACCCTATCTCTCATGGGTGACTTGCTATTAAGAGATAATGAAAAAACATGATCTATGGCTAGGAAGAAGGTTGGGGGTCTACAACTGATTGGTGGTTCATTACTAGAGATAAGTATTCAAATTTTGTGTGCAATGTATATTGCTTGTATATTTTATGTTCTCCTATATGGATGTTTATTGTGAGTTAGCTATGATTCATGCTGTATGTATATTTTAGTCACATGTGATGTTATGCATTCAGTTGTTTAAACATGCATGCAAGGATTTTTTAGCATATTAATTGTTGCATAATTAAGTAATTTACATGGGAGTTGGGTTAGCTCAGAGTGAGCAAAATATGCATTTAATCTATTGATTATGAGTAGAGGGTTCCACTGATGAAGTGGATTGAAAAACCTAAGCGGGGATTGAACTTACAATGAAAATTCAGTGGAGAGATTCTTTGTAGAACATTTAACCTTAAAGGTTAAACAACCCTCTAATAAACTTAACGAGCCCGAGATAATGTGTTAAAAGACATAACTGGCCTTGCACAACTCTACTTAGATGAATATGGATGATAACCATTTCTGTGAGATCAACTTGTGATTGAATAACTGAGGGTTTCCCTGTTGGGATGGAAGGGTTTGGAGGTTTTCTTGAATAGGAAAGTCATATGGGTTGTAATAAATGACTGATATGGTTCAATCAAGGAACTTTTCCTAAAAACTGTTGGATAACCCACAAGAGTCTTAGCTGCTATATATATGTAAATTTTTATAGGATTGAAATCCCAATTGAAAGTATTCGAAGGGGAAATTTCCCTTAGGAAGAATCAACCAGAGTGATAGCTTCTCCATTTGAAATTATAATGGGAAGAAGGGCATGTGTCGTCTAATTGAGAATGAGTGACAGGTATCACTTAATTGGGAAAAATGGATAAGACTAGGCTTATGGCGTCTTTTGTTCCTTGGAAGATTGTTGGATTAGTGACTTGACTACATGAGTACTAGATGCCTTTTAGGCTAAGGAGGACTAAGGCTCCTTCGTAGAATTTTGGAACAATTATAAGCTCAGTCATAGTTAGAATAAATTAATAAGGTCAAGCTAGAGAACCCTTATTAAAGCTAGTAATTTTTCAAAACTTTGGGGACTGAGTTTAGAAATTCAAGGATTGATTGTGTCAGACTTAGCCCTGGTCAATTGGGTTGGCAGGGGGTTGTGACAAAGGGCTTATCCATGAATGGGCTTAAGTGCAGAGGATTGGAGCAGGTAAAAAATTGTAAGTTTGAGATTTAAATCATTGGTGAGTCGGTGGTACATTAACTCGAACCAACCCAAGGCAAAAGAACATTATTTAGGAAGTTCATTGTTTGGTTAACAAAATCAATGGGTGATAGGAATGAGGTCAATTAGTTTACATTTACATCAATAAGACCAAACCAAGCCAAAAGGAGTTGCGCTAAAAAATATCAATGGCTCAATGCCCAATTAACATAACCAGTTGGTGGCGAGAATTGGGGGTTCGTTAAATGAAGCTTACATCAAGTAAATCAGACTAAGAAGAACGAAGATGTGCTAGGAATGCCTAAAGGCATAGTCCGCGATTAATAGAGCTGGTAGGTGACAAGAATTGGGGGTTTTTTAGTCGACAATTATGTCAAATGGGTTGGACCATCGAACTTTATTAATGCATCTCCTTTCGGCCTGGTTCAATTTGATTTAAGTAATTGTCATCTAATGAGCCCCATTCCAATCACTTGCTGATTTTGTTAATCAAGCACTAGGCTTCCTAAATAATGGTCCTTTACCTTGCGTTCAGTTCAATTTAATAGGCCATCAATCCATAATCCATTGACCATCAATGATTTAAATCTTAGACTTTCAAGCTTTTACTTGGTTTAATACTTTGTGCTTAAACAACTCTACAACTAAGATCTTAGTCATGGACCCCTACCTTCCCATGTCACTTGGGTTGAGGCTGACACAATCAATCCCTCAATTTATGAACTCAATCCTCGAATTTCTAAAAAATTACAGGCTTTAAGAGGGTCTCTCTAGCATTACCTTAATGATTTATTCTAACGTTGGGTGGGCTTATAGTTGCTCCAAAATTCTGCAAGGGAACTTGAGGCCTCCTTAGCCTAAGATGCACCTAGTACTCATGTATTCAAGCCATTAATCCAATAATATTTCAAGGAAAAAAAGAGGCCATAAACGACTTATTCATTTCACCCAATTTAGTGATACCTCACACTCATTCTCAATCAGACAACAAAGGGCCTTGTGCCCATTACAATTTTAATAGGAGAATTCAACACTACAACTAATCATTCTTGAGGGAAATGTGCCCCTAGAATCCTTTTAGTTGAGAAATCATTCTTATATAAACATACATATAATTTATAGATGATAGAAGCTAAGACTATTGTAGGTTGTCCAACAATTTTTAGGCAAAATTCCATAATAGAACCAAACTAGGAATTTATTATAACCCATATAAGTTTCCTATTCAAGAAAATCTCTACGCCCTTTCATCCTAATAAGGCATCCTTCAATTTTTTAATCACCAAATGATCTCATAGGAAGTCTTATCATCCTTGTTCATTTAAGTAGAGTTGTGCAGGCCAAATAGGTATTTTAACACATTATCATAGGTTCCTTAAGTTTATAGGACGACTTTTCAACCTTTAAGGTGAGATGTTTTGGGAAGATTATTTCCATTGAGTCTTCACTCCAAGTTTAGACCCTTGCTTAAAATTTTTGGTCCACTTCATTAGTGGAACCCTCTTTTCATAATTAACATATTAAAGGAGTCATTTTCTCACTTGGAGTTGACCCAAATCCCATGTAAATTACTTAATTATGCACCACTTAATATGCTTAAAGAGCCTTATAGGATTTTGAACCACACATAATGTGTAACATCATATGTACCTACAATATACATAAAACATGAGGCATAATTAACTCATAGGAAAAATTCATGCAAGAGAACATAAAATATACACACAATATACATTATAGACAAAATTTGAATACTTATATATCTTGTAATGAACCGCCAATTAACTACAGATCCCCAACATTCCTCACAACCATAGGCTGCATTGTTCATTGTCTGTCAACAACAAGTCGCCCTTAAGCTAGGGCCATAACTCCACAAGTGTAAAGGATCACTTAAAGCCTATTGAAACATGCAGTTGGTACCATACATGTATTGGGTCAAGTGTCGAATATATCAACATTCCTAACCACAATGCCATATCCACAACCCTTCCAAAACCCAAGATAGTGCACCCTTTCATTGCCTCTAGAGTTCATCAAGTTGTGCCACTACTCCTCTTGAGCTTCAAGGGTAGAATAGTTAGGAAGTCACAAAACATCATGGCTTCAAAAGTTCTATCTACCATGAGAAGTATCCCAAACACTTTGGGAAAAGTGCCAACTTCAACAACCTTCTTAACCATAATCTTGTATCCATCACCCTGCACAACCCAAGATAGTTCACCCTTTCATTGTATTTGTAGTCCATTAGGTTGTGTCACTACTCCTCTTGAGCTTCAAGTGTAGAATGGTTAGGAAGTCACAAATTAATTGTGGTTCCAGAAGTTCCAGCCACCATTGGAAGCCATTCAAGGACCTTTTATGCCTCACCCTGGGCATAACATCCCAACCAATTCCCCAGTCCATTCTCTAGTCTCACTTGAGATGACAAAGGATAATTTGGCATCAAATTGCACTACAAAGTTCACAATAGGTTTTACCAAGTTACAAGCCTTAATAACTATTTGAGGTCAGAGGGTTTTAATGGTTGTATAAACTCATAACTCCACTAATCCCAGCGTATCCAACCATGAGACTGGATCTGAATCAAGGATAGGATAGCAAGATGGTTGTAGACGGGGAGTTCAAATGGTATGGAGAGAGTTTCCCTATAAAAGACACTCAAATTCTAGGCAACAAAGGTACCTCCATGGTACTGGCTTCCTCCTGCCAACATAGTGGAAAACTTGACTTATATGTGTATGTACCATTTTATCCAATTGGCACATGATGGGCTAATTCCCCATACTTTGGACTTAAGATATCATATGAATTATGAGTTTCCTTCACAAAGTGACTTCTCTATAGTTTTGTCATTTCCCAGGCTTAAGAACCATGTGACGATCTTACCCTTTCGTCTTTCCCTTATAGCCCCCCATAATCAACTGGTCTGTAGTTGTGATGCATTTTATTTCCACACATTTTATTACATATTACACATTAGGCTTGTCGACCTTAGAAAGATATCCATATGCACATAAGCACCCAAAAAAGTAAATAATTAATGTATATGGGCATGTAAGCCCTAACACAACCCGACTCACCAACCTAATAGTTATATATTTTAATAAATAGAAGGGGTCATCCTAGGGATGATGGATCTCCTCAAGGGGGCGAGTTAGTTTCCAAACAAGGCCTTCTTAACCATTTTATCTACTTTAATTATTTTAATGTCTCCCCATTCATCTTTTGATTCATATTTCCTTTCCTATGTCTAATCATTTTCTCAATGCCAATACCATTGTCAGGTTATTGGTGGTTTCCTTATATTTTGTACATAAAACCCAAAGGCATCCCTTAGTAAATTAGACCTATGTAAATTAAAAAACTTATTCTGAATTCAAAATAATGTAAAATTGGTGTTTTGATTGGGGTCTCCATTTCTTATACCATGTTCAATGTTCCTTCATAAGCATTGGCGGGGTTTCCTACGTGTTATTACACAATTAGAGGTTGTACTTTGCTACAACCATCACTATAATTTGATGCATCTTCTTATACAATGCATTGTTCTACTACATGGATTTATTTCATTTTCTTCTACAAAAATGAATCTCTCTTGCATGGCCTTCTATTGTCACATTCTTTATTGCTTTCATAACAAAGCATTTCCCCCTTTATCCCCAAACTTGGATGTGTCTCTTAAATATGATCTTTAGCTTGGTTGGACCTTGGAGGACATTATGAGTGTCACACCACTTTCATACCAATTCTTAATAAACCTCATCCAAAATATTCACCATATTAGAAATATTGTTTGCTACCTCATCTTCCATCCTTTGTATACACTGCCCTTTTATATCTAAGAAGGATATTAGCACAAGAGTCTTCTCCATAAGAGGATGACTTAGTTTCAAAAGAAGGTTTTTTTGACCCAATTCTACCCACTTTATGTATCATTGTTTTTGAGTCTCTCTATTCATTATTTGATTCATAATTCCTTTCCTATGTCTAATCCCTTTCTCAATGCCATTATCTTTGCCAGGTTGTTAGTGGTCTTTGTCATATTTGGTACATAAGACCCAATGGGCCCCCTCCACTAAATTTTGGTTTTGGAGGATCTCCCTATCTTTGTGTTGCCTACTAGATATTGTTATAACTACATGCATTGCTATTCAATATTGTAAAAATCATACCAACTAGTCTCTATTTGATATCTTTATTTATACACCTATATGTGACTAACACCTATGTACGACTACAAATAAATAAGTATTAATTTCAATGTATTTTCTTTAGAGAATGGGTTATATTATAATTAAATTACCAATTTTCCCCAAAAATATAAATTTTATTTTTTCAAATAATTACAATAATTAATCATAATGATTTATATTATATTATTTTTTTATATAATGGGAAAACCTACCATAACTCAGTTGTCAAACAAGCAGTGTAGAAACTATTACTAGCAGTTATTTACAAATGCAAGCTAACTCATCATTGTTATTCAAGGAAAACCACACCACTTGAAACTACTCATTGGTGATCCATAAGAAGACAAACTTTCACTCTTGCCAAATGCCATTGGGTCTTGTGTTATTATCATGTTTCCTTGCATCTAAAAAAGATAAATTTTTAGCCAAATAAAAACAAGTTTAGAGCATACTCCAAAACCAATTATATTCCAAACCTTATCACAACACCATGAGCTTATATTCTCAAAATTAAAATAACATTAAAAATCCAAAACACACACATTTAACTCAAATAAATATATGATGGAGGCGAGTCTTATTTCCATTACCATAGGGCCATAAATGCGCCTAGGCAAGGAATGTTCACCACACGATGATCTACAATTTTGATCTGACGGTAGGCATTTCCTGCCTAGATGCATTTATGGGCCTATGACAGTGGAAATAAGGCTCGCCTATGATGGAACCCAAAGAATAAACAACTCCACTTCTAATACACAATATTCCGCATAATGGGGCACTGAAAAGGGTATACATCCTCAAATTCAAATCAAAGTATTCTCACCTTTATGGAACTTGGAAAAGCCATTTGTACCTGAAAAGCCCAAGAATCAAAAGAAGATGGGACACATGTCCTTGCCACATCTCCATAAAAGGACAACACTGACCGACATTTTTTTGTCATTCTTGAGGTTCAATATTCCCTTGAGACCCCCACAACTTTTGCAGCCTAGGCCCGTGCGGACCCCAAAAAGTTTACAGATTTAAATAATAACAATTAAAGTTATGTGGTGCGGGCGGGGTCCGTTCGACCAAAATGTCCCTCGTATTCAGCGGCGCCGCCAATTTAGCCATGGTTAGTAGCCTTATGATCGTTTTAGAGGCGGCTAACATCACATCTGATGACGAGTCGAGCACCAAAGCAAACAGAGGACTGAAATTAAATTGCCATCATGATTCCGTAGCTTTTGATTCAATTCAATCCTCCATCATTTAGATCAGACCCACTTTCTGTTCTCTGTAGTATGGGATCTAGATTCTCCTTTTGGGTTTCCAGAGCAACCATTACTGATTTGCTTCACGAATCTGCAAAATTTCTGTCGTGGGTACCTATATTTCGACTTCAACTAGACACCCACTTGAATGTTCTGAATGTTTTGGCATAGAGCAAGAGCTTCATGCAGGGATTCCCGAGGTCTGAAATCTTTAAAGCGGTAGACTCATGAAAGAATTTCGAGCTCGGGCAGATGAAAATGTTTGAATTGGGTACCAGTATTTGAGCTGAAAGGACTTCGATTAAAAACCCATTAGAGTTTTATTTGTTTTTCCGCTTGGACCTTTTCATGTCGGGAACTGTACAAGACTCAGAAACCTCGAATATCTTGGATGTGTATATGTTGGAGCTAAGAGGATTCGATTGGACACAGAAGAAGATTTTTTCTGTGTCATTTTCAATGATCAGGGCCTTGTTCTGCCGATTAATAGATGCATTTAGAGTGGAACTTATTAAATGCATGATCACAGGAGAACAGGAATCCCGGGCTTTTTCCCAGCCACCCTGGTGGTAATTTACCTGGTTTTTGTTTTAATGGTACTGAAATGGAAGGCTAGTACAGCAGCCAAGAAAGGGGAGAGCAGGAAGTTGTTGGTCTCGGAAGCACAAGAAACAGCTGCTTTTGTTGAGGACGAGGGTGAGTACATGAGTGCTAATTCTGTTACAGTTGAAACACCACCTCAGTATGAGTGTGCTGTTTGTTTCAGGACTGCTTCAAAGCGTTGTGGGAGATGCAAAGTTGTAAGATACTGGTAAGTGCCATCTGGGTAGTTTTTATTTTATTTTTGTCATATAGTTGCTTGGACATGAATGTTAACTCGATACAGTTACATTTATCTGCTTTTGGTTGCTCAAATCTCCCAATGCCCTTCGCTCTGAGTAAAATAAACTTCAGTATTTCTTTATGATCTTTAGTAAAATGTTAGGAAAATGGTATTCCTATCCTTAGTGATTTTGTCATATGTGATTTTTGAGTTTCTTTAATAGTGCTTTACTTGTTTGATTTTGAGCGTCCTGCGGGTCACTGTTGGTGGAACCTCTGTTAAATATGGATAGGTTGAGTCAACAGATTGATCTTGAGACCTTAAATACAAATATGCACTAATCGTTGGATCAGACCCACTTATTATACCTAATCCTTAGATTAGTAACAAAATTACAATGGATTAAAGAGTCTGCTCATTGAAAAAGTGCTGCCAATTGAGTATAGTTTGTTTTTTAGTTATTTGGTGCACAGTTCATGTCTGATGAGAGTGAGGGCTGAACTTCGTTAAGCAGCTCAAAATATGAATAAGGCTGTTAGCAGGCTGGTAATGAAAACTGGCCTAATTACAATGCACACGAAGACAACCGCAGGAACGTTTGAAATTAATTTCAGAGTTTAAAAGTAATTATCCACCATTTCCGTCCTCAAAAAAGTTATTGAATCTATATAATCCTCTATATATTTATCAAATCAGATCAGTTTATATACTTTTGTATCCACTTAACTTATCTTATCAAATCAAATCAAACCTAACCTCACTTATTCGAGATCTATTTATTTTTTCAAGGTTTTGTGACTAGGCTGAACTGAGTTGGGGCTAACCCATTTATTAGACGGAAGAAAACTGATCCACTCAAAATGAGGCTAGGTTTGTGCAAGGCTTGGTCGAGCTTAAAAACCCCTTGGAAAGTTTAATAACTTTATTCATTACATTATCAACATGTTTACTAGGAAAACCTTTTATAGTTGAAGTGACACGATTTTATGATTTTCTTTTGTGCATACCAATTAAAATTTGTTATTCTTTTATCCGGATTGGCAATCGCTTTGTTGTTTAACAATTAAGTTGTATCTATGTGGTGGCAACTTAAGAGAAGTGTTGAATAGAGATATTCTTGTGAAAAACTATTGAATGGTTACTCTTCTCTTCTGCATTAGTTTAGTAATCCCATTTTCTAGATCTAAGTTCTCTTTGTTTTTGTTCTTAGATTTGTCCTTTTCAAAGAGATTGAAGATTGAAGTTGCTTCAAAGTTACTATCTTATCTATGAATTGTAGAGGACATTTATAGTAACCCATGCTTTCTATTTTTGGAGAGCAAATGACATACTCTTAGTGATCCAAAATGCTACCTTCGATTAACCAAATGCCAAGCCTCTTTTGAAATGCTTCTCAATTTTCACAAGATGGGAAATACAATTGCCAAACAATACTTACAAACAAAGAACCATGGTGGCAACGTAAAACAAAATTATTGTGGTAAGTTTGTCATTGTCTTGTTTTTGGTAAATACAAATGGCTACCTAGAGGGTCCCATATATTCATGGTTTCATATGGTTGGAAAATTCAAACGATATGGACACACTTGATGGGGAGAATCTAATTGAAGTCAATGCTACAAAGGATTTCTTTGATAAATATGTTACATTGTGGAGCTCTTGAGATAACGATTATAGGAATCTCCAAATTCATTGTGGAGCTCTCAAGATAATGATTATAGGAATCTCTAGGTTCATTGCTGAATTCTTGATGATCCATGTGTGTTAAGCATGATAGAAATATTTTCACTAATCCACTTCAAGACTATGAGGAATTGGTTCACTATGTCCAATGTCACACATCATGCAACAAGTCTTTGTGTTTGTGAAAGACAAAGTCCACCATTGAATGTCAATATAAAGTTCCATGGGAGTTACTTAGTTACATGCTACATCTACCATGCTCATTTACAAGCACATGTGTAAAACATACTACCTTGTTCAAAATGATGATAGATTAATCATTAAACATCCACACTTATGACATACTTTTAGTCTAGCAAGCTAATGTTGATTTCCAACTTGTTCTCTCCTACACAATGTGTTAATGTACGTTTTAAAGTATGCTCAAAAGTAGAGGAAAAATTAGAAAAACTATCACTATATGCTAACCATAAGCTCCCAAGTTGTGGCTGCATAATATTTCATTGTAGTTGCAATTCAAGAGTTCTTTATAAAAATTTTGATTGAACGAAACATAGAAGCACAAGAAACATACCATATGCTACAAATACTTTCCCTCTGTAGTGGATTGTTTCTTTCCTTGAATGTGAACTAAAAGATTTTTAGATGTGTTGCACATGATGCAAGTTATTTAATTTTAACAACAAGCTTCATTGCCACATACTTAAAATGATCTCTTTCTCTAGAAACATTGCCACCTATTAAAGTTGCAAGAATTTTGGTCTTTTGATGCTCACTAGAAAGGGAAAAGTGGAAAAAAAATGGTTCCTGTTGTGCTTGTATGTGTGTTGTTTGATACTCTGCAATTATTTTTGTAGATTCAAATTACAACATTGATTTTTATCGGAGCAAGCTTTTGATGTACAAACCTTTTCATGAAATTCACAATAACATTGGTTCCTTATACGAAGAAAAAATTGCTAATTGTGATCAAATAAAAAGCTCATACAATGGATGTCATGTTGGCCACGTCTTGGAAAAACCTCAAAATAAAATATCTTCTTGATGATGAAATGCATGCTTGACATCACATGGAATTAGATGAATGGGATTCCTATCTCAACTCTACCCTAGCAACACCATCCAACTTAGTGACCTAAATATTCTTGGTTATTGCAACTTTGACAAAAACCTCAATTGGAGCTATACTTTTATCCTTTTACACATGCAAGAGATAGTTATACAGTTCATAGACTTCAATCATTCAAACCACCAAATTCAACATGTTGATTCTTCGATAACCCCTTATTTATACTCATTGTCCTCCACCCAATGCACAACTTTCAACTTTGCTCTAATATATAACATCCCCTTAGTAAAAATGATCATCTAGGATGTTGTTGACACCAAAATGTCATACTTAATTGGATGCATTAAACATGCACTTCTAGCAACCTCAATCAACAATTGCAACCTCCTGCTACTACTTAATTCAATTGACATCACAACCTTTAGCATACATGCATCAAGGTTAAATGCATTCCTTCTAATACCCATAAAGGAGATGCATCCTCTAGAGCGATAATCATTGCCAACTCTCCAAGAAGACCTTAAGCGTGTTTGCTACTTTCTCATTAATGAGATGAGCTTCAAAGGACCGAACTTGTTTAGTTTCACTGTTAGAAATTTGCATTAGAATTCCACTACCAACAAAACACCCTATTTGGTGGTGATTCCATTATCTTATTGGTGACTTAGATAAATTACCACTTATGAAAGACATTCCAATGTATTTGTGTCGAAGATAAGTCCAGGTGGACAAGGTTATTCCAGAAGTGCCTTCATCGCTAAGAGGGAGTGTTGAAAATGTAGCAATCAAGGTCTTCTGACTTGTGCCTTAGCTAGTGAATACCTCGAGTTGTCCTCATAAGTTAGACTTCAGTTAAGATGAGTTATTTCCAATTTACTAGAATAATCATTAAGTTAACACGCGTAGAGTTGGAGCTTCAGTTAACTAAAAGTCTCCATCAGTTTGACTATAGGATTGGTTGGCAGATCGAGTTCAGTTAGAATGAGTTAGGAGCTTCAGTCCTTGATTGAAGTAAGGATGACTTAGAGAACCATTTAGACTTAGTTATTAGTCAATCACAACTCATGTTCTAAATTTGTAACTTGCTAAGTTTAGCATGGATCAGATCTATAAAGAGGAGGACGAAGGCATAGGAAATCACAAATTTTTTGCACAAAGGTTTGTGTGACAAGACAAATCTCACAGGTTGTGAGAGATCCTTGTTTGTGGAGAGTGTAGAGAGTTTGTGTCCTAAGTAATAGGAGATCACAAGTGCGCTAGGATTTAGGTGTTGGGATCAAGGGTTGGCAGGGAAAGTCTAGGCTAGATCAGTAGGAGAACAACTTTGTTCTCAAGAGACTGATTGCTTTGTATTTGATTCAATTGCTCCAAGAAAATCAATAAAGGACCACATCAAGCAAACAAGTTTTCCCTGTTGGGTTTCCTAAGAAAAGTGTGTAAATCTGTGTGATGTGTTTTTATTCCGATGCATATGAATTGTTAAGAAGTTATGTATCTTGGTGAAAGTACACTAGTTTCAGTTTTCATTTATTCATCTAAGTAATTGCAGAGCTTTGTGGAAAATTAACAACAAGGACATTGCATGTCAACACACTTTGGAAAAGATTTAACACATTTGTCACATTGGACATTCAATGACAAGATGAAAACCTTTATGAAGTCATTATTCAAAAGCCTATCTTGAACATAAAAAATGGCGAGCCTGCATTAGAGGATTGGAACCTTCTCATGCTCAAGATAGATTCCTTCTCAACTCATCTAGAACACTAAGCATTTCAAATTTCATTGCATCTATATGCAACTAACAATAGGGTCACATTGAATAATAAAAAATGTTGAAATTCTTAAACATGCCAATCACACAAAGTAGTGTAAAGCACAAAAGCAATTTATCTTTATTGAGATAGAAGATGATTGGTTAGACATGAAAATATCGTTATGAAAAGGGCAACATATGATCTTAATATCCAACAATCATGGTTAATCTGAGAGATATTAATGTATCTCTTGGGTAAGTTACTATCTTTTACCCAAGAGGTTTTAGTGGATCTCTTGGTAAGTTATTACCTTTTACTATATACTAGATTTAAAGCTTCTTGTTGTCAACTTTAGCAACTAAATCATGCCGCCATGGAATGTTTTCAATTCCACCTATAATAAAGGAGGCATGGAGGCAAGTGCCCCTTCAAATGGCATGGTGTTTAACAATACATAAATCACAAAGCATGGCATTGCATAAGGCAACAATAGACATTGGTAACATTGATTATCAATCTTTGACCTTCATTGCAATATCAAGAGTTAGATCCTTTAATGACCGTTTCATCTCTCTAACACTTTTTTTCCAAGGAAAACCTCATAGGACTACCCCTCACCCTCGCTCTTTCTTGGAATGTCCGGACGGAGGGTGGCTCTGTTAGTACCCACAATAACAATTGATAACCTTGGGGGACTTGATTAAATTTTACCCTATGATCTATTTCATCCAACCAATTAAGCTAACCCTTGGGGATTCTCTTTTGCATTTTCATTTGAATGCTATGCATGAATGAAGGATAGTGTACATACATGAAACATGTAGAAATTCCTTGTAGATTGAAACTGCTAATTGTAATTTGCTAAAACAATAGACTTGAATCTACTCTACCGGTTGCGAAACCAATTTAAACGATCACGAAATCACGAAGCATACAAGAGAAAGAATTCAATCAACACATGACACAATGATTTCTTGGGGAAAGCCACAACTAAAAACCTTGCTATCTGTACATTGCATTATTAAGAAAATATGAGAATATTACAATGCTTTGTTCATGCCGGAGCAACCTCTGCACTATCTATATTTGTCTCACTGCTTCCTATACAAGCCTAGGCCACTATTTAACCAAATTTTGGCTTTCCCAAGTCCTTATTTCCTTGCGTTGTTCCCTTTGGTAATTAGCCCCTATTAATTAGAGAAATCCCCATCCAATACTGCACAATCCATCATAGGCCTTCCTCTGACTGTATGCACCACCTGTACAATTTGAATGATTATAAAACTGATAGTACACTACCCTTGAACTCCAATCTCAACTAGGTAACTCTTAGTTCACACATGCATGAGTTATTTATGGCTGATATATCAATTCTCTAGTTGATCACTGAATGTGGTTCAAGTTCCACTTCCACACTTTGACCTTCCACTAGTTCCTCCACAATTGGAACTAGTTAAACTGACTTTAACTCAGATAAACTGAATTAATTAATTACAACTCAAAATAAACTCAACCAAGGCTCCTAAAAACTAGGAACCACTCTACATGACTCACTTTAGACCCTCAACTCGAATTAACTAAACCAACTAAGTCAAACTAACTTAGTTAACTCGTAGAAGTTGTCATGTGATGTGGAATTACAATTTTCTTTTAATTTAATTCAAGGGAAAATTAAATTATAATCTTTCTTGGTGCCATTTTCAACACTCCCTCTTAGCAAGAAAGGGATTATCAGATACCCCCATCCCGCCTCTATGGAACTCGAACTTGCCTCTTGTCAATGCCTTTGTCAAGATGTCTGCATCTTGTTCTTGTGTAGGAATGTACTCTAGCATCATGATCCACCTCTACACACAATCTCTGAGATGGTGGTACCAGATGTTGATAAGCTTGGACCTATCATGAAAAAATGGATTCACCGAGAGTTTGGTACAACTCTGTTTGTCACAGTAAATCACTGTAGGATCCATTTGCTGACCAAATAACCCAACAAGGATCCTCCTCATCTAGATAGCCTTACAAGCTGCTTGACTAGCAGCCATGTACTATGCTTCTGCTGAACTGAGTGCAACTAATCTTTGTTTCCTGTTGTACCAAGAAATTGCTGCTGACCCAATACTGAAGATTTCGCTTGATGTGCTCTTCATGTCTGATGGAATCCCTTCCCAATTTGCATTTGTGAAGCCTTGAAGCTTCTCTCCCTCTATCCGTCTGTACCAAGGACCAAACTGAGTGGTGCCTCTAAGGTATCTCAACACATGTTTGGCCGCCTTCTGATAGAGTTTGGTTGGCTTAACCATTGCTTGACTAAGTTGGTTGACTGCATACCACATGTTCGGTCATGTGTTCTCCAAGTACATAAATGAACCCACAAGCTGCCTGTAAATAGTAGCTTCTACCACTCCGCCTGAAATAACATCTTCCTTCCTCCAATTCCCTCTAGAGGAGTCTCCATGGGTTTGCTACTCTCCATGTGAAACTTCTTCAATATCTCGTTGGCATACTTTCCTCGAGAGACAAACAGTTCCTCATCACCTTGCCAAATTTCCAAACCAAGGAAATAATGCACGAGACTCATGTCTTTCATCTCGAATTCTCTTGCCAAATCTTCTTTGCAAGATTTTATCAGCTTTTCTTCACATGTTAGAATGAAATCACCGACATATAATACTATAATCAATAATTTACCTTCAACCACAATATGGTAAAGGTTTGCATCTGCTTCACTTTGGGTGAATCCCAGCCCAGTGAAATAGTTGTCGATCCTGGTGTACCAAGCACGAGGTGCTTGTTTCAATCCATACAATGCTCGCTTGAGTTTGCACACATGTGACTCTCTGTCGACGGTCTCAAATCCTTCCAGATGCTCTATGTACACCTCTTCCTCAATCACTCAGTTGAGGAAAGCTATCTTTACATCCATATGATGTATCTTCCATCCCATCTGCGCTGAAAGTGCTAGAATAGATCTGATTGAAGAGTACCTTGCTACTGGAGCAAAGGTCTCCTTGTAATCAATTCCCTCCACCTAATAGAACCCCTTGGCCACAAATTTGGCTTTGTGCTTCTCGACACTCCCATCCACTGATTGCTTCACCTTGTAGATCCACCTAGATCCTACAACTAACTTGTCCTCTAGCCTTGGGATAACTTCTCATGCATTGTCTTGATAATGGAGTCATACTCCTCTATCATGGCATCAATCCATACTAGTTGTTGCATTGTTCCTCGAATGAGGATGGCTTAGTCCTTACACTCTTACTCATAAGAGCCATGTAGCTAGTGTATCGATCTGGTGACCTCCTCTACCTACATTGTGATGTGGGTGATCCCACATTCTCTCTAGCATCATGCATCAACCTGTCAGCCTCTCTGGTGCACTTCCTTCCATCTTTGGATGCCTTTGAATGAGTGGGTGCTACCTCTCTCTGCTCCTCTGCTTGTGGCTGGTCCACAACATTATGAGGTTCTTCTTTTGGAGATAAAAGCTCCTCATCTGCATGCAACTGAAGCTCCCTCTCAAGGGAAATTCTCATGGCCTTATCTTCATCGAATTTCACATCTTTACAAACAACTGTCATCCTGTGAGATGGAAGGTACACCCGATAGTTGTGAAGTGTAACAGTGTACCCCACAAATATGCCCAACTCAGCTGTTGGTTCTAGCTTTTTACGTGCATCCTTGGAAACATGGAAATAAACTTATGAACCAAAGATTCTGAAGTGTGCCACATTTGGTTTCTTACCTAAAAAATCTGGTGTACTCATCCCGAGAATCTGATGAGGACTCATGTTTTGCACATATACCATTGTGTTGCATGCTTCAACCCACAAGTGGAATGATAGGCCTTGATCATGCAACATCGCCCGTGCAACTCCCACAATAATTCTGTTCTTTCTTTTTGTAACCCCATTCTGTTGTAGGTTATGGGGTGCTATTAACTCCCGTCGAATGCCTTCTGATGCACAAAATTTCTTGAACTCATTCGACACATATTCTCCACCGTTACCACTCCTGAGAGCCTTCACTTTTCTGCTTGTGCCTTTCTCAACAAGTGCTTTAAATTCACAAATTTTTGAGAATGTTTGGTCTTTCTTCTGCATGAAGAATATCCAACACTTACATGAGAAATCATCTATAATTATCACATAATAACTGTGCTTTGGCTATGGAGCCTGTCAAGAACAGTCCACATACATATGATTGAACTCTTTCAAGGATTGCTTGCGCTCGACTATTCTTATCATGAAAGGTGGCTTTGATGTACTTCCCCAATGTACACCCTTTGCATGTATCACGCTGCTCTAGTGCACCCTTGGGAAGTCCTGTAGAAATATGTTGCATGATCTTCAAATCTCCATGGTGTAAATGGCCAAGTCACCTATGCCATAATTCACCGATGTCTCAGCTCTGCACCTTCTCTGCTTTTGTGCTCAAAGCAACACAGTATTCTACATCCAATTTGTAGAGGATCTTCACTCGAACCCCGATCTCCTTCACTTGTCTCGTGGGTATGTGACGAAGGAAATCCTTTCCTTTTCTAAATGTCACATCGTAGCCACGGTCTTCCAACATGCCAACTGAAACTAAATTCTTCTTCAGACCCGGACCCGGAACATACATGACATATTTCAATGTGAGAGGAGAACCAAAATCCCTATGAAAAGTAACAATATCGATGTCGATCACGCTATATCTTCCATCATCTCCCTTCTCAATGTGCATCCAGAGGTCCTTCTCCTCCAAGTCACTAAAGAATTCTTTGTTGTCGATCATTTGGAATGAGGCTCCACTATCCAAGTAACACGCACTACCTATCATTGATGTCACCATGCATGCGATGAGGGTGAAATTCAACTCGAATTTTCAAGCAAGAGTTTCACCTGCTGCTCCTCCTGAGGGCTTCTTGCTGGCCTTCTTGTGCAAACACTTTGTGGCATAGCGTCTCAGCCCATGTCAATGAAAACATTTAATCTTTGACAAGTCCTTCTTCTTGCCTACCTGACCAGAATCTGATTTGGAATGGGATGTATTCCCTTTCCCTTTCTTTTCCTTTCCATCCAAAGCACAATTCTCCTCATCATCATGCTTGGATGAGGATCCATCTCTGGTGTTCTGTTGAATCCCTTCTTGCACCAAGTCAGACCACAAATGTTCCCACTCTGGTAGCTTCTCCCTCCCATTTACCGAATCCTGGTAGCTGTGCCAGCTCTTGGGAAGGCCTAGAAGTGTTAGGCTGACCAGATCATCTTAAACAAATGTATCACCAACACTCCCAAGATCATCTCGACATTGGGTAAACTTGGTCAAGTACTTTGGTATTGTTTCGCCCTTCTCCAACTTGATTTTCTTGAGCTTGTCCTTCAGTGCCAACTTCTTGTGGTCACCATTGTTCTAAAACAAGTCTGTCAAGGCCTTCCACATTGCAGATGGAGTTCCCTTCCTGTGGAGGTTCGAGATAATATGATCTCGAACTCCTAGTAGGATCCTTCTTGCCTTTGCTAAATTCTTCTTCTAGTTCACTAGATCTTGAGCATCAGCTCTTGGAGGCTTAGGAATATGACTGTCTATGAATTCCTTCAGCCCGTTATCTTCCAACACTGCTTCCATCCTGTCATTCCAAGCTATGTAATTTGAGCTGCCCTTAAGGGCATACTCAAGTCTCAATCCATACAGTGACATCCTGTTGACCCTGAAGAATGATATTGAAAATTCGATTCACGAGTAGAGAAAAAACTCTTATTCTTATTTTCTATAGTTATTTGAGATTTGATACCACATAGAAATTCCTTGTAGATTGAAATTGTTAATTGTAATTTTCTAAAACAATAGACTTGAATCTACTCTGCCAATTGCGGAAACCAATTTAAACGATTGTGAAATCACAAAGCATACAAGAGAAAGAATTCAATCAACACATTACACAACGATTTCCTGGGGAAAGACACAACTAAAAACCCCGCTATCTGTATATTGCATTAGTTAGAAAATATGAGAAGATTACAATGCTTTGTTCATGTTCGAGCAACCTCTGCACTATTTTTGTCTATCTCACTGCTTCCTATATAAGCCTAGACCAATACTTTACCAAATTTTGGTTTGTCCAAGTCCCTATTTCCTTGCATTGTTCCCTTTGGTTATTAGCCCCTATTAATTAGGGAAATCCCCATCCAATGATGCGCAATCAATCATAGGCCTTCCTCTGACTGCATGCACCACCTATTCAATTTGAATGATTATACAACTGATAGTACATTGCCCTTGAACTTTAATTTCAACTGGGTAACTCTTAGTTCACACATGCATGAGTTATTTATCGTTGATCTATCAATTCTTTGGTTGATCACTGAGTGTGGTTCAAGTTCCACTTCCACACTTTGACCTTTCACTAGTTCCTTCAACAGTTGGAACTAGTTAAAATGACTTTAACTTAGATAAACTAAATTAATTAATTACAACTCAAAATAAACTCAACCAAACTAAATTAATTAATTACAACTCAAAATAAACTCAACTAGGGCTCCTAACAAGTACGAACCACTCTACATGACTCAATTTAGACCCTCAACTCGAATTAACTAAACCAACCAATTCAAACTAACCTAGTTAACTTGTATAAGTTGTCATGTGATTAACTGAACCAACTAATTCAAACTAACCTAGTTAACTCGTACAAATTGTCATGTGATGTGGAATTACAATTTTCTTCTAATTTAATTCAAGGGAAAATTAAATTAGAATCTTTCTTGGTGCCATTTTCAACAAAACATAAAGCCATAGTCTAAAGGTTAAATGAATTTGACCTTTTACGACCACTCAAAATAATGGGAAGGGAAATACCATTTTTTGTTTGAAATCCAACAAGAATAATTTTGGATAGATGAAATTGCATATATCATTTGTTAACATTGAAAAATAAGGCTGCAGTAGGGGTTCAAGGGCGGTGAATCCATTTTTACATTAAAAACGACGATTTCAATAAAACGACAATTGAAATTTAAACAAAGTTTTAATGATCGGATTTTGGTGATGGTAAAATGAAAAAGTTCAAAATTGAAAAATGTTTAGCCTTTTTCAAGTTTGAAAAGCAAGAAGAAGCCTTGCTTTATTCAAAGCCTTTGCCACTAAATTTCATGTAATCCATGGATTCTAATTATAAATGTATTGTTGTGATAGACATTAGGCATATACAAAGAATTGGATTATGCTTAACTATTTTCTCTTTAAAATGTAAATTTTGGTTGTGAAGATATTTCAATGAAAAATACTAATTTATTTACAACGAAATGTGTTTTTCTTGATTATTTCCTCTCTAAAACATAATTAATTGATCCAGGGGATCCGAAAAATGCTCAAAAATCAAAGTGCTCAAATTCTCCCAAAACCAGTGCCAAGTCGTAGAGCTTGTTGTTCTGATTCCATTGACGCTTGAATTGCCTCAATCCGACACTGTATGATGAAGTTATGATGTTCTACAGTTTTGGCCAAATAGTAAAAAAGTCAACTTGCAGGGTTGACTGTGCAGGGTACGGATGTTGATGTGGCAATACGAGATGCATTTGGGTTCGAAAAATTAGGCGAGGACAAGTGGCACTACATGATTCGACTGGGCTATGCAAATTAGGTTTGAGCACGTGTTGTATGGTTGGATACAAGTGGGCCAGTCACATAATAGCACGCGACCCAATCACAGGGTCCCATGTGGCACTCTGATGAGGCTAAAAATTTGTTCAACGGACCGAACAAACTCATAGGGAATCAAACAAATAACCTCTGTCGGACAGAGCGGGCACCCAACCATTAGGCCACGGGTGTCGCTTGTTAACCCATGGGCGCGACATACATTTATTGTGTAATGGTTGGGCGGTTGACAAAGGACAAGTAGGATGACGGGCTAGCCCGACCATCTTGACCCGTGGTCTCATTGTATTTAATATGACCGCGACGAATACGATGGGCAGGCCAACGACCCATTTAATATTTAAAACAAATAACTTAACCATCGGTGAGGGGGAGGATCGAACCCCTGACTTGTGGAATACCAACCTAAGCGCAGGTTGTAAACTGGGGGGATATTTTACTCAATTTTAAACCTTTTTGAGCACTGTAAGAGCCTAGATAGGGCTTTTTGAGCATTTTGAGCAACATGGAAGTGTTTGATTTTCAAATTAAAGCTTTTAAATTGATGTATTGAGCACTTTTGCATCATAATAAAGCAGTCACCATTGGAAGTTGGACCCGCAGACGTAGCTCAAGATGGGTGAACTCTGTTATCAATATGTCTTTTCTTTGCTGCATTTTAATCCTCTTTACACAGTGATTTTATGAAAATTAACTTAAGTTTGTGTATTTTCGCAATCTTGATCCGTTGCACAAAGATACATAAACTAGCTTGCAAATTGCTCAATAAAACCTTCACTTTTATTTTTGGATCAATTTGGTATCACAACATGATTTTTGTGAAGGCCTGACAAAATTTGCAAGGTTTTTGAATGATTACAAGGTCTAGATTGAGAAGAGGAGTGGGAGCACTTGAAGAACATGACCCTCAAGTTGGCTAAAGAAGACCACATATTCAACAAGTAATGGCACATGAAGGAGAACATGAATTAATGTCCAAGGATGAAAGAGCTTCCAAAAAATATTTCTATGATATGACTGAAATGATGAAAGTGTTGTATAATGAAAGAACAACACAATTGCAAGGAAAAAGTCCTAATCAACTTAATGGGAGCAAGTCTCCACCTCCTACTCCTCCTTCACCTCCTTCCTCACCTCCTCCTTCACATAGACTAGCTCCTCCAACATCTCCAAGAGGATATGCTAAGTCCTCCTTTGCTTAAGCTTTGTCAAGATTGAATTGCCAATGTATGATGGAGAATTAAATGTTGAAAAGTTGGATAATTGGGTTCAAAAGTTGGATAATTGGGTTCTCCAAATTGAAGTTTATTGAAGGATCCAAAAGATTGATGATGATGTCACAAAGATCCAACTTGCTTCTCTTTGTTTGGGAGGTGCAACTCTTATCTGGTGGGAGGCCAGAACTCAATAAGATTTGAAGAAAAGTGGTAAAATTATCTCTTCTTGGAATGATTTTATAGTTGCATCAATGAATCAATTTTATCCATTAGCTTACATGTAGAAAGCAATAATGGTTTGGCAAAATTTTAGACAAGCTAAAGGTTAAAGTGTCCAGAGTTACACTCAGGAATTTAGAAAGAGAGCTTTAATCTTGGGTGTTGATTTTACCTCAAGATACTCTTCTTAAATATATAGGTGGATTGCATAGTTTTTTGAGATATAATATACTTATGTTCAACCCCTCCAATCTAGATGAAGTATGTGTTTAGGCTACTCATTTAGAATCAAGAGGTAAGAATGTTCCTCAAGAGTTCAGCAAGAAACCCTTTAAATCTGGAGACAAAGGGAAAGGGAAAGACAAAGGCAAAGGAAAGAAGAGTGCTACAATCAAGAAAGAGGGATAAAAACTTACTTGCAAATATTGTTCAATTGATGGCCATGATGAAGACCATTGTTGGAAATTACATCCAGAATTGAGACCAAAGAAGTTCAATAACAAGGGGAAACAAAATATTGCTGCTACAACTCAACAAGATCTAGGATATGATTTAGGTGATGAAACTAAATTCACAACCATGGGAATGAACGGTATAACTTCTAACACAAGTACTAGTTCTTCTAGCAAGTCTGTTGAATCTCAAAATGATAAAGAAAGAAGTGAGATTTTCCATATCACGGCCATAACAAAGCATACAAAGGTTGATACACTTTTTGATAATGGATCCCAAGTCAATCTTATTTCTGAAGCAATTATCAAGAAACTTAATTTAGAGAATACACCTCATGCAAAACCTTACCCTTTGGGTTGGGTATGTGATGATGCTAAATTGCAAGTGTCAAGATGTAAACTCAAATTTGCCATCACTGCTAATTTTGTAGATGAGGTTGGGCTTGATGTTGTACCACTTGGAATTTGTGGGATTGTCTTAGGGAGTCCATATTTATATGACCAAAAATCCATATTCTATCGTCATGAGAACAAGTATCATCTTTTCAAAGATGGAATCGAATATATTGTTAGAGGTCATCGCAAGAAGATGAAATGCAAGAAGATGAAATTATCTCTTGTTAGTGCAGGAAAAATGAAAAGGCTTGTGAATGGTGGTAAGAGTTTTGTTTTGTTGATGATAAAATCTAAAGCTACTGTTGAATCTGAAGCTTTTTCAGGATGTGATTCTAATCTCAAGCATGAATTGGTTGAAATTGTTAATACATATGATAGGATGTTTTTGGAACCTGAAGGGTTACCTCCCAAAAGAAGAATCCAACATGAGATACAATTGCAACATGATGCACCACTTCTGAATATTGGCGTGTATAGCATGTCAGTCTTGGAGAATGCAGAGATATAGAAAAAAATGCAAGAGCTACTTGACAAAGGGGTCATCAGACCTAATACATCTTCTTGTGGGTATCCTTTTCTTTTGGTTCCAAAGAAAGATGGTACATGGCGCATGTGTGTGGATTTCCGAGCTTTGAACAAGATCGCGGTAAAGAATCACTATCTTCTTCTTCGCATTGATGATCTGCTAAATCAGTTGAAGGATGTTGTTTATTTTACTAAGTTAGACTTGAGAAGTGGATATCATAAGATAAAGATTGCTGAAGATGATATTTGGAAAACTGCTTTTAAGACAAAACAAGAGTTATTTGAACGGTTAGTAATGCCCTTTGGGCTTTACAATGCACCTGCTACATTCATGAGTGTTATGAATGATGTATTGCGACAATTCCTTAATAATTTTGTCATAGTATACCTAGATGATAATTTGATTATTAGTAAGATTTGTGAAGAGAATTTCAAGCATGTAAGACAAGTTCTAGATGTTTTGAAAAGGGAAAAGTTGTATTTGAAGACGTCTAAATGTGAATTTGAGAAAACCTCTTTGGTTTATTTAGTTCATATTGTAGGAGGTGGTGAATTGAAAATAGATCCCTCCAAAGTTGATGTTATTGTGATTGTCTTAAACCCAATAATGTAATAGAAGTTAGTAGTTTTTTGTGAGCAACCCAATGCTGGGGAAAGTTTATTGCTAACTTCTCATTTATTGCAACACCATTACATGCTTTGACAAGTGTGAAACAAGTCTTTTACTGGGAGGCAAACAACAGAAATCCTTAGACACTTTGAAAGAGAAAATCAATATACAACACCGGTTTTAACACTTCCAGATCTCAAGCTGCCATTTGAAATTCAAACCGATGCAAATGAATATGCTACGGGAGCAATGTTGATGCAAAATGGTAAGCCTATATGTTATCACTTTGATACCTTTTCCATTGCAGTAATTAACTATCCAAATTATGATAAAGAGTTGCATCCTTTAGTTCCAATTGTGAAGAAATGGAAGCCTAATTTGATGGGTAAAGAAATGATTATTCATATTGACCATCAACCTTTGAAATATCTTCAATAACCAACTAAGCTACAACAAGCTAAACATTTTAGATGGATGGGATTTTTGCAGCAATTTCATTTGGTTATCAGGTATAAGAAAGGTATTTACAACAAAGTTGCAGATATGTTATCAAGCCCTATAGTCAACGCATCTATCATTCTTGAGCCAAACTCTGTCATGCATGACAATTTTATTGAACAATATGCTCAGGATGAAGCTTTAAAAATGTTTATGCAACTTTGAGTCAAGGAAATCATGTTGAAGAATTGGATTATCTTGTTCATAACAAGTTGTTGTATCATCTTGACAAGTTGTGTATTCCATATGGTGAAAGAGCTAATGTCATAAGGGAAGCCCATACATCTTATTGTTGGTCATTTTGGAGTAGGTGAAACAATTTCTCAACTGCAGAGGTATTGTTATTGGCCTCATATGAATGAAACTATATCAAGATATGTAAGAGGATGTTCTATGTGCGCTACTAGCAAGCCAAGTAATAGGAAATTGGGTTTGTATACTACACTTCCTATTCCTTCTCATCATTGGGAAAGTGTTTCTATGGATTTTGTAGGAGGACTACCTATGTCTAGAAAATGGCATGATTATTTATATGTTGTAGTGGATAGATTTAACAAAATGTGTGTGTTGATGCCTTGTAAGAAATAGTTTACAACTAAACAAACTGCACAGATGTTATTCTAGAATGTATGAGTTCACTTTTGGTTACCCACTTCTATTGTTTCTGATCGATATTATGGATTTATTGGAAAGTTTTGGTCAAGTTTATGGGAACTCATGGACATAAAGTTAAAGAAGAGCGTAATATTTCATCCACAAACTGATGGTCAGACAGAGGTAGTGAACATAAAATTAGTGCATCTCCTTCGAGGATATTGTGGTAAGCATCCTAAGCTTTGGGATGAACATTTGCATTACATCCAACATGCCTACAATCGTGCCAAGCATTTATCTACACAAATATCTCCATTTGAAGCTTGTTTGGGTTATTTGCTAAAGTATCATTTGGAATTTATATTAGGTGAAGATATTGCAGTGGATGGACATAGTGATGTGGAAAAAGCCAAGAATTTTATTGAACAAATCCAGTTAGTGCATCAACGGGTACAAGAACAACTGGAGAAAATCCAAGCCAAGTATAAAGCAAGGCATGATAAGCATTGGGTTGATCATGACTTCCAAGTGGGAGATGAAATTTGGTTATACATTAATAAGAAAAGATTGCTAGGTGAAGGTAAAATGCTCAAACTAGTCAGATATGGTCCTTTCAAAATTTTGGAGAAGATCGGTAATGATGCTTTTCGTTTAGATTTGCCACCTTATATGAAAATTTACTACTTTGTGAGTGTGGAGAAATTCAGATTATATGAGCCTCATATGATCATTGATCAAGAAGAGAATGTTCAGATTCTATCTATAGAAGATTTTGCTCCTGAATACTTAAATGAGTTGCAGAAATACACTATTCTTGACAAGAGAACAAGGACTTCACGCAAAGGTAATGTGGAGTATCTTCTTGTGGGGCTCAAAGGTACTAATCCAAGTAAAATAAGGTGGATAGAGATTGACAAAGTGAGGGAGTTGTACCCTCACTTGCTGAGTAAAAACAAACTTTTGGTGGTTCAAAAGCTTCCAATGGGGAGGAGTGATCCAGGGGATCCGAAGAATGCTAAAAAATCAAAGTGCTTAAATTCTTTGAGAACCAACTCCAAGTTGTAGAGCTCATCGTTTTGATTCCAACGACGCTTGAATCGACTCAATCTGATAGCATATGAGGAAGTTATGATGTTATGAAGTTTTGGCCAAATATTAAAAAAATCAACTTGTAGGGTTGACTGTGTAGGGTGCGGATGTTGACGTGGCAGTCCATATGCTAATGTGGCAGTACGAGATTCATTTGAGTTCGGCGAATTAGGCGAGGACAAGTGGTCACTACAAGATTTGGTTGGGTTATGAGAATTAAGTTTGAGCACGTGTTGTATAGTTGGATACAAGTGGGCCAATCACAAAGTGGCACGTGGCCCAATCATAGGGCGCCATGTGGCACTTTGATGAGGCCAAAAAGTTGTTCAACAAATCGATCGACCTCGCAGGGAATCAAACAATTAACCTTCAGTGGACAGAGCGAGCGCCCAAACGTTGGGCCATGAGTGTCGCTTGTTAACCCATGGGTGTGACATACATTTATTGTGTAATGGTCATGCGATTGACAAAAGGACAGGCAGGCCGACGAGCTAACTCGATTGACCCGACCCTTGGTCTCATTGTATTTAATATGACCGCGATGAATACGATGGGCTGGCCAACGACCCATTTAATATTTAGAACAAATAACACAACCATCGGTGGGTGGGAAGAATCAAACTCCCCAACCTGCGGAATACCAACCTAAGCACCCGACCAATTGGGCTAGTGTTGTTTTCTTAAACAATTTGTAGGGTCGAGACCTAATGAGTTGCAGGTCGCAGACCAATTTGGTAAAAGGAGGACATTTTGCTCAATTTTTAACCTTTTTATGCGTCGTAAGATCCTAGATAAGGGGTTTTGAGCATTTTGAGTAGCATGGAAGTGTCTGATTTGCACCATTGGAAGCTGAATTTGGAGACGTAGCCCAAGATGGGTGAACTCCGTTATTAATTTCTGTCTTTTCTTTGCTACATCTTAATCCTCTTTACACAATAATTTTCTGCAAATTAACTTACGTTTGTGTATGTTTGCAATCTCAATCCTTTGCACAAAGATACATAAACTAACTTGCAAATTGCTCAATAAAACCTTCACTTTTATTTTTGAATCATTATTTATATTTATATTTTTCCTTTATAAATATTGTTTAATCTTTCTTTATTATAAATTTACACTTTTATGAAACTTTTTATTTAACTTTCCTCAATAAATGCCATTTTAATATTTCTTTATTATAAATTTGAATATTTAAATCTTTATATCTTTATTAATATAATAATCTCACATCAATCAATATTAACAATTATTTTTACCCATATTGTTATGCACATATCATTCAAATTCAATAAGTGCTTATGAAACTTTTTATTTAACTTTCCTCAATGAATACCATTTTAATATTTCTTTATTATACATTTGAATATTTAAATCGCTATACATTTATTAATATAATAATCTCGTATCAATCAATATTAACAATTATTTTATTTTTACCCATATTGTTATGCACATATCATTCAAATTCAATAATTGCTTCTTTAGATGTTTCACACTATTTATGCACATATCATTCAAATTCAATAAGTGCTTTTTTAGATGTTTCACATTATTTAAATGAAAAAACTAACACCTTTTCTTTTTATTATTCAAAATAAATCCAATTAAAAAACAATAATCAGTTAGTTGTGTTTTATTTATATATATGTATCCTAAATTACGATTTTGTTGTTATTATTATATAGTAAAGGATATATACATTTATATACAAATAAAACCTAAAATAATAAATAATTTTATAATATATATAAGTATAAATTGCCCCGCCATTATTAAAATAAATCGATGAGACAACCAACAAAATATACTAAAAATTCAAATAGTTAAATACGTTGTCATGCACGCATGAAATAATATTCCCAATATATATTCCTTAATGTTGAAAATCCATTCTAATATCAAATAGAAATCGATACTTGTGCATGCGAACCTTAAAAAAAAATTGAGATCACTAAAATATCATCAACGTTGGACTACGCACCTTAACCTTCTCATGATGTCATTATAAATCACCATGTGGAAATTCCTTTATATTTATATTTCAATTCACTAGCTTGTTGCATTTTTATTTTTTTTTATTTTTTTATATTTTTTTTTAAGGATTTGGAGCTTTTTGGATTTAAATTAAATTTTGGTTTAATATATTTATATCAAGGATTTTTTTTTGGTATCAAGAAAAATAGATTTGTTGCTTTCATGGCAGAGGTTTGAAGTGAAGTTGGAAAAACTCCTTTTTTTTTTTTGGAGTCTAACACAACTGCCCACAAACCACGCTAAGCAGGTACCATTAGAAGTATAGTATCTGCTCATTCCCTAATCTGGTTAAGATGTTACATTGACTATCTCACTATTTAATGCACAATCTTCATTCTTAGTATGAGTACACTTTTCACATGATAGAATATCTTTAGCCCTTAGAAGGGGTTGGTAGATTCTTTCCTTAACAAAAAGATAAGATGACAAGAAGAAGACAAACCTTAATCAATCAAGTTGGAAATTAATAATGAGCCCTCTCAACAATGTCAAGCTAATTGGACAATGTTTTAAAAGTGTGAATTGATAAAAAGTTAGAGAAGATTTGAATTTGGTTTATGAAGTAGTTTACTAAAACTATATAAAATATAAAATTTTTAATTATAAACGCATGCACAACAATATAAATTAAAACCATTGGAAATTATATATATATATATATATATCGAAAGGGTGAACAAAACATGGCACAAAGTGTAATACATATCCGTAGCAAAATATGTAAACAACAAGGTACTAAATGACCTCTAGAGTTACAAAAGTTACAAAAATAAGAAGCTACAAACTACTACATATCAATAACTCCGGGCTTATAATGGGTTGTAGCTTTTGGTTTTGGGTGCTAAATTCACCACAAATAGATCATAAAGGATGCCAAATAAGCTCCAAGCTTAGTCTGAAATTTGAATCACAACTCTTCAATGTAGATTCACAACCTCCAAATACTCACAAATGCCTAATGAGAGGTGTGAGACAAATAGATGGATAAAGTGTTTTATGGTTTGGGGGGTATTTTATAATTTGGGGGGTATTTTGTTTTTGTTTTTTGTTTTATTCTACCTTTAAAAAAATTATGTAGTATTTTAGGTGGCCAGTATAGAATGACACTAGTTGAATTGGCTAATCTGTTTGGTTCCACACCAAATTGGCCACTAAATCGATTTGAAGGTTGAGTCACCTTCTAAGGGCATGGGTGGTTTGGCTATTTACATTTTGAACTAACCACCAATGACCACCAAAATAATATGAACATTGAGTCATGTCTTGGAGGCACAAAGCAAGTCAAATTGATGGACTCGAAGATTGATTTAGTTGATTTTTAGAATATTGGTTCCACTTAGTTTTGAGTAGGAAATCGTTAGCAGTATACATGATAAATACTATTTTCCATGATAGATGGAGTAGAGGTGTTCGTCACATAATAGTTTTTGTTTATCGTTGCAAATATTTGGATTGTGTTGGGTGATATTGGATATTGAGCTTGTATCTGAAGGATAGAGTGGAGATTGATAATCATGTTAGAGAGTAGTAGTGCCTATTTATGCTTGCTATGGTTGGTATTCTTATTACCAAGAAACCCATTTGTAGCTACTTCATATTGTTGGAATGTGGTGGTTGCTGGAATTTGTTTTGGTAAATAAAAATGGGGTCTTTATATTACTGTCCAAATAAATTTACATGCCAAAATGGATCATGATTGAATTTTTAATCTTGTTCATGGATTCCAAATTGATAAACTGTGTTAGTCATTAGTCTATTTAGTGTATATATGGGTATCATGTATTTGATAGACAATCAAATTGATTAAAACTTAAAAACTCACTATTGTTTGTTTACTACGTGATATTTTGTAATCAACATTCCATTTAAGTCCAAAAACTCAATAAAATAAAATTAATCGAAAGCATGCTACACCTTGGCATTAAGATTTAGTTGTCTTGGTAGTGGTTCTTATGATTTATGTGCATTTATTCTCTTGGTGTACTATAGCTCGAAAACATAATTAACTTCTTTAGTATTACTCATTTGGTGTATCTTGTAGATTAAGAAGGATCATTGGGAATTTGAGCCATTGGCGATTCTAGAGAGTTGATGGAACGGGGTCATGGCACTAACCCTACCCACCATGACCCCGTTCCATGCCTCTCCTTCCATCCGCCACCACACTGTTATCTTTTGCAGGTTTGCTCCAGGAATGTTGTGCCATTGTCGCTATATGCTGATTATTTTGTTGTCTGGTGCTAGGTGGAAGAGTCGAGGGGGAGGCAGGACTGGCAAATCTATTGCATCTTGGACCTCCTATTCGTGCCTCTTCTCACATGGGTTTTGTCATCATCTCTTGGAGGGTATTTTCGTGGTAGATTTCGGCTCTTTTTGGTGGACTTCTTCCTTGCAGAACTTTTCTCTGTTTGGCTTCTGTAGGGGGATTTTGGAAGCATTCTCTACCTCATCTCACCACTATTCTTTCTCCTCATGGCATAGACAAATAGTCCCTTTGCATTGATTTTGACACGTCTTCGACTATGGCTTTTTCGATCCATATATTTTTTCTTTGTGGCACTGCTTCCGGGTTCTTCTCTCGAGCTAGTCGGGCTGCTTGTGCACGAATTTCTCTTTTCTTTTATTTTTATGGTGTCTTCCTTTTGACTGGGAATGGGGTTTGCAGTTCTCCTTGGATTTTGATGCTATTTCTTTGTTTTCATTGTTTTTCGGGGCTCTCATCTTGTCAGTATAAGGGTTTGCTATAAGGTCTTTTGATATTATGGCCGCCTACTACAGGGTTTCTAGTTTGTTTTTTATGGGTTTTCTTTAGTGGGTTCGCGTGCCCTATATATTGATTTTTTTATATGGTGATGGGGTTTGCAGTTCTCCTTGGATTTTGATGCTATTTCTTTATTTTCATTGTTTTTTTGGGGCTCCCGTCTTGTTAGTATAAGGGTTTGCTATAAGGTCTTTTGATGTTATGGCCGCCCACTGTAGGGTTTCTAGTTTGTTTTTTATGGGTTTTCTTTAGTGGGCCAGCGTTCCCTATATATCGATTTTTTATCGATCATTCTTGGCTCGGATTTGCATACACACACTGTGTGTCTATAGAATGTAATTTTTATTTTCATTAATAGAAATTACGATTTTTTTTGTTGGGAAAAACAAAGAATGATCATTGGAACTTTTTGCTTGCTTCACATGAGCTTCTATAGACCAAAAAAGCTTATTTTAGATCTAAAATCATGCTTAATTGGTGTGTTGATGGGGTATCCATCTCTAGATTTCATATTTTCTCCTCCTTCATTGGGCATTGGTGGGGATTCCCTAGTGTTTGTAAACAATGGTAGTTGCCAGTACACATGAGCATAATGAAAATTTAATGCATCTTGCTATTAGTGCATTGTTGTACTACATAGCTTTTGTTCCACTTTTCTATGTGCATTGCATCTCTCTTGTATGGTATTCTATTGTCACGTTCTTGGTTACATTCATGACGATGTGTTACTCCTTTTTCCTCAAAAGGTTATCCCATTTGGATCTCAATCTTTAACTCCACGGGACCTTGGGATATATATGGTGGTTGCACTTTTTCCATATCCATTGTTGCCCCCATTTAAGGTCAGTGACATATTAATGAGTTTTTTCACTACCCCCATTTTCCATCCTTTGTATATGATACTCATGTATCTAAAAAGGATAGTAGTATAAAAGACTTGCCTTGCGGGGTTGAATTAGTTTCCAATTGGTGGTAGGGGTTAGCGACAAGGCCTTCTTGACCTAATTCTATGCACTTTAATTATAATTATTTTGGAGTCTCCATTTGTTATTTGTTACTCCTTATTGGATTTGTTCTTCTTTTCTTATGTTGAATTCCTTTCTCAATTTAGTTGCCTCTCCCAAGTTGTTGGTCTTCCTTATATTGTGTATAAAGCCCAATGGGGTCACTTAGAGAATTTTGGAGGGTCCCTTGATCCTTTCTATACTCACTAGGTCTTGTTATAATTTCACTCACTAGTATTTAAGATTATCGAAATCAAACCAACCAGTACCTATTGGATATCACTATTGCTGCATGTACTCACAACTAATAATAAATAAGTATTATTTCATTCGTTTTTGTTTTATATGTTTATAGACAAGGTGCAATCTAAGTAAAGTGCCATTTTTTTCCAAAGAAATATAGCCTTTTACTATTTGAAAAGTTGCAACAACTAGCCATGATTACGTGCACTATTTTCTAAGTTTTAGCACAACACTAGGAAGGACAATGTGAAATTTTACAAGTCTAATTGCAACAACTGGAAGTTTATTCTTCTAACTGTAAATTTAATTATGCAATTTATTTTCTATGGCAAACAAAATATAAATCACACTGCAATCTTAACCATAAAAATACTGCGGAAAACAAAATGTTGGAAGCTGAGAAAATTCTAGCACACACATAAAAATTACACAATTTTTGTTGGACAAATGTCCCTAGAAAAACCCAATGTGGGAAAAACCGGTGCAACAACTAAGAGTTTTTATTATTATGCAATAGTGATAAATTTTGAGTACAATCTCTGGATGCCTAGCTGGTTATCCAATCAACAAATACCTCACAAAAATAATTAGAGAGAAAATTTCTCTCTCCCCCTGCAATCTCGACACTTGGCTCCCTCAAAAAACTGACCGTCCAACACTTGTGTAAGCCCTTCTGCACCGCCTCTGCACAAAACCTTACATGTGTGGCTCTGTTATGCCTCTTATCAAGCTGTCTTTCCTGTCTCTGTTGCCGGAAGTGACTCTCTGAACCTTTGGAACACTTTCCTTGCCTTTGGAAGTTGAAATGACTTCCTCTCCAACGAAATCGAACAAATTTGCTAAGACTTCTGTGTAGGCGTTGCACAACCTAAGTTTGGAATACTTCTGTCACTTGTTTTTGCCTCTCTAGAACTAGAATACTTCCTCCAGACTCAGCCTCTGCACCTCACTGTCTCTGCGTCCCCTCTTTGGCTCAAAATCTCTGCTGGATCACTGCAACTCAGAATCTTGATTTTTGCCAAGGAATTCACCCGTAAGTGTGTTCCTCCAACCCCGTCGACCTCATCTTATAATCTCCAGTTGGATCACCAACGACCACGATTAAATCCTTATCAATGGCTGAGATCATTTTTGAGTTGATTCGTGTGAGTTTCTAGAGAAATCTCACCTTCCTTAGTTAATTGCTCTTAATTAATCATTTTCCCTAAGTTAAACTTAAGAAAAAATTAATTACTGATTAATTAACTTAATCAAGGCATTTCTAGGTGGATTTTCCTGAAATTTTTTATGGGTTATGGAGTCTTATTGTTTCTTAGCCTCTTTGATAACCGTCGAGATTAGCACACCATTCGATGCTACAAAAACTAACATTGAAATTTGTGAGCTAGAGTGTTAGTGACAAAAAGATTTTTCTCACTAGAATTACAAAGAAAAAAAAGGCATCAAGATGAACACTTTTGCACGCATTTGGCGTGAATCCAAAGAAAAAAAAGATGTGTGCATTAAGATTTGTAATGGGATGGAGGGAAGAGTTTAGTGTATGTTTGTAACTCTTCACATTTTTATTAAATGTTGTCAAATTATGCTAGTGTAGATCCATCTTAACCCCATATCTATCAAACATCGAGAAGGATCAAATCTCTTGAGGTGAAAATACTTTTAGAGTGCAGAACTTGAAGAAAGGCTTGCACCTCAAATGATTTGATCTTTCTCGACACTTGATAGATCTAGGGTTAAGATGGGTTTGCGTTGGTTATTTACACACACACAAACACACACTCTCACACACACTCACACACACCGTGTATCAATTCCATGCTAAATATGGAAGGAATTACACCTCCTTCATTTTGAGTAACACACCAATACACGCAGCTGGAGAAAGAAATTGTTCACCAAACCACTCGAGCTAAGATCCTTTGACTTGAAGAAAAGGAGGACATGGGGGTGAGCTTTGATCCAATCATGCGTGCATGGGTCACAAAACCATTTAATATGGTCTCTCTGGGTGCAACACGTGTGCGACCACTACCTCAAGGTGCCTCCATGGCTCTAGGGAAGCCCTCATGGGAATTGGACCTTCCTAAATGGTGAAAATTCTTTGCTTTCCACTGTTGGATCCAACCCCTTTAGGCTTAATTGAAATTAACCAAATATTTGTTTCTTATTATAGCGAACATTGCCTTTTTATTTAATGAATATTTTGTTTTTATTTTTAAAGGGACCCATGTCATCCCCAGTTTGAACATGGAAAGAATTACACATCTCCCTCATAATATCCTACAGAATGTGACTCTCAACGCAATTATTATGCAAACCTACTTGACCAATAAATAAATAGATAGATAAAGAGTACTACTGGGGTAGTTGTTTGGGAAACTTTAGGGTCATCAACCTTCCTTTCTAATTGTCTAAACACCTGCGATGGGATGGAGGAAGAGTTTAATATGTGTTTATAACTCGTCACATTTGCATTGACTATTGTAAATTTATATTATAATGAATACACAATTTAACCAATAAATAAATGACCCACTCTAACTATTTGATGCTTTCGTTTTTTTCATTGGAATTCAGTGATACAAAATTTGGTGAGATTCTGATTTTCAATCTTTTAAAATGCATAAATTGATTCAACGCCCTGAAAATCCTTGGGGCACTTGGATTCTACAGGTTACATAGCTCACACTTATGATTCTAAGAAATTACTTCCAAAATTTGGACAAAATTAACCAAAAATATGCCTAAGAAAAGACCAAAACATCAAATAGTTAAAATGTGCTCAAATAAATAGATAAACAAATAATACTACTAAGGTAGTTGTTGGGGAATCTTTAGGATCAGTGGCCTTCATTTCTAATTATATAAACAACGGAGGATACTGTGATTTTTCTTTTGTGTTTATACTTTACTATTTTGAAATTTTTGTAAAAACCTTTCCTTTGTGTAACTGTTAACACCTCATGACACATCATGGGAATTGGACCTTCCTAAATGGTGAAAACTCCTTGCTTTCCACTATTGGATCCAACCCCTTTGGGCTTAATTGAAATTAACCAAATATTTGTTTGTTTTATTATAGAAGGAATTACACATCTCCCTCATAATATTCTATAGAATGTGTCTCTCAACGCAATTATTATGCAAACCCACTTAACCAATAAATAAATAGATAGATAAAGAGTACTACTAGGGTAGTTGTTTGGGAAACTTTAGGGTCATCAACCTTCATTTCTAATTGTATAAACACTAGCGATGGGATGGAGGTAGAGTTTAATATGTGTTTCTAACTATCTATGCTTTTGTTTTTTTTATTGGAATTCAATGATACAAATTTTGGTGAGATTCTGATTTTCAATCTTTTAAAATGCATAAATTGATTCAACGCCTTGAAAATCCTTGGGGCACTTGGATTCTACAGGTGACATAGCTCAAGCTCATGATTCTAAGAAATTACTTCCAAATTTTGAGCAAAATTAACCAGAAATATGCCTAAGAAAAGACCAAAACATCAAATAGTTAAACTCTGCTAAAATAAATAGATAAACAAATAATACTACTAGGGTAGTTGTTGAGGAATATTTAGGATCAGTGGCCTTCCTTTCTAATTATATAAACAACTTAGGATACTGTGACTTTTCCTTTCTATTTATACCTTGCTATTTTGAAATTATTGTAAAAACCTTTCCTTTGTGTAATTGTTAACTTTTGTAACTTTTGAATTACACTTGTATAGCATGGAAAAATTAAAAAAAGTTTAATTTTGATATGGATGGTCTAAAAATTTGCTGATAAATTCTATATGCCATATGTTTTTATTTTTATTTTTATTTTTTATTTTGTTCAAAATCTAGTCAAAACTTTACAATATTTGTTGGAATTGAAGGTATTAGAGATTGCTCACTCTAAATATAATGAGAATTTTTTTAAATTGTAGAATTCATTTATATATTCAAAAATAAAATTTAAATAATAAAAACCTCTATTATGCACTCCATTTCCCATTATTATCATCTAAAAAAATTTAAGAAATAAAAGAAAGAAAGAAATATATATATATGTGTGTGTGTTAGTTAAACTGTGCTAAAATAAATAGATAAACAAATAACTAAGGAATCTTTAGGATCAGTGGCTTTCCATTCTAATTATATAAACAACTTAGGATACCGTGACTTTTCCTTTCTATTTATACCTTGCTATTTTGAAAGTATTGTAAAAACCTTTCCTTTGTGTAATTGTTAACTTTTGTAACTTTTGAATTACACTTGTGTAGCATGGAAAAATTAAAAAAAGTTTAATTTTGATATGGATGGTCCAAAAATTTGCTGATAAATTCTATATGACATATGTTTTTATTTTTTATTTGTTCAAAATCTAGTCAAAACTTACAATATTTGTTGGAATTGCAGGTATTAGAGATTGCACACTTTATATATAATGATAATTTTTTTAAATTGTAGAATTCATTAATATATTTAAAAATAAAATTTAAATAATAAAAACCAACATTATGTACTCTATTTCCCATTATTATCATCTAATTTAAAAGAAAGAAAGAAAGAAAGAAATATATATATATATATTTGTTTTTCGCAGTAAAACTCCTAGATAAACCTTGACACAGATAGACTTAAAGAGAATTGAACTCACACTTCATAACAAAGGACCAATAACTTGACAAGAGGTTTCGACCAACTAAACTATATATATTCCTCAAAAAATAACTGAGACAAACTCAGAAATTGACTCAATTAAAGTAAACTAACTCTAATGGACGCAATGAAAATTGAACTCAAGCTTCACGACAACTCAGTAGAAAAATACAGCCAACTAAACCTTGATGGATGCAATGAAAATTGAACTCGAGCCTCGAGCCTCATGACAACTCAGTAGAAAAATACAACCAATTAATGCCCATTACGACTTTTACCTCATGACAACTTAGTAGAAAAATACAACCAACGAATGCCCATTAGGACTCTTATATATATAGTCTTTAACGTTTACCCGGCCTCCCTTAAAATTAAGGGAGATCGGAGATGCGTCCTTAACATATCTTTACAGAAGACAACATGCACCGACACTTTTAAGTCATTTTTCAGGTTTAATATTCCCTCGAGGCCCCACAACTTCTTGTACTCTAGGCCCTTGCTGACGCCGAAATGTTTTACAATATAGAATAATTATAAAACATTTGAAGTTGTGCGGGCGGGGGGGCAGTACGACCAAAATTCCCCTCGAATTCAGCGGTGCCGCCATTTTAGCTACGGTTACCGGATTTAGCGGTCTGTTAAGAGGCAGTCTTGCCATCACATCAGATGACGAGACGACCACTATGCCCACAATAGCATCGAAGAAAATTGAAACTAAGCGGCCATCGTGATTCCGTATCATTTGTTTCTATTCAATTTCCCATCATTTCCAGAGTTCCATACGGTTCTCTGTTTTCTGTGACCTTTCATTCAATGATCAGACCTTTCTGCTGGGCATTGATAGAATGATTATCGCTTCTCCATAAAACCGTCGTGGTTATGTCTATTTCGATTTTGATTAGACACGCACATGAAATTCTGTGTGGTTGGCCTGCTTTCAGTGGCGCGAGCTCTGTGCAGGGATGCCTGAGATCTTCAATTCTGTAGATCCATGGAATGATTTTGAGCTCGGAAATCTGGAATGTTTGAAGTGGATTTGAGTGTATTTGATCTGAAGGGACTTCGATTATATTCCCCCCCTCTGCCCCCCCGCTTGTATTCTTCAATGTTGGGATCTGTACAAGGCTCAGAAACCTCAAGGATTTTGGGTTTGTGTATGTTGGAGCTAAGAGGATACAATTGGACACACAAGGAGATTTTAACTGAGTTATACTCAATGATCAGACCTTTGCGTCACCTATTAATAGGTGTATTTAGAGTGGAACCTATTAAATGCGTGACTACAGAAGAATAGGAATCCCAGGGTTTTTTTCAGCCACCTTGGTGGTAATTCACTTGGTTATTGTATTGATGGTACTGAAATGGAAGGCTGATGCTACAGCCAAGAAGGAGGCGAACAGGAAGTTGGCGGTCTTGGAAGCACAAGAAACAGTTACTTTGGTTGAGGGCGATTGTGAGTACATGAATAGTAGTTCTGTTACAGTTCTCACACCACCTCAGTATGTGTGTGCTGTTTGTTTGAGGACTGCTTTAAAACGTTGTGCGAGATGCAAAGCTTTGAGATACTGGTAAGTGCCGTCAGGGTGGTTTCTATCTTATTTTTGTTAGATAATTGTTTGGATATGCTTTTTAATTGGAGACACTTGACATGCATCTGATTTTGGTTTCTCAAATTTCCCCTCTGAAAACTATATTGTATATATTATATTATATTTGGTCAAAATCAGGTACAGAAAAGAAAAACATGTCATTCGAGTTTGGAGCCCTCTCTATATTAGATTCTTCCTTCTGAACGTCTCGTTTTATGTTTCAAGACTATATTCAATCTTTCTTCTTAGCTTTTATGTTCTAGTTTGTTGTCCATGTAACTTCCCTTGGGAAGTATGAAACTTGCAAAATGACATGCTTTGGCTTGCTTTATAGTGATCCCATTATAGGAGCATATAAATGTCAACAACACAGGTGTATTCTATATAATTTCGAATATAGAGAGGCAGAACCCAACTTGATTGCAGAACTGGAAAAGCTAGATAAAGCTGAACAGGCTTCATGTAAAGACTTGACTCGTGTGATTTTTGATTATGCAAACTTTGGCATCTGCCAATGTACATTCACAGTAGATACATATTTATTAATAAAGGTCTCGGAAAGAAATTTATTTACATGCTAATGAAGGTTTCTCAAAGAAAATAAATAGAGAGTTGGGAGGAAACTCAAATGTTTAGATGGGTATCATGCTAGGTACAAAGATGTGGTTTTAAATCGGAGCAGGTAAGAATGGGACTACTGGCCACTAATCTGATACATAAGAGATTCATATGAAGCAAAGGTGGAGTTTCTTATGGTGCAAAAACAACAGATTGATTTCTTTCTGAATTGATGCTTTATAAGACCCTTAAAATCTCCAAATGAGAAGGATACTGCCACTGAAATGGATTGCTGTGTCATCTCTTGAGCTTTTTTTGTTTGTTTTATATATATAGCTTATTACTGTGATATAATTTTTTAAAATTTTGCTAGCATTTGGTATACACTTGTGTAAATTAAGTTGTTCCTTATCATACTCGAGATCTATTATCTTATTTTTTATACTTTTGTTATGATTTTGATTTTATACTTGTTAATACTGGTATTAACTTCGTTTTTGTAGAGATCTGAAATACTTCATAAGTTTGTCTCAACACACTAGTTAAATTGCAATGAACATCAAAAAACATTTCCTCAAATAGACATTTCTATTCTATATGATGATTCCTTCTCTTTTCACAGCTCGGGAAAGTGCCAGATAATTCACTGGAGGCAAGGCCACAAGGAAGAATGTCAGCCGGCAGATATATGCACTTCTTTTTTGTTTGTTTCTACTCCAAAAACTGAATTTAATTCAACCAGTTCTTTGCTGGAGCCCAAGGAACACAGGTTAGTGTATTTTAAAAGGAGAAAATGTTTCTTCTCATCTTCAAGAACTTGGATCATTATTTCTGAAGCTCCTGAAACTTTGCATCAAAATTGCATCAAGTTTCTTCATGAAATAGGAGTTATGAAGCTACATGTGAAATCTCAAGATTGGTTTGTATTAATGGAACTGATTCTGTTTGCAATGTTATTCATACAATCAATGTAAGCTCCCAAGTTCTTGTCTCCAATACCCATTCACCTGTTTGCAGATCAGCATCATGTACTGAAAAGGATGCTCCGATGCCTGACACTCCTATCTATGAGATTTCTGGATGTGAAGTCCCCAAGTACCATGGAGTATCTTCTTCCAATGCTCGCTCCAGCTCCACTAATGCAATGGATCATATCACTGGTACTCTGGATTTTGTACGTCCTGTTCTGGATAACACTAGCTCCAAAATCTTTCAAAAGGATTTGTTCTGTTCTGTAGACACCAATAACTGCTCCAATTATTTCTTCAGTTCTGGAAGTTATGAAAATGACCTGCATAACTCTACGATGACACACAATAATTCAACCTCCGAAAATACTATGCTTGATCTCCACACCGTCAAGACTGTAAGCAACAATCCTCCAAATGCAACCAACAAACTCTGTGAGATGGACACCTCCAGACCCAGTACTTCTATCTGTAGTGGCCCTAGTAACATATCTACGTTGGATGAAGCATATCGTAGAAGTTTTGCAGAAGATATGCCTAATTCTGCAAATTGTCGCTATGACTTAGATGACAGTAATAAAAGCATGTCTTTGTTGGGTAAAGATACTTCTAGTTGCTTGGATAGTACCACAGAATTCCAGAATGTCATGCAAACCGAGATTGAAGGTTCTGTGTCACTGCCGGAAATTCGGAGTTCAAGGGGTTCTTCGTCGACTGGCACAATCAGGCGCTCAATTGGATCTGCTATTCAGTATTTTTCTCGACACAAAGCGAGGGCTTCATCTCAGACCAAGTCAAATCATCTGACTGGCAGGGATAATGCAGTATCTTCTTCTACAACCTCAAGTGTAGGTTTTTCACAAAACACTAGTATTGGATTTAAAAGGTCTGTAAAGAAGGTACTGCATCGGGCAAAGTTGTCTAAAGCATCAAAACAGACAGTGTCTGGAAGGGTAAATGGGGTTGTAGCAAAACCAAGTCAGGTAAATCTAGCATGCTATCGGTGCATTCATCAATGTACCATATTAGGAAATTCATCATATTTTACTAATTAATGTATATTGCTGAAATTGTTAACATTATTAAAGAAGCATTATACTCGGAGAATTTTATTTCTCAGGTTGAATGTCTGATGTTACATACTTGTGTTATGGGAAATATCTGTTCATGTCAGATACTATTTCCATATGAATGCTTTGTGGAGCTATTTAACTGGACAAAGCTGGAACTATATCCTTGTGGTCTAGTCAACTGTGGGAACAGGTACTTGTTAGGCACGAGCGATACATATTTAACATCCTGCTGTGGGCATTACGTCTTTCTAATAGCTATTGAATAATGTGTGTTCATATTGTATATTTCATTCACTACATTGGTCACTGGATATTGTATATTTCATTCACTTTATTGGTCACTGGATATTGTATAATTCTTTTCATCATAAATCAGCAGCAAAAGTTCCACATTCACAATAGAAGTAACTTTGAACGTAGGAGAAAGATTTTGGTATGTAAGAGTATGGTGAGCTTTTGGTTAGTTGCTTAATGACTATGCTTTGAAACTATAGAGATATAATAGAATTTTTGGACACCTAATCCGATAAGGGTTATGGTGTGGAATGTGAATAGTCATTGGAGTCCAAGAGACCACTTGGAATATGAAAATCAAGGGTCATACGATAGTATTAATATGTATATCCTTGTGAATAGAAAATTAATTCAACGTTTTATCTTAATCTATTGTTTATATCTGTGAGTGTTTAACATGGTATAAGAGCGGGCTAATTCCTGCTCTGCTTAAGTGCAAGCCATTGGTTTTTGTGGCCTCAATCTGGGCACTCTCAATAAAATTGTCCCTATTTTTTGCATGTCAGTTCCACCTATTGATACTTCACCTGAGCGTTCTTCCTTGTATGTTTGTTAGATTGCAGACCTAATTCACCTGACTACCCCTTTACCCAGTTCTGTCGCAGCTGTAAGAAATTTTCCCTGCACATCTACACTGTCCTGCAAAAATAAACCTCTGACATGATTTATTCTTTGCTGACATCGTATGTGTAACGCCTCAGTGTCTACCTAATGCTCCCTTCACCGTGAGTTACTCCTCATTTTCGGCCATTTTTAGCATCGACCTAGTCTACGCTCAGGGAAATGAATCATACCTGTGACCTGTGTAAAATTTGAATCCGAGTGTTTCTCTTTGACCTAGCTCCGTGGATTGTTTATTCCTTGGTATTTTTGTTCTTTGGTACCTGCAGACTTTTTCCATTCCCTTTTTGCATTGAAGAAACATGTGTGAGCTAGCATAAAAGTTCAGCCACAAGGCTGCCTACCTTCCCCGTGAGCTACTGATCTCTGCATTTTGTTGTTGCTTTCAATGTGCTTCTTCCCATTGGGGTGTGCTCCATATGCGTTCGCATCCACTTAGATTCGCATTTGGTTTTGGCACTCTTGTCTTGGGTTAGGAATTCCATCTCTGCCTATATGAATTCATGGGTGCTCGAATCTTTCTAAGACATCTTTGTACTGCTACTACAATTGAAAACTCATTTAAAGCAATCACAAGCAACTTGTAAGGCTTTCAAGAGCTTTTGGATGTCACCATGGTCATCTCATGTAATATTCCTAATTGGAAAATAACAGTAAATACCAAAAACATGAACTAGGAATGACAATTAAAATTAAAGTCCAAGCACCCAAATCAGAACGCCATAGAAAACGAAATAACTGAGCCATTTTATTAATCAATGGGAATCTGAGTACATAATGAGTAAGAACAATGAAACCTGGGCTTTCTATGCTAGCTATGCAAACCCCAGGTGAAAACTCGCTGACCCAACTACCAAAATGGACCCAAACTGATAATGCACACTAACCAGAAAATCTGCCATACGCTGCCAAATGGAACTGGTCGTCCTGCCCAAAATTATGCCTGAAATGCTCTGAAATTGCAGCTGCAGGCTCTTCTCCTCAAACCTGAAAATAACTAGAATAGGTTTGGCTCATCTCCAAGCCAAAGTGGAACCACAAAATGATGCAAATTCCCCAACTAACCAGCAATTCGCCCTGCAATAAGAATGATGATTTCGAGCCAACATATTGCTTGAAAAATTCTGTAAAATTAGTCAGAGATTCCTCTCAATAAATCCACAAAAACCCTAAAAGGGTTTGGGCTGAATCCACCGACCCTAGGTGACCCCCAACAAGTGTGAATTGCCCAATCTGGCCAGAAAACGCCCCACAATTTTGATACTACTGAATTATGCCCAATTCTACCACGGGATAATTCTCCTAGCTTTGGCTAAATTCTCACCTGAGAAATACCTCCTATCTTCAACCCTTATCTTTCTCGACTCCACTTCTCTAAATCCCTGTGCAACACTTAGTTAATAGCTTCTGCGTCCTTGACAAAAGATAGAAAAAGTTGCCCCCGGTAATAGCCTCCAATCTAGCTCGGCAAATCACTGTCCAAATTTTGGTCTAACAATAAGAAAAATCCCTGCAAAATCTCAGAGCCTTGTTGACCACATGTTGTCAACACCCCCATAGCAGTACACCCCCAGTTTTTCAAATGGGATTCATCATGTTCGACGTGTTTGCGCCATTCAGATTCCATCATCAGTCAACAGTTTTTTAAACGATGTAAACCCATTCTTCATGTTTATGATGTAAACGATCTAAATATGACCATCATGTATGTAACAACCTAGGTAAGCCTAGTATTTTGGTGACGACTTCTATCCTAGGAGGTTTTTTGTCTCACTGATTCATTTGTGTTTCTCGACACAAGTGATCGACAAAGTTTTTCCCTCCAACCTTACCCCAAAGCTAGGGTGGATTTTGTCGTCAAGATGCTAAGTGAGTCCTAGTGTTTTCTATCGAGTCTTTGTTAAGTAATCTGAGAATGATCCTAGCTAATTGGCTAGATCATTTTATTATAGATTGCTAGGTCTACTGGATCATGTTTTGAGTTGCAGAATTGGGTAACTATTTGAGGGTCTATACGAATGAGTATTCTTCCTTTATGTGTCTAAATGTATTTATCTTATGTAAAGAGGGTTGGAAAAATAATTAAATCTCCTCTTAGTCAATTAATTAAATTTTCTGGCCAAATTAATTAAAAAAATTTAAGCCAGAAAGTTAATTAATTCTAAGTCTTATGTGAGTTAAAATTCTTCAAAGGGAAAAATTCGTGGGTCCTTAAAAAATAAATGTTTAAAGGTCCCATGCCAAGGGAATATTGAGAATTTCAAGAAAGTTTGGACCCTTGGGCCTTGGTGGTTAAGTCAAAGTCAAAATTTTGAGGTAATTAACTCAAAAATATTATTTTTGAGTTAATTAAAATGGAATTAAATGATAAATTCGAATTTCCTCAAAATTATAATTTCGACGGTCTAGATTAAAAGATAATTAAATCTTTTCGACGGTTGAGATTACTTTGACAAGGATCAACTGAACTAGCCGTTGGAGATTTTATCTTATAAATTAGAGGTCTTTGTCATTGTTTGAGTCATCTGATTTGTGGATTGTGCATTCGCTCTTGAAGTTCTCCTGTAATATTTTTTGGAATAATATAAACAAAGACTTTGGGGTTTTATTTTGATGGTGGTGTTCCTTCTCAGCATTTTATGGTAAACTTGTTCTTAATATTCTGCTGGTAATTATTTTAATGGATTGTTGATTAATGGCTTTTGTAGAGTAATCTAATGCATAGGTATCTTGCTTAGGTTATTGGATATAGGGTAAAAATATTAATTGGATCGAGTTAACAGTTATCTCTAGCTCATGAAAATTTTATATTTTATCACTATTTCTCTATTAATCTGACAGTTTAACTTTAAGTTTGCAGAAATCTTTCGAATTTAGGATTGGGCATTTGGGGAAGTCCTAGTTTGGACTAGTTGACTCCCAAGGAAATAAGATTTGAAGAGCCCTCCGGATCTTATTCCCCTTGCTTATCTTAAATTTCGTTTTTTGCAGGGTTCTTTATTAGGCTTGTGCCTCTCTCTTAAATTTTTATTTTTCTGAATTGTGCTGAACTGTTTTAAATCTGGCCATGAGGGCTTTTGATCTGTAAATTAGCAATATAAATTTGCAAATATTCTCTAGGGTTTAAGGGTTTATTTTCTGTGCATAGTTTTTGGTTTTTTCTGGTTTTGTGCAGGTTTACCGGGAGATTCTCAGAATTTTTTTAGATCTGAGCCAGATCTAGGCCTTGGAGGGTAAGATTTGGACTCAGATCAAATCTGGTTGCAGATCTGGTCTTAAGATCAGTTTGGTTGCAGATCTGGGCAGCATTGTGCCTCAAGATCAGGGTTTTGCAGAACTATTTAAGTCGAATGCTAAATTTGAGTTTCTATATAAGTTTTACTGCTGGACAAAAGGGGAAATTTGAAATTTTTTGTTGCTTGTTTTCTGCCAGTGTTTTCCCAGCTGCCCTCATTTATTGGTTTTCCATTTTTGTTGCCTTTATTCCCTACGCATCCATTTTTCCCTACGCTTGCCCTCATTCTTCATTTCCTCTCCATTTCACGCTGCTCGCAAACCAATATTTTCTCTGCTCTGTGTTAACCCCTTCACACTTATCGTTCACTTCTGGGTCTGTTTCCGTTTTGGTGGCTCCTTCTTCTTGCATCTATGTGTTTTTTTTTCCTGCTTTTTGCGTCCATTCTTCACGCTAAGCCATCCGCTTCTCTTCCATGCTGCCATCGACCTGCGTGAACCCCCTCTCCGCAGCCTCATCCGCTGCCTTCCTTGCGTTGTCGACAATCCTTTCCCTTGCTGACCCCTCACGCTGGCTAATACCTCGCATACCATTGCTCCTACGTCAACGGCTTTCCAGCGTTGCCATCAACCCTCCATCTTCTACCCTAGCGGCTGTTGTCGATCCCATCCTTGCTGCCAACGTTCGTGTCCTTGCCTTTTGACCTGCAAAAACATTAACGCATAAAACAAACTAACGCTGCTCTTTAATTTCTTATTTTTAGATTTCGATTTTTAGCTTTAGCTTTAGTTAAATTTTAGATTTTCGACTTTTTAAATTGACTTTAGTCTTAATTTTAAATTTAAATTTTTCCATTTTGTTAGTTTAGTTAGTGTTTTAATTTTAATTTTTTTAAAATTTGATTTATCTTTAGGATTTGATTTTTTTTTTTAGGATTTTGAAACTTAAGATACAAAAATAAAAAAAATAATAAAATAAAAAATGAATAAATTTTTTTAACTTTTGGTAGAACTTCAGTTTTAGTTGTATATATATATTTTAGTTTTATTAACTTTAGATTTAAAAAGAAAATATAAAAAAAATAAAAAAAATAAAAATTTCAACTTTTAAAATTAGGGATTTTTATTTTAAAGTTGTTCTTCTTTTAGAAGTGGTTTTGGATTAAAATTTTCTCATAAGTCAAGGGTGGAACTTTTTATTCTAAAACATGACTATAGGAAAATTTTAATTTTCTAAATTGGAATTATTTGGAATATCATTTAAATTCGATGGTTCTCTCATGATGATATTTTAGTTTCGAAATATAAATTGTTGATTCGAAGTATTGTTATGCTTAGTTGGGATTGATGATCGTTTAACTAGCTCTAATTGTGGTTTTAGATTACTTGAAATTGGTGATTAATTGCTTAGTCAACTTTGAGAATATTTCAAGTGATGATAAATTCCATAGCTTTATCGAACATTGTTAATGCATAATTATGAGGGTGTTTTATTGAATATCATTGTGGTGAATTGATTTTTCATAGCAACAGTTACCAATCAATTACTTGATTTTAATTTCATAACGAGATATTTTGACTCCACAAGGCATTGGTTTTAAACTTCAAATGTAATTGAATCTATATAATCTCGTTAATCTTAACAAGTATTTGGTCATTTAACTGTGTCTCCAAGTGGACAACGCAGGAGAGGGACGCAGACCACGTGGGCAGCGTGGGGCCTACCTCACGCAGATGAAAGGGACAGCGTGGGCCAAGGAGCACGTGGAGGAGGTGGGGCCTAGAGAGAGAGAGGCCCAACGTTATAAAAGGGAGGAGAGCCCTCTCATTTGGTCATTCATGTTTATGCATATTGAGCTAGTCATTTCGACTTGGAGCATGCTCGCTGTTTAGCTTGTCTGCAGCTCTGTTCAGTGCATCGGGTGTCTCCATTCGGAGATCCCACGCTCAGCCCCGGGAGACTTTGAGTGCTTGCTCAGGTGAGGTAGTTTCATTAGCATTTTGCAGGAGGATTGGTGTTTGCATTCGTGGGAGGAGAAGAGCCATCAGAAACTGCACAGTCTTGAGAGGGAGGACGCAGTGCATCTTGAGGGAGCTCCGAAGTGGCATCAGTTTGGAGGATTTTGGCAGAGGATTGAGCAAGGGGCCAACCCTTGCCTATTGGAGGCATTTGACAGAGCGGGAGGTCATATTTTGGAGGATTCCAGTCAGTGACAACGTGGCCCTTGGGAGGATAGCATAGATCCTCAAGGGAGACATTTTCAGGGGTCGACCATTTCAGAAACGTTCTCTGGGCTTTTCTGGGTATTGGGAGTAGAGGCCGATTCCAGAGTTTCAGCTTTTTCTGAGTAGGGGAGCAACCCCAAATACTCATCTTGTTCCAGCAGTAGCAGCAGCACGACAGTTTTTCAGCAGCTTGGACGCAGAGCAAAGAGCAGCCATTCCATTGATATTCTGAGAGTATTCCTACTCTTGCCTGGTGCAAGTCGAGGTGCCATCACTCTGTTCACCTCTTGTACTCATTTTTATTTCTCAGTATAATAAAATGGCTCAGTATTCTCTCTATTTCATGTGTATCTGCTTCATGTTCAGTTTTTAGCATTTTGTATCTTGTCGTATGCTTTGTATTGCTGTTTATTTCCCTTTCGGGATATTACAGTGGTATCAGAGCTCATAGACCTGGCTCAACCTGTGGGGGCAAGTTGTCTATGACACCGGGACAAAAGCCGTATATTTGCTACAGAGGTAGGAAGTACCGTGACAGAGAGCGTAGGTTGCAAATCACCTACGGAGAGGGTGACTGCGTTCCAGTGGTGGACGCAGAACAGGAGGAACTGATGGCAGATGATAGTGATGCAAAGAAGTTTGGGGAAATGCTCCTCAAGTCAGTACAGGATCTGTCGAGGCAGATTGAGGTGATGGGACAGAGATTCACTACTGTGGAGGCTAGATAGCGTGAAACCCCAAGGGGTTTCCAGATTGGTGAGGGATCGGGCACATCCCACCATTTGCAGGAGCACGATGCCACTCAGCACGTGGCATCACATGCATCCACACGTTCCACCATGCCTACTTTTCTGGCTGCAGACACAGGGGCAGGAGCATACCAGGAGCCGGAGCTTGGCCACATGGGTGACTACTTTGCTGAGTATTAGGTATACGGGCAAGAGTTCAGGGATGCCCTTTCATTTCGTGATTTTGTCCAGCTCCAGCGGGACAACAGACCCCGTGACCATCACAGGGGACACCGACATTATCATGACAAAGACACTCAGCGTACGGTGAGCAGGTTCCACTTGCCTATGTTTGATGGTTCATTAAATAGTTCGGCAAAGGCTTGGGTGGAGAAGCTGGACATATACTTCCAGCTCAATCAGATGGTAGAGACGGAGGCCATCAAGGTGGCAGCGTTGCATTTGGATGGAGAGGCCCAGGATTGGTGGTTCCATGGGATGATTACACTCGGGCATTCGACAATGACCACATATGCCGAGTTCACTCGGAGGTTGATAGAGAGATTTGATCGGAGAGATCCGGAGGAGGACTTTGTTGAGCCGACGAGGCTCAAGTAGACCGGGAGTCCGGATACTTATATCTCAGATTTCTTGAGACTTTTAGTGATGGTGCCAGATCTATCCACGGCATGGATGATTTACATGTTCATTGAGGGGTTAGCAGAGCCGCTTTGGGGATTGGTCAGATCCACTAGACCAACCACACTCCATGACGCAGTTGGCAGGACCCGGGATTTGCAGGATGCCTTACCTAGGACCAGGACACCTTACCCCTAGAGATAGGCCTTCCAGCCTAAGGGGAAGGATGTGAGGATTCCGCCTCCAAAAGGGAATCCGGGTAGAGGACAGTTGGATGATGATGCCAGGAGGGAGTTGAAGAAGAAGAGGCTGTGTTTCACATGTCAGGAGCCATGGGCACCAGGACACAGATGTGCTGCTGGCAAAGCACACTTTATTGAGGTCTTCTCCGAGAGCAGCGGGGAAGAGGATGAGTATGATGATGTGGAGGCAGGAGGCAGCCATGCAACGCAGGACCATTTGCCACCTCCACCACTCGGAGCAAGAGGTGCAGCCTTTGCACCTACAGGGGGGACCCTTGCAGCATTGCGGGGAGTACCCAAGTATCTGACGCTGCGTGTCTGAGGGACAGTACGGGGGCAATGAGTATCAGTACTGGTAGACAGTGGGGCAACCCACAACTTCATCAATGCACATATGGTAGAGAGGAGAGGCATACAGACGGAGAGCTTCGATGGGTTTTTAGTGTTGGTCCCAGGAGATCAGACGATGCAATGTGCCAGATATGTTCTAGAGCTGGCAGTGATGATGGGCACCTACACAATGACTGACCACTTTTTCGTGGTCAACATACTGGATACCAATGTGGTATTGGCTGTACAGTGGTTGATCACTCTAGGGAAGGTCACCACCGATTGGGAGGCCTTGGAGATGGAGTGGGATGATAAGAAGACCGGAAAGCATGAGAAGATACAGGGAATGCACACCTACCCACCCTAGATTGATTCAGCTCACCGGATGGAGGCAAACTTCCGGAAGGGAGACATAGAGTGGGTAGTGGAGCTGCGTGCATCAGAGGTAGGGACTACCGGGCAGACAGTTCATCCAGAGATACAGACCATCCTTGACAGGTATGGCACGGTGTTTGGGGAGATACCACCAGGTTAGCCATTGGATCGGGGATTTGAGCATACTATTGAGCTAGAGCAGGGCATTCAGGCCGTCATTACCACACCCTGTAGGCACCCCAAGGCCTATCAGGACGAGATTGAGCGAGCCATCCATGAGTTGTTAGCCCTTGGACATATTTTCCCTAGCACCAGTCCTTTCGCTTCTTCGGTGGTGTTGGTGAAGAAGAAGGACGACACATTGCGGATGTGCATTGATTACCGGGCCCTGAACAAGAAAACCATGAAGAACAGGTACCCTATACCCTGGATTGACGAGCTGATGGATGAGTTGAGAGGGGTACAGTTCTTCTCAAAGATTGATTTGAGATTCGGTACCACCAGATTCACGTGAGGGAACAGGACATTCCCAAGACCGCTTTCAGGTGCCATTACGACCATTTTGAGTTCTTGGTGATGCCCTTTGGGCTAACCAACGCACCAGCCACCTTCCAGTCGTGCATGAACCACATCTTCCGCAACCATCTGAGGAAGTTTGTGTTGGTCTTCTTCGATGATATATTGATATATAACAGGACATGGGAGGAGCATCTCCAGCACATAGAGGCAGTGTTGAGTATTTTGGAGGAGCAACAGTTCTATGCTAAGCTCTCCAACTGCGAGTTTGGGTTGACAGAGATGCTTTACTTGGGACGGAGTGAGGGTCCACGAGTAGAAGATCAGGGCCATCAGGGATTGGCCAGAGCCGAGAAACGTGACGGAACTTCGGGGGTCTGTGGGTATCTGCACCTACTACAGGAAGTTCGTCAAGAGCTTCTCTCATCTTGCTGCACCCCTTATAGATTTGACGAAGAAGGGGGCATTCAGTTGGACAGATACAGCGCAGCGAGTTTTTGACAAGGCTCAATGAGGTGATGAGCAGCTGTCAAGTACTTGCATTGCCAGATTTCACGTAGTCGTTTGTTCTAGAGTGTGATGCATCAAGAGAGGGGATCGATGCAGTATTGATGCAGGGAGGCCACATGATAGCCTTTGAGAGCTGGAAGCTCCTTCCGCATGAGCAGTTATATGCCATATACGACAAGGAGATGCTGGCCATCATGCATGCATTGGCCAAATTCCGGCAGTACCTGGTGGGTAACAGGTTTAGAGTGAGGACTGACCACAATAGCCTCAGGTTCTTCTTAGAGCAGAAGTAGTTACAGGAGAGGCAGCAGAAGTGGGTCAGCGAGATCCAGGCCTACGACTTTGACATCGAGTATGTTAAAGGGAAGAACAACGTGGTGGCTGATGCACTTTCACGTAGACTAGCTGCATTGTCTCTGATGAGTTTGTACGCAGATTGGAGGGCTCAACTTTTGGTGGAGTACTCCAAGGACAGGTTTGCTTGCGAGGTTCTGGATGGACAGGTGACAGATGATAGATACAGGGTGATGGATGAGATCATCTACTATAGGGATAGGATCTTCTTGACTGAGGGTTCTCAGCTCAAGAAGAAGATATTGCAGGCTTCTCATGATTCGCCATTGTCTGGCCACCAGGGGTTTACTAAAACCTACCAGGCCATCAGGGAGAGGTTCTCATGGAAGGGCCTCAAGGACGACGTACTCCAGCATGTTAGGGAGTGCGAAGTTTGTCAGCGCAACAAGGGGGAGATGAACCATCCAGCAGGTTTGTTGCAGCCTCTTCCCATTCCAGAGGGGAAGTGGGAGAGTATTTCGATGGACTTCATCACAGGGTTGCCCATGGTGCAGGGCAAGGACTGTATATTCATCGTCGTTGATCGACTGACGAAATATGCACATTTTTTTGCCATATCCACACACTATACAACAGCACAGGTGGCAGAGCTGTTCTTCAGGGATATCTTCAGGTTACATGGTCTTCCCAAGACCATTTTCAATGCCAAGGACAGCTGCTTTATGGGCGGATTTTGGCAGGAGCTTTTCCGGCGAGTGGGGACAGAGTTGACACCGAGCACCAGCTACCACCCACAGACAGATGGGCAGACAGAGATAGTTAACAAGTGGCTGGAGGGCTACTTGTGTAACTATGTAAGTGGGCAACAGAGAGCATGGCTGAAGTGGCTACACCTAGGAGAGTACTGCTACAACAACACACATGTCTATCGGTATGTCTCCGTTCTATGCATTATATGGTTATCATGCCTTATCTTTTGTTGATATGATGTTTGGTGCCAGCAAGGCTCCGAGAGCCAAGGATTGGATCCAAGAGAGTCAGGACATCCTCCGAGCTCTCAAGGATAACATGGGTACAACACAGAACCAACAGAAGCTGTATGCCGACAGGGTTCGGGTGCAGAGACAGTTTGAGGTAGGGGACTTGGTCTACCTACGTTTGCAGCCATACCGACAGTGGACTTTGAAGCAGAAGGGAGCTGAGAAGCTCAAGCCCCATTTTTATGGGCCTTACAGGGTGACACGCAGGGTTGGACAGGTTGCCTATGAGTTGGAGCTGCCCCAAGGCAGCAAGATTCATAACATCTTTCACGTATCATGCCTGAAGAAGGCGTTGGGACAGCAGGTGACAGTGACAGAGGAGCTTCCGCCTACAGATGACGAGGGGCATTTGGTGCTACAGCCGGAGGCCATTATTGATATCAGGGAGAGACAACTGCGGAGCAGGACAGTCCAGGAGTTCTTAGTGAGGTGGAAGAATTTGCCGGATGAGGATGCCACTTGGGAGAGTGAGAAAATCTTACAGCATCCATCACTACAGTTGCTTGGTGTCAAGCAACATTTTGCTGGGGGAGACTATAATATTCCCAATTAGCGATAGCTAATTGGAAATATTAATTTTGATCAATTTTGCCTTATTATAGTCATAGCATGAATAAAGTGAGAAAAATAGAAATTAACTCACTTAGGATAAAATACTTTCCTGAAGTCCACAACGAAATTAGAGGAGTGGGGCCTAGTGGCCAAGTGGACAGCGCAGGAGAGGGACACAAACCACGTGGGCAGTGTGGGGCCTACCTCACGCAGATGAAAGGGACAGCGTGGGCCAAGGAGCACGTGGAGGAGGTGGGGCCTAGAGAGAGAGAGGCCCAGCATTATAAAAGGGAGGAGAGCCCCTTCATTTGTTCATTCATGTTTATGCATATTGAGCTAGTCATTTCGACTTGGAGCACACTGGCTGTTTAGCTTGTCTACAGCACTGTTCAGTGCATCGGGTGTCTCCATTTGGAGATCCCACCCTCAGCCCCGAGAGACTTCGAGTGCTTGCTCGGGTGAGGTAGTTTCATCAGCATTTTGCAGGAGGATTGGTGTTTGCATTCGTGGGAGGAGCAGAGCCATTAGAGAATGCACAGTCTTGAAAGGGAGGACGCAATCCATCTTGAGGGAGCGCCGGAGTGGCATCAGTTTGGAGGATTTTGGCCGGAGGATTGAGCAAGGGGCTAGTCCTTGCCTATTGCAGGCATTTGACAGAGCGGGAGGTCATATTTTGGAGAATTCCAGTTAGTACCAGCGTGGCCCTTGGGAGGATAGCATAGATCCTCAAGCGAGACATTTTCAGGGGTCGACAATTTCAGAAACGCTCTCTGGGCTTTTCTGGGTATTGGGAGTAGAGGCCGATTCCAAAGTTTCAGCTTTTTCTGAGTAGGGGAGCAGCCCCAAATACTCATCTTGTTCCAACAGTAGTAGCAACACGACAGTTTTTCAGTAGCTTGGACGCAGAGCAGAGAGCAGCCATTCCATTGATATTCTGAGAGTATTCCTACACTTGCCTGGTGCAAGTCAAGGTGCCATCACTCTAATCACCTCTTGTACTCATTTTTATTTCTCAGTATAATAAAATGGCTCAGTATTCTCTCTATTTCATGTGTATCTGCTTCATGTTCAGTTTTTAGCATTTTGTAACTTGTCGTATGCTTTGTATTGCTGTTTATTTCCCTTTCGGGATATTACATTAAGGATATACAACTAAATCTAGCTCAGGTAATTAAGAATATGGAACTTAATCAAGAAAAAAAATAGCGGATCATGCCAGGGAAATTGGTTCTATGTAGAGCAGGTTATTGGCCTTAGAAGAAAAACATGTTCAGGAAATGATGATCGTGGAAGCAAATCATGAGAAGGAGATGAACTATATGCAAAATTTCTTCATGGCCATGAAAGCGGATAATGATAAAATGATTCAAAACATGGAAGCTAACCAGATCAATCTTCAAAATAGGATAAATGCCATTGAAGCAAGTCATGCACAGGAAATAAATGTCATGGAAAACAAGTTAAAGATGATGGAAGTTAATCATTCTAATCAGATGTCTCTTCAACACAAATTGTTGACTACTGAAGAGAGTCATGCAAAGGAAATTAGTGTTGTAAATGTTAAGCCATCTAATCAAATCACTGTTATTCAGAATAAGTTGGAAAAAATGGAAAGGTCACCTATGCAGAATTTCCAACCTAAGTCAGGTTTGTCAACAGATCATAGGCCTCCTAGTTTGTTGAAGCAATTTCCATCTCATCACACAGAGGTCACTTTTCCCATTAAGGAAAAATTATCTATGGTTACAAAGGACGTTAAGAAAGACCAAGCTTATGTGTCACCATTGACAGAGTATATTCAGAATAATATTGGTTACACTCCAGGTTCATTAGATGTTTTGTACAAGCATCTTCAAGATAAGGACAAGAAATCTACAGTGGTCTCATTGCTGACATCACAACCCACTAAGAAGAAGAGAAAAAAGAAGGAAAGAAGAAGTAAGCGGTTTGATTCGTCTAATGGCCGAGAGCAGTTTGACATTCAGATACGACAGAGTCCTACAATATGCAAGATTGGACATGGCACATCTGAAAAGTAGCCTACAGACTTGCCTGAAAGCAGACAAATGCTTAGTATGCACTATATTGAACACATTTGATGCCACAGGGTATCCTTTGTATTGTATCTGTAACCGTACACCTTGTTATTTCAGCATTTCATTTTGTAGTTAGAGTAGATTTACTTTTCATGTTAAGTAGAATAATAAATGAAAGAAGAGCTTCTATTTTTCATGTGCTTAATGTTATATGATGATATTTGGATGGATGCTACTTATGTAATTTTGTGTGTTGCTTGGATATAGATTCTGGATTTTCACATTCCTCTAGTGAAACAATGTGTCCCCAAGTAGAGCCAGATGTTGACCACACGTTGTCAACGACCCCGTAGCAGTACACCCCCATTTTTTATTCCCTAGAATTTTTGGGGTTTTATTTTGTACATATACTGGTTTTCTGGGTTTGCTGGTTTTTGGTTTTTGCAGGTTCTATTTGGGGATTCTCAGAAATTTTTTCAGTTCTGAGCCAGATCTAGGCCCTGGAGGGTAAGATCTGGTCTCAGGATCGTTTCTGGTTGCAGATCTGGGCAGCATTTCGCTTCAAGGATCTATTTCAAATCGGATTTAATTTCTGATTTTGTTGGGAAAAGGGAAATTTTGAATCTGAAGGTTTATGCACCTATGTGCCTTCTCTATTGCTCTTATCCACTACATTTACGCTGCAAATTCTCCACACTGCTCCATTCCTCATTCGATGCCCTCATCCATGCATTTTTTCATTTGCTGCCAGCTCATTTCACGCTCCATCTAGTCAACACATTCTCTTCACACTGTCCCTGCTCATTCTCTAGCTCTCATCCCGTTCCCTGCAGCCACCCTTTCGCACTGTCATTCTTCACCTTGTTGCTTTCACGCAGCATCCATCCCAACCTGTTGCCCGTACGGAATCCTTTCCTTACCTTTCGCGGCTCCTTCATTGCACCTTCACACAGCCCCCAATTTGAGCCGTTGTCGCGGTGCCTAGACATTCTGTGCGACAACAAGCCTCTAACCCATGCTTGCTCATACAATGTGCTCCACAAAATACCTTTGTGCCCAAGAAAAACACACTGCTAAATAAAATCCTGCAATGATGTCCAATGGAAGCGTTGAATTGAGCTCCACAAATTGTCTCATTGGGAGACACTCGAAGTTCTCCGAAATGAGGGTGGAATTCCACTTGGAATTCCTGGTGCTAAACAACACTCTGGCCCTTGTGCTAAACAACTTCAAGAGAAGATGAAATATGAAGTGTAATGGCCAAAAGATGATCCACAAAATGAGTCCCTCCTTTATATTTTCTCTCCATCCTTCTAGACTCTTTTTAATATTTTTTAATTGGCAGGGGCCATTTTCCACTTACTTTTTCCACCGTTTTAATAAAATAATAATTTGCCGCCAATCTACAATAAAATAATACTTGCCACCTTTCTCCAAAATACTAGTTGCCCTTTTAATTAATATTACCAAAATTGGGCAAAATTCTCATGCTCACAAAATTGGGGATATTACATCTCACCATCATCATCTTCAATGTGAAGCAATTACAACTATGAAGCGACCACAGCTAGAGGTTTCAGCGTCCCAAGGAATCGAACCTACAACCTCTTAGTCCTAGTAGATGACACTTGTGGCTTCATTTTCATTAGTGTCCCAACAATAATAGGTCAATAATAATAATAGAAATCGTGATTCATTTGCCACTATTAAGCAACGTGTCTTTACTGAGAAGCTGCAATCGAGCACGCATCGATCAAGGCTCCACTTCATGCTATGTTTTCGTGCTTTTATGAAGGCGGTGCTGGATTGAGCAATCACCTTGAAGCATTTTTCTCCTAGCATACTGAGCATCGTGTTGGACTGAACATCATGCTAATTTCTCATTGAGCATTGTGAGAATCATGCAATTATTTTTAAATCTTTAAATCATGATCAAGAAGTCGCTCAGACCATAATCATCAGTATTTGCATCTTTTCATTGTGGGGGATCGCTAAGACCTTAGTTCCATATATTCACATGCCAGAGACTTATTTCTCAACTGAGGTTACAATATGCGTTGATATTATAGTATGCATTAATATTATACTATGCTGGAAGGGCTTTATTAATGAAACTGCAATAAACTTATTGCTTGCTGACATAGAGTTGATTGTAATTTTTTCTTATGGGGAGAATAATTGTTTTCTTGAAGAAAGTGTAAAATGCCCAGTTCAGAGGATAGATCAGAAATTGACATTATCGACACCTTCCATTTATTGAAGATTGAGTTGTTGGCAAAATGACCAAAATTATTGAGTTATTAGAGCTGCTAAATACTTTAATACGCTCCATTGTTCAGGATACAATTGAAATTTGTAAGGGCACTCTCTTTTACATTCGAATCCGCTTGCAAAATGCACAAGACAAAATGGTTTTTTTGTAGCTTGAATCATAGCTTCAACAAGATGAGTTATAACAATGTAGTCGTAATTCTGAATTGTTTTTTGTTCAAAACAATCCCCTTTTTGAGTCTGAAGTTGACTCGCATCAATAACTAGGAACTAATCAAATCAGTGTAGTTGAGTTTAATTCAGTGCCCAATGTAAGAGAAGATTTGCATACAGACGCAGAAGTTCAGTCTGCACTTCCCAAGCCCATCATCAGACCTTGGGGAGAGCTTATCAACAATAGGAACAAAACTGGTCTTGGATACGACAAGGATGTGTCCTTTCATATTCCAAAATACTCTAAGCCCATTTAGTTTCAAAGTTTTGGGTTTCTTCAAGGCGATTCATCTTTAACTATTTCAGATCCTCTACCTCTTCCAAAGCAAGCAGAAGTTGTCAAATTGCAACATTGTGATAGAGTTGGCCATGTGAAAGATTGTTGTTTTGATCTTCATCCGTGTGAACATTGTGGTAAGAATACTCATCATTCAAACAGATGCTTCAGAAACAAGCCTTCCGCAAGAACGAAGATTCACTTTGGATGGATCGTTTGTTGGCTGTGGGCTTCAACAACCAAGAAAATATATTGGTCATACCACAAAATTTGTTCTCGAGTTTTGACACGTCTTGCAGTTGAGATTTCTTCATATTCTCACCTTGTATCTGACAGGGGGGGAATTGATGGTCATCTATAAGCTTCAAAGATATATCAAGCGAGCCTGAGCCACAACTTGAGCCTATTGCCTGAGCCTAGAGCCAAAGTCAGCCATACCCAGATTCAGAGTTGTAGCCAGAGTCAGAGTAATGCCTCATGAGCATGCCTTTTGGTTGGTGGCCTTCCTTAAACCACCACAGGCTGAGACCTGAATGGTCTCCCTTTTGAGAACACTTCCTCTAGTAGAAGACTTGACCTTCTAGCCAGATTTGGAATTGTTCCGGGCTGAGACCTTAATATTCTCCCTTTTCAAAGCATTAGGGAGCACTTTCTCTAGCAGAAGACTTCAACTTCTAGCAAATTTGGAATTGCTCTAGGAACTGCACTAAGCATTCCAATGTTGGTGGTTAGCCTTATACCACCATCGGCTAAGACCTCTAGTTCTCCCCCCTTATATCATCATTTCAGAGAGCACATTCAACCAATTGCTACTATGCATTTTGTGCTTCTTTGTATTCAACTCTCCTCTTGGACTCATATATAACCCTACGGATTAAGGGGGGGAATGTTGCACACCTAATCTACTAAGGGTTATGGTGTGGAATGAGAACAGTCATCGGAGTCCAAGAGATCACTTGGAATATGAAAACCAAGGGTCATAATATTGTATTGATATGTATGTCCTTGTGAATAGAAAATGAATTCAATGTTTTATCTTAATCTATTGTTTACATTTGTGAGTGTTTAACAAGAATCAGTGGTAAGAGGTGTCTTTACTGCATTTTTTACTTGATAATCGTGCTATGACATGATATTCAACCACACTCTTGGATAGAGAATTGCGAAACCAATGTAGAATACAGGTTTCACATCATAAGAAATGCCATCAATTCGTTCTTATTCGCAAATGGCGTCTTTTAACTTTTCTAATTTGACCCTTCAAGATACTGGTATGTTGTGAATCTGCCAAATTTATGTGTTTGGAAATGATAGTGAGACAATTAATGAAATGGTAATGTGTGCATTTCGCTAAAATAAACGAGAGAGAAAGAACAATCACGATACCATTTATCATAATATAGGGATTATCATTAAACCTCTTTACATATATCTACATTTTATCAACAAAGATAGTGGTATGGGGTACAATATACAATGGTGTTGCCTCAGGTCATGTTGATAGCTCAATTCAAAATGGGGGCCTCTTTAAACACATACAGGTCTTATGTACATGACTATTGGGGAAAACCGTTGTTCACCTAGCTACTTAGAACTAACTGACAAGGACTTCCCACTGTCATTTTTGTAATGATTACCTTCACAATATAACTTTTAATCCTCTCAAAATTTAATAAAGTACATCATTATATAATGATAATAGTCTTGTTGACTTTTGAAATTATGATGTTATATGCTATAACAATCACTTATTACATAACTTCTTTATGTTTCAATATTGGATAAACAATTGTAGATAGAACATAAATCAACTGCACAATAAAAGACAACGAAGAATACAATGAGACAGAGAATTTAGGTCCAATGACCAGGGCAAAACCCAATTGGATTCTTCTTCTATTAGAAATCAATTGTTTAAAAAAGATACAAAATACAATGAGAGATCAAGAGAGTGAGTAAGTTCACTCAAATATGAACAAGTTGTAGCATGAATATCACTGGTAGCAGCAACATATGCACACACTGAATCAACCTTCCCTTCAACCGAATCAACATTGAAACACTAAAGCACTGAATCAACCTTGGCTCACCAAGTTTTGCTCTTACTCTTCAAGTCTCTCTCTCACAATCTTCTTCAACGCTCTCCAACTCTTTCTTAAGTTCGAATTCTTCTTTCACAATGCACAAGTAGTGAGGGGAGAAAGAACGAGGCACATATATAGGAGCAATGAATCCATGCCATAAAGGAAGAGTAACTCACATACCAAGAGGAGTGTAATTTATGCCCATATAGGAAATTTAACTCAAGCCATTAAGGAGGTACGCACTACACATGACTTTGTAACTTGTGCTTTTAAGAGAGAGTGTAACAAATGCATTAAAAAGTGCGTAAGAGGAGTCTTTTATGACATGCTTTTATTGAGTGTAAGAGAGTGTAAAGGAATATTTTATGACATGCTTTAATTGAGTGTAAGAGAGTGTAAGAGCATTAATGAGAGTGTAAGAGAACATTATTGAGAGCCATGATCGAGTGACTTGGATTTCTTTTTAATAATAATCTAATAGTACCATAAGAATAATAATAAGAATTTTAATGATAATATTGATGATTAAGTTGAAATTGAACTATTAGGATTGATTGATGATCAAAAGGGATTTTCCATCAATAATACTTGATTACCAATTGATGCTAGGTGATTTATTATTTTTGGAAAGTCATCCTTGAGACTTTCTATTTTAGACTTTCTAATTTTAGAAATTCTATTTTTAGACTTTCTATTTTTAGAATTTCATCCCTGAGCTGCCAAATTTTCAACACTCCCTCTCAACTAGGGAAGAATTTCTTTCTGCAACAAAAGATCTTTGCTTTCTCTGCTCATCTCTGGTCATCTTTGCTCTACATTATCTGGAATAATGATGTCTCACTCTAAAGAAGAAGAATTATCATAGGGAGGTTCTGACTACCACCCTATATTCACTTGGGGGGATTGCCACTTGCGAACATATGACAAGGATCTCGCACTACCAAGTCTCATCTCTGCTTAGGGGATAACCCACTTGTTAAGGATCTTGCACAACCAAGTCACATCTTTGCTTGGGGGTATAACCCACGTGACAACGATCTCACACAACCAAGTCTCATCACTGCTTGGGGGGGTCCACTTGTCAACACATGACAAGGATCTCACACAAACAAGCCTTATCTCTACTTGGGGGGATCCACTTGTCAACACATGACAAGGATCTCGCACAAACAAGCCTTATCTCTGCTTGGGGGGATCCACTTGTCAACTCGTGACAAGGATCTCACACAATCAAGTGACATCTCTTCTTGGGGGGATAACCCACTTGTTAAGGATCTCGCACAACCAAGTGACATCTCTCCTTGGGGGGATAACCCACTTGACAAGGATTTCACACAACCAAGTCTCATCACTGCTTGAGGGGATCCACTTGTCAACACATGACAAGGATCTCACACAACCAAGTCTTATCTCTGCTTGGGGTGATCTACTTGTCAACACATTACAAGGATCTCGCACAACGAAATCTCATCTCTGCTTGGGGGGATCCACTTGTCATCACATGACAAGGATCTAGCTCAACCAAGTCACATCTCTGCTTGGCTAAGTCACCTGACACGGGGACATGGGACATGAAGGACACGCGGATTTGAGTGTCGGACACAGACACAGTGACCCCCCAGAACAAGACATGTTTGGTAATCCAGACTTATGCAGGAACGCAATAATATACAGAAATAAACATAAACACAAAGATGTAGGGAAAATAAAACTTAATTTCATTAAAATCAAACGACTAAAATATGCTTACAGACATAATGGAAATAAACTAGCTAGGGCGCTAGTAGCTTATCTTTGAGAAGAGTTGCGGCGACTATAGGCCTCTAAATTGTGTTACAATGAGGCTCGAAGGCCTATTTATTATTGAGAAACAATGGAAAACCCTAAACATCCAAAAACCTAACCCTAGGAGATGAAGTGCCAAAACAATGGGCTCCGTTGGGGTAAATTGGTACATCAACTTCTCGGGGACGTAACTTTGGCATATGATCTCTGTTTGACGCGCTCAATACCTCATTAGAAATACCTATGCGAGGACTACAACTTTTGAGTGAACAACATTGAAGGAATGTTCATGTTGCTCCCGGTTTTCCCAAAAAACGTCGTTTAGGGCCTCAAAACGGCTTCGGAAGTTGAGGACCGAAAAAACTGCTAAAAATAGTAAACTGTGTTGAAACTAAAAAACTGAAAGAAACGATGGTGGGGGTCCAAGTGGAATAGGTGGGTGGCCACCAACATCCACTTGGATCATTCCTCCCCCCTTAGGAAGAAATGGTCCCCATTGCGTTGAGTTCCTCCATGAGACGAGGAAATTTCTGTTGAGCTTGGTCCCTGGTGAGCCACTTGCCTCGGTGATGGTGTATGGCCCATATCGGAGTGGGCGAAAATGTAGCCACACTTTTTCGCCCACTTGGAAGTTGTGTGGCACTCGATGCTGATCATGGTGCTACTTGTACTTGGCATTTGATTTCTCCAAGATGTCATGGACCCGCTGGCGGACGTGCTGGATGCGTTCAATAAATCTGGTTGCTTTATCAGTCTCAGATAATGCACGTGTGGATTCTGTCTGTGTGGTCGCATGAGGTATGGTAACATCAGGCAGCGATGTGCCTAGGGTCAGATCAATGGAGTGCTTGACCTGACAGTGTTGAGGAACCTCTGTGGGTGAGGAGAAAATGTCCTCGTATTCCTCCACGACTGTGTCCATCTGCTGTGGCCGTGCAGGGGAGCCTTGTTTTGCGGCTGTGGCCATAATATTCTTCTTGCCTTGTCGGCGAATTACAATGAAAATAAATTTCCTGGATTGGAAAACTATCTTACTGTGTTGTTTTTCAGTACAAAGAGATGGCAGGAGGCAGTACTACCTCCGATATCTTGTACAATTGATTTCCCAAAGTAATAACAATAGAACGAGGCCTAGAGTCATACACAACATGTCGTTTCCACAAGTATGGTTGGCCCAATAATACATCTGACACATTAAGGGGAGCAACATCACATAGTACCTCATCCGTGATTGGCTTGATGTTGTACCGAAGGCGGCACTGCTGGTGGACGTAGAGATCACTTCCTTGGTGAAGCCACCCGATGGTATACGACTGCGGGTGTGTTGTGGTCAGTAGTCCAAGCCGCTTCACGACCTTTGCTGAAATGAAGTTCTTTTGGCTTCCGCTATAGACAAGAAATTGCAATGGAGAACCCTTCATCCACATCTGGGAATGGAAGAGGCGCTCCCCCTCCTCTAGATCCTTGGGCTCCTCCCTCTGGAGCTTGGTGGTGGCAACGGTGGCACTGAGTTTCGCATCAATGATTTGCTTTCCTTTGTCATTGCCCTTGTCTGGTACTGACTCAGGATCAGAACATGCATCTGATTCAGGTGCTTTCAGTTCAACCACCAGTGATTGTTTGACCCGACACTCGTTTGTGCTGTGAGTGGGGGTGTTATGAAATTTACACCACTTCCCCGTGGTCCTCCTTTGGATTTGTGGTGTTGTTTTGAGTCACCCCGCTTTGGCTTTACCCCTTGTTATGTGGTTTGGGGGTGCCTTTCCTGGGCTTCGGATTCGCAGATCCAAAGTCTTGCTTCTTTTGCTTAAATTTTTGCTCGATCTTGGCGGCATAGCGATATGCTGTACCAAGCGAGTTAATGTCGAGGAACTCCATTTCCTCCTGAATGTATCTATGCAAACAACTGCGGTACTTGAGCACCAAATGTCTCTCTGAATCTTTAATACCCAACTTTGTGTGCAGGGTATGGAACAAATTTGTTAGTTCATGCACATCTTGATCCCTTTGCTACCGCAACATGGTCCATTGGATGTACTTGTCCTCATCGCTCCCCATAGGGTAATATTTGTGAAAATTTCTGAACGCAATAATACAGAAATCCTACTTCTCCTACTCGTGATTAAATTATATGAGTTATTTTCAAAAAATATTTAGAAAATACCAAAGTAAACACAACTAACATCCTACACACATATTGATCATTTACTGAATATAACGCTCATTCGACAAAGTGACACATAGATTTTTCGGACAATTGTCCCCGGAAAAACCTAATGCAGGAAAACCGGTGCAACATATATGAGGGTTTATATTATTAAGTAGACTTTGAGTAGAACAAATCTGGGCACCTTTCTGGTTAACTCGACAGAGAAAAAACATATCTGCAGCAATACCTGCTGTTCTGGAGACCAAAGACTGGACTGATTCACACCCTCAAACAGGATTTACAGAATTCAACCCTGCTCTGCTTCTAGAGACACCAACGCTACTTTGAAGCTACCTGCGTCAACCCTGCTAGCCTCTGCGTGCCCCTGCGATGCTCAGAAGGGGACTACATAACCCCAGACTGGGTCACGCATTCCTTACGCTGCCCTGGATGGCCTCTGCGTAACCCTGGTGGTCTCCTGAAGCTGCAGTGTTGCCCCTCCTGAGCCTGCGTAGCGGTTGAAATCCCTGCACTGGGCAGCTACTGAGTAGCCTTAGCTTTCTCTGTGTTGCTCTTGATTGCTGCTCCTCTGCATCTTGCTGACTTTTGGCTCTGGGATTAGATCATCCCCTTAACTGATACTACCCCTCGCTTCACAAAAACTCTTTTGGAAATTCTTAGCAAACCCGCCCTAGGATTCCAGCTCAATCTCTCAACTCTGCCTCCATGTGTGTGTGACTCCAACTGACCCAAAGCCTTTCTCTTATACTTTTTTGTTGAGACATCAACGACTGCAATTTAATCTCTTATTGACCGCTGAGATTAACAAACTACTTGATCCACATCATTTAGAACATTTCATCACATGCGCTTAATTAATTCACTTTAATTTTTCTACTTCCCTAAGTTAGACTTAGGGTCGTCATTAAAAAAATTAATTATTTTAATATCTCACACATAAGATGAAATTTCTCCAAGTGCTTTTTGGGTTTTGGAGGTCTTGTGTGTCTTAGCCCCTCCACAAAGTTTCAGGTCTAGAGCACACCCGATGCTACCTCAATACTCAAAATCTCAACACTCCCTCTTAGCACGAAGTGTGCTTTAGTAATACATCCAAACCATGTATCACAAGATCTCGGTGTTGATCTCTGCGCTGCTGATGCTTGGCCTACTGCCTTCCATCCACCGCGCTGCTGCTTTCTGTATTGCTGCCCATGTCACTGCCACTGACACTGACATATCTGTACTGCATCTCCCTTTCAAATTGCTGTATCATGCTCCCCATAGCACTGCCACTGTTAACTGCTGCACTGCAGTCTGCGACTCAGTTGCTGAGAAGTAAGCAGCTGAAAGACTCCTGCCCAATCTTTGACTGACAAGTCAGGTTGCATCTCATCACTGAAGCTCCCTTGGTTGCAACTTTGTGCTATCCTTCTGAAGCCACTGCTCTATCCTTCTGAAGCCACTGTGATCTTCTGCAACTATCTCTCTACTTGTCCCACCACCGTCTTAAGGCTCCCGTAGCTCGTATGTGATCTAAGAGTTGGGCTTACTCAAGGATCCTACCTTCTTGATCTGTAGCTGCTCTACAGATCCATATCGCCCCACTTACGTGGCTTTTGAGCACTCATGGCCACGTCATCATCACTCCCATCGTCCTTTGCTGCTGCAACGTTGGAATCAAAAGTTCTTTTGTCCTCCTTCTTAGGGCAAGTGCTGGCGAAGTGTCCAAGTTTGCCACAGTTAAAGCACCAGACCTTGGATAGGTCCCTGTTCTTCTTCCCTTGCTGCATTCGTTTGTTCGATGCAAGGGATACATCATCTTCCTCTTCTTTCTTCACCCGGATAGTTCTGCTGCTACTGTTCTGCCTCTTGGTGATTCTCCTGATCTCCTCTTGACGAAGGATTTCCCACATGTCCACCCAAGATGGTAATGCCGCCTTGCCCAATATGCTCTGGACAAACGTTTCCCACTCCTCGGTGGCTGCATTCAGGATAGTCCTTACCAAGAGTCGCACCCATGGCAATCAGTTGATCCTGGATAGTATGAAGTCGGAAAAGGAAGGGATCTATCACCTCACCCTTTTGCATCTGGAACAAGCTCATCTGATTCTCTAGAAGCATCTTTCTTTGAACGGAGCTTCCCTGATACATCGTCTCCAAAGCGGTCCACATCTCATTTGCCGTCTTCTTCCCTGCAATATGTGGCACGATGTGATCTTTTACTCCATCCATAATCAAACGCCTAGCCCACGCTTGATTTTCCTTGAATTTCTTTAGAGGATCAGGATCTGCAGGCTCGGCTAGGACATTCTCCACATGATTCTTGATGCCATACTCATCCAGGACTGTCAGTATCCTGGCTCTCCAAATGATGAAGTTGGACACACCGTCCAACCTATCCTGATCTCTTAGCCAATGAGAAGCCATCTAGCTCAAATCTGACGAAACAATACTCTTCTCCCTCTTTACGCTGCAAAACTCAACATAAATGCTGGATCTGGGTTTCTTGGCAATCAGAAACCCTCAATAGTAGTTGCTCCTTCTGTCAACTAATTTCCCTCTTGGAAATCTTTAGCTAAAACAATTGGACAATTCTCTATTATCACCCTCTTGATCGAATCTCAGATTTGCCAAGTGATTGTCTTCCTCCCGCTCTTTGTCAACTTAGCTAGGCACAATTCTGCACCGGCAGAATCTCCACCACACCAGCAAATGCTAAAGATTTGAAGCGCTGCTTCTTGATCTCGACAATACTTCTCAACAACAGAAAAGTGACTAGATTGCGTCCCTCTAGTTGGCCTCTGCGTGAGCAGATTGGCCCAGTGCAGCCTCTGCGTAGCGCAGGCTGCTTTTGCGTCCTTCTGGTAGGCACTTGCTGTCTCTGCGTCACCCAAATGGGACTGCGTCAGGCTCTGCGTAGCCTATGCTGGGTTTGCGTCGTCCTGTTGCTGAGTTTCCCTCTCTGGATCTGCTGCTTCAACTGCTACCCTACAGAAAATATGTCTTCAGCTGATTTGCTGGAGATTTAGCTTGATCTGCAATCAATCGCTTCAACTGCTACCGTGCAGAAAATATTTAAATGTCTTCAGCTGATTTGTTGGAGATTCAGCTTGATCTGCAATCACTCTGATACCATGTGAAAATTTCTGAACATAATAATACAGAAATCCTACTGCAGTATCTTGGTTTACTTCTCCTACTTGTGATTAAATTATACAAGTTATTTTTAGAAAATATTCAGAAAATACCGAAGTAAACACAACTAAGAGCCTACACACATACAAACCATTTATAAAATATTATGCTCATTCGACAAAGTGACAAATTTTTCGGACAATTGCCCCTGGAAAAACCCAATGCGGGAAAACCAGTGCAACAGATATGCGGGTTTATATTATTAAGTAGAATTTGAGTACATCAAATTTGGGCACCTCTCTGGTTAACCCGACAGAGAAAAAATAGATCTGCAACAATACCTGTTGTTCTGGAGATTGAAGACTGGACTGATTCACACCCTCAAACGAGATTTACAGAACTCAACCCTGTTTTGCCTCTAGAAACCCCAGCGCTGCTCTGAAGCTACCTGCGTCAGCCCTGCTAGTCTTTGCGTGCCCTTGCGCTGCTCAGAAGGGGACTGTGTTATCCCATACTGGGTGATGCAGTCCTTACACTGCCCTGGATGGCCTTTGCGTAACCCTGGTGGCCTCTTGAAGCTGCAGCGCTACCCCTCCTGTGCCTGCGTAGCGGTTGAAATCCCTGCGCTGCGCGGTTGCTGCGTAGCCTCAGCTTCCTCTGAGCTGCTCCTCTGCCTCTTGCTGACTCTTGGCTCCAAGATCAAATCATCCCTGTTAATTTTGCCTATGTTCTGTGCCATTTCAGACTAGGGCACAATACTGAAGAAGATAGAACATACTAACAGATCGATAGAAGACAAGCCAAAAACAGAGATAGAAAAATGGTGGCGTTACGGCGATCAGCAGGATGCTTCAACCAGCAAAGTCTCCAGTAGCTCATTCAGCCAAGCGTGTCACACATATAACCCAGAACAACCCAAACAAAGAACAATCCATATATATCACAGCTCCAATGCTATCCAGAGAGAGAGAATTCCTCCACACCAATGTGTATCAAATGAATTCTAAGTCTCTCCAATATATAGGAATCTTTGGGGTGTGTGACACGTCCTTTAAGACATTTAAGTCTATATTTTATTCCGTGCCGGCCCAGTTAAGTGAATAATTCAAAGTACATGTTCTCGCTCATCCGATCGAGATGATCTTTAGATCAATCTTACACCTCTCCGAAGAGGAATCCAATAAAAATATTGGCATCATCATTCGAGCATCACAACATGGAGTTGGCACCTAGTTGTCCAATTTTAACACTCCCTCTCAACTAGGAGGAACTCCTCCATCAGTGCAATCCAAACATCGTGTATCATCCCATTGCACTTGGGTTTCTACGTCTCTCTTTATTTTGCAAGTAATGTATGGTTAAGGTCACAAAGACATCATCCCCTGGCCGACAACCGGTGCCTAGGAGGAATCGAACTTCTATCGACTCACAAAGAGTCTCCAACCAACCCGGTTGGTTCATCCTCGACTTAGCGCCGCGAGGTCCGAAACTCTCACCACGTACCCGTGACCCGTCTCCAACCAACCCGAAGTTGGTTCATCTGACCCAAAGTTAGGCGGAGGTCCGAAACCTCACTATCAGACTCACAAAGAGTCTCCAACCAACTCGAAGTTGGTTCATCTGACCCAAAGTCAGGCGGAGGTCCGAAACCTCACTATACTTGATCCCAGATCAAGTGTTTGGACCATGCTATCCTAGATAGAGAGTATGGCAAATTTTGATGCGTCCATCAGTCTTTGCTACTAGTCTCTAGCCTTTCCCAACTCATTGGCCAAATGAGAGGTACTTCCCATGAGCCCTGAACTCAATGGGTAGGATGCATACGGGGCACAAATAATGAGAGGTGAACAAACTCAAAATCACAACGGTGGGGTCCAAGCACACCAACAAGGTTTGGCAATCCTAGCCTTGTGGTTGCCCATAGCTCCGAGAAGCTGTCCCCAAAGCCCCCAGAGCTCCCAGAGCTCATCGTCCAACAGGATCCTCAGAATAGGATCGTTCCACGATACCAAGATTCTCACGGAAGGTTAGGAACATGACCTTCCCCAAGGGCATAGTGAGAATATCCGCGACCTGCTCATCAGTTCCTATATGATCAAGCCTTACGGCGCCTCGCTGTACCATATCGCGGATAGTGGTACCAGCCATCAACATGCTTGGATCGTTAGTGGAACCCGGGATTCTGTAACAAATGAATCCCCCTCGGGTTATCATAATGATAAATCTGCAAGTATCTAGCACATGTCTAACAACTCATGAGCTTTCGTAACCAAGTGATTCTACAACGGCCAAGACATGTTAGTGAATGTATTCGGCCCCACGTGCAGTCATAGCCACTGACTTTAGATTCCCGCCAAGGCAAGACTGCACTGGAAGTAGCATCCAGAGGTGTTTTGCATCCACCATACCGCTGCACCTAACTCCAGACGTATATCCATGGAGGTCAATCCACCTATGGTATCTCACCATGGTCTATCTTCACCGGTAGATATCTCAAGATTTCTGGCACCAACCCAGTGAATGTTATGATTAACCATGTGTTGACTCAAAGTGTTCACTGCACAACATACGTCCGAACAGGTGTTCATTAAGAACATTAGGGTCCCTATGAGTTGACGATACTCAGTAGGACGGGCCCATCAATGCTGCTACTCAACTTCTCAAAGTTGAGTTCCATGGACTTACAGTCCATCATACCAGAAACTTCATAATGTATTTTCCTTGAGAAAGGAAAATCTCGCCAGGTCTCTGTTAGACCTTCAGGCCTAGACATTCGTCCTAGGTCCTTCATCTCGAACTCAGCAGCGAGCTCCCTCTTGCACTGATGAATGAGAGGGTCAACACCTGTTAGGAAGAGATCATCCACATACAACACTAGAGTGAGAGGCTTCTTTCTATTAACCTTGCAGTGAGGGTTCAGATCAACAATACTACAAGTGAAGCCCAGCTTCATCAAGTAGCTATCTATCCTCTCGTACCAAGCTCAGGGTGCTTGTTGCAGCCCATAGAGGGCTTTCTTCAAACTGCAGACATGAATGTCCCGATCCTGGACTTCCAACCCCAGAGGTTGCTCCACATATATCTCTTCCTTTATCACATCATGCAGAAAAAAAAAAAAAAAAACGGTCTTCATATCATCTGATGAAGACTCCATCCTTGCGTAGCAGCAAGGACTATAATAGATCGAATGGTGGTATATCAGGTTACGGGTGAAAATATGTCATCATAGTCTAAGCCTTCCTTTTGAGAGAAGCCACAGGCAACGAATCTTGCCTTGAACTTTTCTGCACTTCCATCAGATCCATGCTTGATCTTGTGGAGCCATTTTGAGGTGACAACTGCTTTGTCCTATGGTCTTGGAGACACATTCCAGACATTATTCTTCATAATGGACTCATATTCTTCGTGCATAGCATCCTTCCAGACTTGATGCTTTACGACTTCCTCAAAGGATCCAAGCTCAGATTGTACAAAAGTACTCATCGCTGCTAGATGTCTTGGAATTTATATGGCTTCTTGGTTTTCCTTCAGAATTTCCCCCTCTGAAGCCATATGTCCCTGAGCCATGAGGATCTTCTTTCGTTGAACAAAAGTATCCACTCAGGAGCATATACAGATATATCTCCCTCTTAATGTCAACTTTCTCTCGAGAGAAGACATTTATTTTAAATGAGGGCATCCCAGACACCAACTAGGAAAGGGACTTGATCTCCCACAGTCAAAACCATCCAACAGACTTTGCTGATCATGATTTCAAGATTCCAACCATGTGACCAAAAGCTGCATAAACTTCTCAGTTTACCATAACGCTCCAATGTAAGACTGATACAGTCGCATGCTTGCTGCTACATAGGTGTCCATCTATGTCACTGTCATACAGGGGGAACATATCAACAAGCCTCGGCTTGTTTTAGAAGTCCTTTCAGCCACTACCTCTTATTTTGTGAGTAGCTTCTTCAAACAGCCTTCTAAGACTGCAGCTTACAAAACTAGGGATACAATTTACCTTGGTTTATCCTGCACTTGAGGCATTTCACCTTGATTTGCTTCCAGATCTGCCCATTTCTGGTTATTTCAGCAGACTGCTGTCAAAATTTGCCTAGCTCAATGACTTACATCTATGCCCATTTCGTCAACAATTTAACCACTACATAGAATTTCCCCAAGGACTTCTGCATTCAACCCTTAAAACTTCCAGCTTCAAACATGGGTGACTGTCTATGTCACTGTCATAATGACAGTGACATAGAATCACAGATTTAGAATTATCACATTCATCACGGCTTGCTGAATATGAACTTCACTTGAAAATCAGTCTATATGCCATATGCACAAATTTGGGAATTATTACCATTGGTCTGCATCCAATTTTAGCTTGAATCAGTGGCTACCTCAGATCACATGGTCAAAATACTCATGTGATAACCACCTGCAATCTCAATGCTGTCCTGTTCCTGTTAGCATTCTGTGTAATTTCACCAGAAACCGCTTCTCAAGGTGGACCCAGTTTGTAAACGGTTATCAATTTTCCAATGATCCCGCTTGGAAACATATAGCTTATCTAATTGCCACATTTCTTACTTTTGACAACAGATATCATAAGTTGACCTTTTAACGGCCTATAACCGCAGAATTTGAACTTGAAAGCCATGAAGCAACGGAGCAGAGGCCTCGGTCCAGCAAAGTTCGACAATGCACAAAGTTCAAAGAAGCCGCATTTGTAAAAAATACCCCGAGAATGTTATTCTGAAGGTTTGCACTTTATCGCTTCTCTTCGAGATCATCAAATCGGACCAGTTGTCCCCATAAAAAAACTCGAAGTCCAACGCCTCTGCGACCTCGAATGACAGAGCTTCCGATATGTTCCCGCTCTGCCCGTCGCTTTTCCAGCGTGTACCTCCGCTTCAAGCTATCGATCCGTAGTTCTCTTTCCCTCTCAATATAATGGATATTAGAACTATAGAGATGTTCACCACCCTGATTCCAAAGAAGAGCGATGGGGTTGACAAATAAATGTTCTATCTACTTTTCGATAAGTCGAATTATTTCGAACTGCAGAGATCTATCATTGAAAGGCTAGCTCGAAGACAGCACTACGAAATGCTATTAAATTTTGACGCCAAATTTGAAGACGAATGCTCAATCATAAATGTTACAGATTCCGCTGCCAATTTTAAAAACAGCACTGCTAAATTACTTAGAGGAGTTTCGAACCCTCGCACTGTAAGATCATATATTTGACAATTTCTTCCCAGTCTTCCCGTCACGCGAAGAAGTGAAAGGTTTTAAGTCATCTGTGATGTCCCTTCCCGATCGCTTGATTTTGATGGGCAAATAAACCAATCTTTCTGATTTCGAATGTACCTGCGGTGACAGCCAAGTCGATTGGTGTTGGTGGCCACTACGTCTTGTTCCAGAGCAGAGCGGGCCTTTCTTCAATTCAACGGATGAGCGGAAATCTGGTGGGGGTCGGAACAAAGATCGAATCTTTTGTCTTCTGGTCCTGCCTGGATTTTCACGGCATCAAAAAAAAAATTTATGAGATCATCCCGCCTTTACTTGGCCGGACTCTATAGTATATACCCAGGTCTCTTCCGGCTTCTCACCATTTCCGATTTTGAACATGCGGCAACATCGTGTGCGCCGCGACTTGTTCCTGAGCTTCCTTGCACGGCTGGCCTTGAATTTTTGTTTTGCAATATCCTGAGGGGACTCGAAAAACCTCCGGCACTTGCACTCAGAAATGACGCCCGCGTCCATGACAGCCTTTCTGAATCTTCTGACTACTGCATCAGCCGGCTCGTCCTCCCCCACAAAGACTTGGGCATTGTAATGTTTGCCCTTGAACCGTATTACATTTGCATATTCAGAGGAAGGATTCATCACCAATTCTTTCACCCCAACTACCGCCTTCTGCCACCCAGCTGTATTGGACAGAAGACTTATTTAGTTTCCATTCTCACGTTGTGGTATTGGCATTACACATCGTAAGGATTTTGTGATCGTATTTTCTTGCATGGTGCGATCTACATTCCTGCCTCTGCTTTGAATCCTACTTTGCTACAGGGCCCGCATTTACGTCAGGGTCTCGGGACTGTCTATGCTTTAGTCCACTAAACAGACTTGAATAATGCTTTGTGTTTGCTTCAAGGTCTCGGATCTGCTACAGAAATCCACGAAGTTAACTCAGGAGGCTAATTTGGACCCATCCGAACCTTTGTCACAGAACTTCTTTAGACTTTGGACTGCATACAGAGTGTGGTAAATTCCACTCCACTTCACTGAATTAGAACTTCAGTTGGCCTGGGGTCACTCGTCTGCCTCAAACACAAAGTCTCTTTTTGCCCAGAACAACTTAGAATATGTCTGTCCCAAAAGCATGTCTTCAAACCTGCTCTGATACCATGTTAATTTTGCCTATGTTCTATGCCATTTTAGACTAGGGCACAATACTGAAGAAGATAGAACATATTAACAGATCGATAGAAGACAAGCCAAAAACAGAGATAGAAAAATGGTGGCGTTACGACGATCAGCAGGATGCTTCAACCAGCAAAGTCTCCAGTAGGTCATTCAGCGAAGCGTGTCACACATATAACCCAGAACAACCCAAACAAAGAACAGTCCATATATATCACAGCTCCAATGCTATCCAGAGAGAGAGAATTCCTCCACACCAATGTGTATCAAATGAACTCTAAGTCTCTCCAATATATAGGAATCTTTGGGGGTGTGTGACACGTCCTTTAAGACATTTAAGTCAATATTTTATTCCAGGCCGACCTAGCACATAAGTGGAATAACTTCAAAGTACATGTTCTGCTCATCCGATCAAGATGATCTTTAGATCAATCTTACACCTCTCCGAAAGAGGAATCCAATAAAAATATTGGGATCGTCATCTGAGCATCACAACCCGGAGTTTGGACCTAGTTGTCCAATTTTAACAATCTCCTTAGCCAATACAACCCCTCGCTGCACAGAAACTCCTCAGGAAATTCTTAGCAAACCTGCCCTAGAATTCCAGCTCAGTCTCTTAGCTCTGCCTCCGTGTGTTTGTGACTCCAACTGAGCCCAAGTCTTTCTCTTATACTTTTTCGTTGAGACATCAACGACCGTGATTTAATCTCTTATCGACGACTGAGATTAAAAGACTGCTTGATCCGCGTCACTTAGAACATTTCATCACACGTGTTGAATTAATTCACTTTGATTTTTCTAATTCCATAAGTTAGACTTAGGGTCCTCTTTAAAAAAATTAATGATTTTAATATCTCACACATAAGATGAAATTTCTCCAAACGCTTTCTGGGTTTTGGACGTCTTGTGTGTCTTAGCCCCTCCACAAAGTTTCAGTGCTAGAGCACACCCATGCTACCTCAACACTCGAAATCTCAACAATATTGTTCCTTGATTCTATCTCGAAATGAATTCCAATTGGGTGCGGCCGAGAACAGAGAGGGTTTACTCCACTCCTTTTGCTTGTAGTAGGTTTCCCACCAGTCTTTGACATGAGGGGCCGCTTTGAGGAGTGCAAAAGTAATCTTTTCTTGGTTGGAGAAATCATGGACCGAGAAGTACCCTTCCAGCAAATACAACCATCTATCTACAACGTCTACATCTATTTGGCCTTGAAAATTCAAATACAAGAATGACGAAGTTGACCTGTACCTTGAAAGTAGTGGAGCCTCCAGAGTGGCTGCTAGATGTATATGTGCCGCCGGTGGGTAGTCGTTGAAGGATCTGAGCAAAGTTATCCATCATCGCGTTCCTTTGTTTCTCGGGGGCCTCCTCGAGTAAAAATTTGTTAGGATCTCCTCCTCACTTGTCTTTCTTTTCTTCCGCCATGGGAGGTCGTCGGGGTTTGCGAGGTTGATCTTGCAAGGGTTCAACCAGATCGAGTCATAACTCCTTATACCTTGACCTTGTTGGGGACATGCAAAGAAAAACAATGAAAGAGCAGAAAACTCTGATACCACTAATCCAGACTTATGCAGGAGCGCAATATTATACAGAAATAAACATAAACACATAGATGCAACGAAAATAAAACTTCATTTAATTAAAATCAAATGACTGAAATATGCTTATAGACATAATGGAAATAAACTAGCTAGGGCACTGGTAGCTTATTTGTGAGAAGAGACATGGCGGCTACAGGCCTTTGAACTGTGTTACAATGAGGTTCGAAGGCCTATTTATTATTGAGAAACAATGGAAAACCTTAAACATCCAAAAACCTAACCTAGGAGATGAAGCGCCAAAACTATGTGCTCCATTTGGGTAAATTGGTACATCAACTTCTCGGGGATGTAACTTTGGCATATGATCTCCGTTTGACGTGCTCAATACCTCGTTAGAAAGATCTATTCGAGGAATACAACTTTTGAGTGAGCAACATAGAAGAAACTTCCATGTTGCTCCCAGTTTTCCCAAAAAATATCGTTTAGAGCCTCAAAACGGCTCCGAAAGTTCATGACTCGAAAAATTGCTAAAAATAGTTAACTGTGTTGAAATTGAAAAACCGAAAAAAACGATGGTGGGGGTCCAAGTGGAATAGGTGGGTGGACCCCAATATCCACCTGGATCATCCAGACACTATATATATATATATATATATATATATATATCATAAAATTAGATATTTCTTACACAAATTCATTGATTCAAAAATAATTATTCATCTAGATGTAATTTTTACAAAGATACATCATACAATCCTACAAAGTAATAGACATATTCATCAATGATCCAATAGGAGAAAGACAAGATATTGTAGTTTTTTCGTGAAGTCATCAAAATCAAAATGTCTTACTGGTAGTACAATGCCAAGGGAAAATGGCATGCCAAATAGAAATAGAAAATACAAAACAACTATAAGTCTACAAGCCTCGACCCTCAAGGCAGTAGGTAGCTCGTGAGTCATGAGTCATGAGTCCTCATCATCATAATCAGCGTCATTATCCTCATCATCATGGTCAACACTTTCGCATCACAAGTGCACCACACACTTGGAGGGTGCCGAATGGTTTGTACGAGGAATTGATGATATTTATTCCAGCATTTGAGTTTTCACAAACCATATGGTACCTCTGATCCATTTGGAGACCCATGTGATCATTTATGTGCCCCCACACCCACTAGGAGCACCATAAGTCTACAACTTGGAGAATAAGGGGCCACCCCCTTGTCCATCATATTCCACGGAATTTATTCTTCATTATTGCACTTTAGGATGTTACTAGGCCTCATAGAGGGCCCTACGACATGTATATATTATTATTTGGCCCTTGTGTGGCTTATTTTTACACCTATGAGATAAATTGGTGGTCTTGTCACAAATAGGGGTGTTATTTACACATTATTTTATTATTAGAGCCATTAGGGGCCCCTTAGGCTGATTCGAGCTCCTTAGGAGCCTATATATTAATGTTAGTTACGTTCATTTGTATCATCACTTGAATTGGGATCTCTCTATTCATAGAGAATTTCACATTTTTTCCCATGGAGGACTTTTTTGGAGATGGATGAATTTTGATGTATGGATTTGTGCTATTTATCTTGACTTGGAGCTTTGTCTTGCAATGAAATGCTGGTTGGATATATTCTATAACATTGTGAGTAAATTTTAATGTTGTTATTCTTGTTGCTGCATACTGCTAAAGTTAGGGCTAGTTGCTACATGATTAAAATTTGGAATTGAGCATGTTTTAGCTAGATAAATGTATGGGCCAGCATTATATGACATGAATTGTCCAAGAGATTATTTTATCTCAATAAGCTTGCATTGTTTTCTTGCAAATATAAATGCTTGAAAGTCACTTTTCTTTCTTTCTCATAACATTGGACGAAGTTGACTTTTTGGGCCTCCTTAATCAAGAAACCAAATTCTTACTTATTATCATCCTTGACTCCATATCCCCAAGTGGACTAGGTACTGATCCTTTGAAAAGGGTGGTCACCCCTTCAACTTTTTACCACTTTGTTCACCTTTTCCCAAGTCTACCTCTCAAAGGTCACCTAGGGCATCAATTTTCCGGGAATTTACCCATGGAAAAATTTTGATCTCCTACAATCTATTGCGCTGGTGGGTCCCCTCCCTCTCCATCAATTTTCAAGCCATTCTCATGGTGGGATCTCAGAGAATTCTGAGCTTTAGCTCTAGGATCGAAATTTGCCTAAGCATCCCCAAGGGTAGATCTCAACAGGATCAATTTAACCTTTTGAAGTGAGATATTTTCTGATCCTTTCCCCTCACCTTGTCCAGGATAGGAACACTGTTAGTTGCTATATTCCATCCTCGAACTTGGACTGGGTGCACTTGGCTTCATGTGGTCCCGCTTCTCATCGAAGATTATTTGTTAAAGGCCATTTGGGAATCCACGTTCTCGAAGGATTTTATGGATTGGGAACCTCATCTATAAACCTATTCTTTCTACCTCAACCCTCCAATCCTGATCCCTCACTGCTAGTGGACGAAGCCCCTTGCTTAAAGAGAAAGCAAACTCCATTCGTCAATCCACCTTAGGGAAAGGGTTTTCAGGGTCACTCCTCACCTATCCATTGACATATACTTATAAGTGATTCCTATACTACCGAGACTCCTCCTGTCGGTGAAAGTCTATAAAAGGGAGGGAGACTTAGCTGTGGTGACAATGGGCTAAGCCTACATCGTTGCCCTTACTTAGCCTAGCGGTTGACCTCATAGGATCCCCTTTTATATCTCCTCTTGGTTTGAGTGGTAACATATTTGGCACTGTTGTCGGGGACACGAGACGTGTGTTTTGTTCCCTTTACGACATATTAAATATTATTATTGGCGACTCCATTAGAAGAACAAAGCCCTAGTTCTTCATTGAACTTCAAAGTTAATGCTTGTAGGGTGAAGCAAGCATCTATCAAGGCACTTCATTTCACCTTGGCGACTCCATCTTAATCCTAACATGCAAAGTCATAAAAAATGGACTATCGAAAATTGGAGGTTTGTCTTGGTCCTATATTTGCAAAGTTTAATGACCAAGCCATTCAAGAACTACAAAAGAATGCAAAAAAAGATGCACTGTCTTATCAAAATGCATTGGAAGGTATGTATATGGAACACATGCTCAGGTTTTATAGGTCACAACGAGTGCAACTCGACATAATGAAGGGTTTCTATGATGTGGATCCTAGTCGTCTCTTTGACTTTGCTCGCCTAACCTATGCTTTCAATATTCTAACTGGCCTAATCGATGATGAATGTTAGTCAACCAAAACGTCCCACAAAGGATAATCAATTGGATGACGTCGAAGAAACTTCAAATGTAAGCCAGGATGATGAGCAAATGGAATTGGAAGACAATTGGAAGACAATTGTGACATCTCTTCCAAGGATGATGAAGAGTTGGATCCTCTGAGCCTCCTCTTCACACAAGAAATAATGGATGAATATAGTAGGCCATGTAGAGGGTTAGTAAGGGAATGTGATTCTAATGAAGTATTCTTTCATTTGCACGAAGAAGAGGTGAAGCTTCATAAGATGAAATGTGAATATAAAGAACACCCTACTAATGCTCTCCTCGAAGTATATTACCAGAATCATGTAACAAATACCTTGGCTATTATGCTTCTAGATCGACTTATGTCGTTTCTCCTAGGACAACCTTTTATCTCAGAGGGGGATCATGTTCTCTTAAATCCCACCCTCTCCATCCCCCATGTGGCTATAACCACATTCGATTTAATATTTGCTACATGAGTAATCATATAGGCAGGTACATTAATATTGATATGATGATATGTTGGTTGCACTTGTGGAAATTTCTGAATCTTAATTCTTATGCAAAAATTATTTCTGTTAATTCGGTTAAGCTTCTCCTACTTATAAAAGTTATCAATTGAATAAATTCAAGTTAACATCAAAGCAAAACACATAACATATCTCTACCAATTCAGATCTAGAATAAGCACATGCACACAGACAAAGTGACACAGTTATTTCTGGACAAACTGTCCTCGGAAAAATCCATTGTGGGAAAACCGATCTCTAGCTGTTGGAGGGCTCTATTATTAAGAATATTTCTGAATACACAACTCTGGGTTCCAGATCTGGAAAACCCTACAGAGAAAACTCTAGATCTGCAGCTCCTGGCTGATCTAAGACCAACAATACTGACTGATCCACATCCTCAAATGGGATTTACAGAGCTCAGCCAGATCTAGGCGTAGAAACCCCAGATCTGCCCCTGAAAGACACTATGTTAGCCTCTGAAGGTCTCCAAATGCTCAACGCTGTCACTGGAAGGGACTGCGTTACCCCAGATTGGTTGACGCAGTCACTACGCTGCCCGTAAGGGTCTTTGCGTAACCTCGAAGGGTTTCTTGAATTTCAGGCTGTCCTTGCTGTTGCTGCTGTTGCTGCCTGCTGCTTCTGCTGCTGCCGCCTGCTGCTGTTGCCGTCTGCTGCTGCTGCCGACTGCTGTTGCTCCTGCTGCTGCTGCTGCTACCTTCCTCTGCGCTGTCTACACTGATCTCTTCTTTGCTTGTGTATTCTAGACTCCGGCATCAGATCATCCCCTTGGTCTAAATTTCCCTCTCAGCAACTGAAACACTTGAGAATTCTTAGCAACCCTGACCTAGAATCTCAGCTTAGCTTTAGTGCTCTGCCTCTATGTATCTTACAAATTACCCTAATCCTTTCCTTTATACTTTTTTCATTGACAAATCAATAGCCAAGATTAAATCTTTAATCAATGGTTAAGATTAAAAGAAAGCTTGATCCGTGTGACTTAAGACAATTTCATCACATGTTTAATTAAATTCACTTTAATTATTTTATTTTCCTAAGTTTTAACTTAGAAAATACATTAAAATAATTAATTAATTTAATATCTCCTAAACCAGATGAAATTTCCCAAATCCATTTCTGGGTCTTGTAGATCAGGTGAACTGTAGTCCTTCTTCAAAATTTGGGACCTAGAGCACAACTGATGCTACCCCAAATAACAAAATCTCAACACTCCCTCTTAGCATCAAGTGTGTGCTCTAGCAATACATCACAATATGCATTACATGACTTTGAGTATTGGTTCTGTGCTGCTGAAGCTTGGCCTGCAGCCACTCAACTCTACATTGCTGCTGTCATTTTGAACTATTGCCCATGACTCTGCCACTACCACTACAACCACTCTAATGCAACTCCCTCTCAATATGCTGCAACTGTGCTGCTCATAGCACTGCCACTGTTGATTTACTGCACTGCAACTTCAGTTGTTGAGAGAAACAACTGAATCTCCCGCCCAATCTTTGACAAACAAGTCATATGGGCTGCATCCTCATCACTGAAGCTCCATAGGCTACGTATCCGTGCCGACATCTAAAGAACGATGCACAACTACAACTCGGCCTGGCGTAATCGACTCCCTCTCAGACACGAAGTCACATCAGCCTCCTTGTGTTGAAATCTATCATGTTGCCGCCGGTGACTGCATTGTCCTCTAAGCTCCCGCGCCGCCGCCTTCGTTTGCTCATGCGCATCGCATTGCGCCGTGTGAGATCACATCGCCCTCTCGCGTTGCCACGTTTCCCCTACGCCGTCGCTCGCTATGCTTTGCGTCGCTCCTCCTGCCCTTCGCATCCGCCTCTCGCTTCGCCTCATCCGTGATCTATGCACCCACCGCTCCACTTGTCTCGCTACCGTTCCTAAGGCCGCGTTGTAGCTCACTTGTGATTCAAGAGATGAGTCGCTCAAGGATCCCGCCTTACTTCCATCTCCATGGTTCATGAACACTCATGCCTACATCATCTCCTGACTTGTCATCTACCACCACTGCTTTGGAAGAAGATGCTTCCTTGTCCTTCTTCTTTTCTGGACAATGGCTGGAAAAATGTCCCATTTCGCCACACTAGAAGCACTTGATCTTAGAAATTTCCTTCTTCTTCTTTGGTTGCTTCTTTGATGACAAGGATGCATCTTCCTCCTCTTCCTTCTTAACCTTGCTCAATGCAGGGTTGTGCTGGTTCTTGGTGAACCTTCATAGTTTTTCTTGCCGCAGGATCGACCATAAGCTGTCCCAATCTGGGAGGTTCGCTCTGCCCAAGATACATTGGACAAAGGTTTCCCACTCATCCATGACTGCATTGAGGGCAATCCTGACTATAATTGCATCATCTACGGTTGCACCTGTTGCAGTCAGCTGATCCCTGATTAACTGCAATCTGAAGAGGAAACGCTCAATGTCTTCTCCCTTGGTCATCATGAATGACCTCATTTGGGCCTCCAACAACATCTTTCTTTAGACTGATTTTCCCTCATATAGGGAAATCAAGACCTTCCACATCTCATTAGTTGTCCTCTTCTCAGCTATGTGTGGCACAATATGATCCTTGATACTATCCATTATCAGCCGCTTGGCATGCCCAACAACTTCTCTATACTTTTGTAGGATATCTACATCTGTCGGCGTGGCCAGGGTCTGCTCTGCATGATCTCTTAGACCATATGCCTCTAGGACAATCAGGATCCTATATTTCCATACCAAAAAGTTTGAGAGGCCCTCTAGCCTATCCTGATCACGCAATCCATGAGGAGCCATCTGCTCAGAATGTGTCAGAGCTCCTCTTCTCTATGCTAGAGATCTTGGATCTAGGGTCTTTTTTGAACTGGGAACCCTCTGCTCCCTCTGAAACTTGATTTCCCTCCTTGGAAATCTACCAAATCAACAATGATTCAGCTTCTTCTTTTATCCTCTGACCAAACTGCAAGTTTCCTTTGGAAATAAACTCTCTAAGAAGCTGATCTCTTCCCAAACTTTGTCACTTGTGCTAAGGTTAAAAATCTGAAAACTTCAGAAGTTTAACCCCACCAGCTCTTTTTAATTTTTGCAACTTTTCTGCAGACTTTTTCTGGATCTGATAGATTGATATCTGAATCACACTGGCTAGATTCAGACCCAACGAGCATTATTTCTGAGCTGCCTCTGTGCAGTAATTGCGTGGGCTTGCTAGAACACAGCGCTGGACAACGTCACCCTTCCCTATGCATGAATCTCCTCCTGAAAACTGCATTGTCCCTTCAGATTTGCTTTTCTGCTACCTTTTCAGCTTCTTTCTGCAGCTAGATCCTTTAGATGCTTCAGCTAGTGACCCTTCTAGATCTGCAATTGCTTTGATACCATGTAGAAATTTCTGAATCTTAATTCTTATGCATAAATTATTTCTGTTAATCCGATTAAGCTTCTCCTACTTATACAAGTTATCAACTGAATAAATTCAAGTTAACATCAAAGAAAAACACATAACAGATCTCTACCAATTCAAATCTAGAATAAGCACATGCACACATAGACAAAGTGACACAGTTATTTCTGGACAAACTGTCCCCGGAAAAACCCAATGTGGGAAAACCGGTCTTTGGCTGCTGGAGGGCTCTATTATTAAGAATATTTCTGAATACACAACTCTTGGTTCTAGATCTGGAAAACCCTACAGGGAAAACTCTAGATCTGCAACACCTGGCTGATCTAAGACCAACAATACTGATTGATCCACATGTATAAATTTGAATAACTGATATGTTATCCACCGAGATTCTTCTGATCACACACTATTTTATCTTCATGCACAATACAAAATCTCTTCTACCATTGATCATCACATGCGGAAATAAAATCAATTGCATGCACACATTAAAACCATAAAAATTCACACATATGAACACAATATGTAATGGGAAAGCTTAAAGCTGAAAACCCCCAACTATATGTATATTATATATGTCATAGAGATCATGTAACAATCATCATACAAAGCTCCTCACAAGCTCTCAGTATAATCTCCACTTGCTACACACTAATCAGGCCCGATCTTGCAAATCCCATGCACCGATCTTTGCCAACTTTTAGCCTGCCTCTACTGCACAATCCCTGCTAAAGAATGCCTCTTGATGAGAATTTATTACCCCAGCCTTGCTGACACAGTCTTTATAGGCATCTCTACTAAGTGTTGGATGCAAACCATGCATCACTTATAGTCACAGCTGATAGTGACACTTGCCCTTTCACCTATCTTTGCACTGGTCTCCACTGAAATTGTCCATGCATTGAAGTTAACTGATGTATTCTTTAGTTGATTAATGAGTTTATAATTAGTTAATTAATTAATAATTAATTCACTCCACTCTCACTAATTTTATCAATCGGTTAAACTAGATACAAATAGCTCAACTATGTTTAGATTAGTTAAACTGAACACAACTCCATTAACTTCCTCAATCAACTCCACCAAACTCTGTCACATGAGTTCTAACTAAAGTATCCAGGCAATAACGCCTCCAACAACCCTCAAGAATAGCGACCTTTTCCTGGCCACTCTCGCCACATCTGTACACTTAACTGAAGTGCTCCAAGAGAATAAGATAATGTTTTTAGTCCAAATATTATTAAGAGCTAATAATATTCGACATATCTATTTTTAGACTGGAAATCTAAAAATAGATTCCGCCCAATATGTCTAAAAATAGAAGTCCATCTATTTTTCCAACTTGACCAACCATCCACAAATAGCATCCTGCAATTCATAGAATATGATAGACATGTCTAAAAATAGACATAGTCTAAAAATAGACTTTGCGACAAAAATCACCTGTGTGGGCCCCACCTAGTTTAGGTGATCACTTTCCAACTAGGATCAGGAATGATGTTTCATGATGCCTTCTTCACTGTTTCTTGTTGCAATCTTCAACACCACACCCTCAAACGGGATTTACAGAACTCAGCCAGATCTAGGCCTAGAAACCCCAGATCTGCCCCTGAAAGACACTGCGTCAGCCCCTAAAGGCCTCCGAATGCTCAGCGTTGTCACTGGAAGGGACTGCGTTACCCCAGACTGGGTGATGCAGTCACTATGTTGCCCCTAAGGGTCTCTGTGTAACCCCTCAAGGGTTTCCAGAAAATCATGCTGTCCTTGCTGTTGTTGCTGCCGTCGCCTGCTGTTTCTGTTGTCGCTTGTTGCTGCTGCTGCCGTCGCTTGTTCCTGCTGCTGCCGTCGCCCGCTGCTGTTGCTGTCGCTTGCTACTGCTGCCGCCTGCTGTTGCTGCTGCCTTCCTCTGCGCTGTCTTTCCTGATCTCTTCTCTGCTTCTTGTGTATTCTAGACCTCGGGATCAGATAATCCCATTGGTCTAAATTCCCCTCTCTGCAACTGAAACACTTGAAAATTCTTAGCAACCCCGCCCTAGAATCTCAGCTTAGCTTCAGTGCTCTGCGTCTGTGTATCTTACAAATGACTCCAAACCTTTCCTTTATACTTTTCTCGTTGACAAATCAATCTTTAATCAATGGCTAAGGTTAAAAGAAAGCTTGATCCGTGTGACTTAAGACAATTTCATCACATGTTTAATTATATTCACTTTAATTATTTTATTTTCCCAAGTTTTAATTTAGGAAATACATTAAAATTAATTAATTTAATATCTATTAAACCTGATGAAATTTCCCAAATCCATTTCTGGGTCTTGTAGATTTGATGAAGTCTAGTTCTTCCTCAAAATTTGGGACCTAGAGCACAACTGATGCTACCCAAAATACACAAAATCTCAACAGCACTAACTTTATGATTACACATAGTGGTAGCATATCTATATGCATGTTAGGGTAGGATGCATTGTATGATGATTTTTGCATTAGAACTAACCGCATATGATATTTCTCATTTTAGATTAGATTGCATTTAGATTAAATCTACATGTTTTATTTCTTATCAGTTTTATGGGCTAACAGTAAACATGGGTGATCATTAGACACCGTGAAAACATGCTCCCCCGTGGCTATGATCTTTAACATGTGCTGATAACAGGTCTACGGTGACCAAGAGATTGTTGGAGTTCTCGTGACATCCTGTTCGAGTAGCCTCATCCATCTCTTTGAGAGATCATATCCCAGTTGGGGCTAGATGTTCCCACCACTTCGTGGGTGATATCCCTAGGAGAATATTTTCTCCATGATGGACCTTGGCTGGTAGCCAACAACCCCTTGTGGCCTTCTACTAGCTTATTGTGCCATTTCTCTGCCACCTGAGCCAGCGATGTGGTCCCTCACCCACTTGTATTGATCATATGTTTGAAGGTGGGCCTCCCGAATCTAAAAGTATGTCTTGTCATTTGGTAATTGAGTATTGGGTTTACTTATCACAAATACTTATGGGTATGGATTGACGAGGGTGTTTGGCGGAAAGAGTGGGCTTAGTTTGTAATTTCATCCCCTTGATCTCTTTTGGGTGTTACCTTTGGATCTTTGTCATGTGGGATCTCCTTTATTGACCATTTGGTTTTAGGGTGGTACTACTTGGGAAACCCCGACTTTGGGTGCGTGTTCTCGCTCCCCTATCTGCATGTATTACTCCCTTTCCACTCACTATATCCCCATTCATCATTTATCCCACCTAGGTCCACATTGCCATTCTGGGTCTACATGGGGCCAACTTCCCTATCCCCTTGCCCTCCAGCTTGGGTCAACCTTGAAACGATGCCCCAGAGGGCAGTTAAAAGAAAAAGAAAAAGCATAATTGGCCACATTTAACAGGAAATTGTAACACAAAATGCAAAGATGGCCGAGACAAAAATAATTAGCACGTGGGAAAAATCCAATACACGAGCTCTACCTCAATCCATGGCCATCACCCTTGTTCTGTAGGCCCTAAATGAGCCTCCTTTATCATTCAAGAACACATGATTGTCCCAACCCCTGAAGGGCAATGAACCGCCCTACCTAAAAGGTAATCACTGCTACATCTTACACATCATGCTCTTATCTCTTTGAGCCCCGAGCAATTAGTTAAAGAAAATTCATAAAAGGCAGAAGGCATAAAGAGAAGGGTGGAAAAATCATGACCGGGGTAGCTCATGTACCACGATTGCTCCCTCCTACACATTATATACCTAGGTGTGGGCTTCCCTTTATTTGGCTATCCCTATGCCCCAATATGCGACCTAGGGTTGCCCCTCTCACTCACTACTCCATTCCACTTATTTATCACTTGCCACTCCCATTAGAGGGATGTACGTTGGACATACTATCCCCTTTAAGGGCTGAAACCACTTAATAAGGTGTTTGGTTAACCCCCTTCGGAGCCTGGAGACACTATCACATGCCACAACCCACTATGAAAGGGCATGCCATTATGGAGTGCCCATTTTGTCATCCATGGTTTGAAAACTCTATTACACGATTATTCTAATGACTGGAAGCCTAGGGGGATACATTGGATCTTGTGCAGAATTACATGTGGTTTCCATTTGGATTTGGTCTCCCTGTATGGGCTCCTGACCCCCAAGTGTTAAATAGGCACACATAGGGTGTGTATCGAAAGGTATGAGCCTCCAAAAGCAACAAATATCGATTCAAGGACCCCTTCAGTTGTTCAGGGATTGCTAGAGATCCACTCTTGGACGAGGAAGATGCATCATGCCTAACCAGCCCCACAAGTGCACCACACACTTGGAGGGTGCCCCAAGGCTTATACGAGGACCCGATGACACTTTTTACAACATCTGAGCCTTCATAGAGCATCTACAAGCATCTCCGATCCATTTGGAGACCCATGGGATCATTTATGTGCCCCCACACCCACTGGGAGCACCACAAGTCTACTACTTGGAGAACAAGGGGCTACCCTCGTGTCCATCATATTCTGAGGATTTTATTACTCATTATGGCACTTCAGGATGTTACTAGGCCTCATGGAGGGCCCTACGACATGTATACATCATTATTTGGCCCTTGTGTGGCTTATTTTTACACCTATGAGCCAAATTGGTGGGCTTGTCACCAATAGAGGTGTTATTTACACATTATTTTATTATTAGAGCCATTAGTGGCCACTTAGGCTAATTCGAGCAACTTAGGAGCCTATATATTCATGTTAGTTACATTCATTTGTATCATCACTTGAATTGGGATCTCTCTAATCATAGATAATTTCACATTTTTCCCCTTGGAGGACTTTTTTGGAGATTGATGAATTTTGATGTATGGATTTCGGCTATTTCTCTTGTCTTTGAGCTTTGTCTTGCAACGAAATGCTGGTTGGATATACTCTTTAATGTCGTTATTCTTGTTGCTGCATACTGCTAAAGCTAGGGCTAGTTGCTGCATGATTAAAATGTGGAATTAAGCATGTTTCAGCTAAACAAATGTATGGGCCAATGTTATATGAAGGTAATTGTCCTAGAGATTATTTTTTCTCGATAAGCTTCTTTGCTTGGAAGTATAAAAGCTAGAAAGTCGCTTTTCTTTCTTTTTCATAACATTGGACGAAGCTGCCTTTTTGGGCCTCCTTGATCATGAAACCAAGTTCTTACTCATTATCATCCTTGACTCCATATCCCCAAGTGGACTAGGCATTGATTCCTTAAAAAGGGTGGTCACCCCTTCACCTTTTTACCACTTTTTTCACCTTTTCCTAAGTCTACCCATCGAAGGTCACGTAGGGCATCAATTTCCTTGGAATTGGCCCAAGGAAAAATTTCGATCTCATACAAGCTGCTGCGCTGGTGGGTCCCCTCCCTCACCCTAAATTTTCAAGCCATTCTCATGGTGGGATCTTCGGGAATCTTGAGCCCTAGCTCTAGGATCGAAATCTGCTTACGCATCCCCAAGGGTATACAATATTCTTTTGAAGTGAATATTCTCTTTTTATCCTTTCGCCTCACGTTGTCCAGGATAGGAACATTGTTAGTTGCTAATTCCATCCCCGAACTTGGACTGGGTCGACTTGGCCCTGTGTGGTCCCGCTTCTCATTGAAGATTATTTATCAAAGGCCATTTGGGAATCCAAGTTCCCCAAGGATTTTAAGGATTGGGAACCTCATCTATAAGCCTATTCTTTCTACCGCAACCCTCCAATCCTCATCCCTCACCCTTAGTGGACCAAGCCCCTTGCTTAAAGAGCAAGCAAGGTCCATTCTTTAATCCACCTTAGGGAATGGGTTTTCAGGGGCGCTCATCACCTATCCATTGACATATACTTATAAGTGATTCCTATACTAACGAGACTTCTTATCAAGATAACAAGCGTGTTAACCCGGTTACAAAAGGTGCTTTCACCCTGGAGTCCCCATTCATATAGCTTCGTCTGAACGTCCAAGAGCCTAACCATATTTGTTCTACAGTAGCATGACTCCTCCGCCGTATCCGAATAACTGGAATCGGAGATACCCTCGATTACAGTGACTTCACGGGCGTTGTCCGCACCCGACTAATTGTTCAACCTTGGGGGCAAGAAACAAACGTTAATCATTTGGGCGAGCTAGGACTAAATTGATGCTAGTCAAAACCGACTAGGCTGGTCCAAGAAACAATAACCACACAGGCTGGTGGGACAATAAATTAACACGACTTCCAAAGTTCGTAGGTAGTGTTCGTATGAGGGATGTTCACTTTATGTTGTCTGCTTTAAGTCAATGCTTCTTGTCTGCCTTCTGTATGTCCCCTTTAGGATGTCCGTATTCTGTGAGCTTTCTGGTTACCTCGGTGAAAGTTCGTAAAAAGCAAGGAGACTTAGCTGTGGTGATAGTGGGCTAAGCCTCCATCATTTCCCTTAGCTTAATGGTTGACCTCATAGGATCCACTTTTAGGTCTCTTTCTGGTTTGAGTGTTAACATGGCGCAAAAGGGTTTTGTAGTAGTTTGCTAGAGTAGCTAGGTGGAAGAGAAAGTGCACACATAGAGGGAATTTCTCTCAGAGGGTTTCTAGCTTTAGAAATCCAAATTTCTAGTTGCAGAAGGCAGTGGCAGCATGAAGATTTTCTGACTCCAGGAAGGAGTGGGAACAACAGAGCTAGCAGTCGAGCAGGAAAGGGAGGGGATTCCTGTTTATTTCTCGAGTGTTTTAGTTTTGCAGATTTTGTAGCTTTCCAAAGATGGTTGTACGAGATGGATAGAGTAGGCCACACGAGTTAGCCAAAATGGGGATTTGGGCAACAAATTGACTTCCAGTTGCCGGAGGAAGGTGCTGAAGGAAGTGCGAGTTGCAAAGTGAAGAAGGGTTCAAGTAAGGGACAAGGCTTGAAAGGAGGTAGTGGGGTGCCAGTTCCAAGAGGAAGAATATGAGACTCCAGTGTGCCAGTTGGGCAAGGTCCAGAGCATTTGCAACAAGGAGATCAGTCATATCAGTTCTAGCTTGTTGTAGCGGGATCATCACCCTCGCCACAGGGGCCCAAAATATCATAATAGAAGGTTCAGCGTCAGCAGGTGCAGTCAATTATTTAGATGACAACTGCATAGGTAGTTGCACTCAGTACTCGAGAGACAGTTGCAGAACTAGTTGCAGTGAAACATGCAGTGAGAATTGCCTAGTTGTAGGATGCAAGTGTAGTTCCAGCCAAAAGAGGTTCCCAACGTAGAGCTACCGCAGTATAGTTTCCAATACAGGACGATAGTACGAGTTGCCAGGAGGGAGCAAAAAGATTTCCCATAGGGAGATCAAGACTTAGAGGGAGTCTAGTTTCAGAGGGCGCAACCCTATGGAAGCTAGTACTTCTAGATCTGGGGAGATCAGTCTCATTATTGCAGTAGTTGTATCAGCAGTGCGGAAGCATCAATAGAGTTGTAGCAACAATAGTATGAGTGGATCAAATTTCACCATGGGGCGATATGGAGCTATAATCCCAGACAACACAGAGATTTGGTCAGGGTCCAGTGAGGCGAGCATCAGATGGTGTTTCCTCTTAGGTCATTACCTTGCTACAGGGGCCCACAGTATTCAATTGCAGGAGGATCAGTGTCAGTTGATGCAGTCAGATTCCAGAGTGACAATTGCAGACTAGTTGCAGTAAGACGCTGAGGAGTGTAGAGCAGTGCTGATAACAGTGCAGGAGGCACGTTGCAGAGTCAACAGCAAGGAAAATTTTTCAGTGGATAGTGCAGAGGCTAGTAGCAGTTAGAGACTCAGGAGACAGTTGCTACACAAAGACACAAATGATTCAATATTTTGGATGGTTCTCAGTTGCAATAGTTGCAACACCAACAACAACAATTAAGGAGTTGTAGTGCAGATGCAGAGTTGGCAGCGGTACAGGTTGTGTAGTGTAGTGTTAGCAACAACACAGATGCAACAGTTTGGTTAAGCTACAGTCAGTGGCAGATGAATCTGAGTTAGTGCAATAGTTGGTGGACAGTGGCAGACAACTACAATTGTTAGACATCAACAACGTGTATGGGGGGATGTTGCAGAGACAAGGTGTTGTAGCAGTTGTGCAACACTAGAAAGAGAACACCTTCCTCACAAAGAGGGAGTTTTAGTTTTTGTAGCATCGAATGGTGTTCTAGACTCGAGACTTTGTCATACGGATCGATTTGGAGATAATCTCAACCATCGATTAAGTTTTAATCGTGGCTGTTAGAGTCCCAACTAGAGATTATAAGAAAAGGTTGGTGGGTAAATGGAGAACACACCGGTGCAGATATTCAGTTGCCCAGGCAGTTCGAAAGAGGAGGCCGAAATTATTCTCTAGGAGGCTGCACAGGGGAAGTGCAAAGCCTCAAGTAATTAGTTTGATTTGCTTGAGGAGAAGCTTGTTTTTAGTTCCAAAGGTCGGGAAGGTTTCTAGAGTGCCAGAGAGATAGTTTCCTAGTCAGCAGTAGGCAGGACGACTAGATTTACAACAATTCCATGCTGAGCGCGAGAGGGTCTGCGCTAGGGTGACGTAGTGCTTGCACAGAGCAAGGTGGATGACTTGCTTTTCAGAGGCAGTCAGGTGTTTAGGATTTGTTCGGAGAGTGTAAAATCCCTCAATATATTTTTGCCAGTATTTCTCTTGGGTAGAATCGCCAGTTTGGTGATATTTTATTGTACTCAAAACTCCGCTATGTAATAATAATAAAACCCTCAGCGACTGCAACCGGTTTTCCCACATTGGGTTTTTGCGGGGTCTTTTGTCCAAAAATAACGGTGGCAATTTTATGTGTGTATGCTAGCATTTCTCAGTTTCCAACGCTTTTATTTTCCACAATATTTTATTTGTGAAGATTGCAATGTGATTAATTCGTTGTTGCCGTAGCAATAAACTGCATAATTAATTTACAGTTAGAAGAATTAATTCCAGTTGCTGCAATAGAAATTTCATAGAAATTTTCACTCATTTATTCCCGAGTCTGACTTTTAAAACATTGGTTTAGATAGAATAGAAGTGCCCTTTTACTTTATATTGAAATGGCATGAAGTTATGGCAACACCATACAATGATCCTTTTTTGGAAGGATCAAATCCTGTTGACTTGCCTCTTTTAGAGGGCAGCCAAGTGCTAATTGCCTAGTGGATATTCTTTAATGAGGTGATGTTACTTTTATTGAAGACTAACTATGTAGTGGGCCTTATTTAGAAATATCAAACATAGTGGACTCAGCCCACCTTACAATAACTGGCCACCATCCCTTCACTAGTATTATTAACTATAGTGGGTCCTTTGCATACCGATTACACCCCTATGGAGGATTCCATCTGCAATATTCTCTCTTTTCAAGTGTTATGTCAATATTTTTAATGAGAGTTTTAGTCATAGGCAAGTAGCTGCTTGACAGCTTGCACGCAATACAAATTGAAGGGATGCATATAGATATTGAACTCGTGATTTTCCTTGTACCATTTAATTGCTTCCATCAAGAATGTATCATCATAAGACTTAGTTATGGCCTTAGAGTTGTTGGTCCTAGACTGATGCTGGTCTACCTCTAATTTCATCTGAAAAAAATTTGGCTTTTAAAACTTTTTTGTCATTTTACGATGGGCTTTACTTAAACAACCAAAATGTTCAGATGTAGGAATTGACCAATATTCTCCTGAAATGTGTGTTGTGGAAAAATAATTCTGGCTGTTTTATTGGTCAGAAATTGAATCTCTTCGGTGGTTAGTTGTTTTATTGATCTAAAATTGAGTTTTTATGGTGGTCTTTCTGCAGTTGCTATGCCAATGTGGTCTTACAATGCTTGACATACACAAGACCGCTCGCTGCCTATCTACTTCAGGGATACCATTCTGAGCACTGTATGTTACTTGAGAGTCTGGAAAAATATCCTTTAAATTTTATTGTTATTGATGTTTCATCTGAGATTTTGGCACTATTACATGTGGAATAGATTCACAATGTCATTTTATTATTTGATCCAGGTAAGAGGAGAAACTGGTGTTTCATGTGTGAACTTGAGCACCTTCTTTTGATGGTGAGGCAAGGTGAAAGTCCTTTATCGCCTACTAGAATACTATCGCGGATACAGAGGATGAGGTCTCAACTTGGAGATGGGAGACAAGAGGATGCTCATGAACTCCTTAGGTTAGAAGAGTAATGAATTGTGTGAATAAATATGTGACTGATGTTTAAAGCAGCTCACATTGATGTTTCATGTATAGAGGCTCTGATGGTATATAGTTATTATTAATAGGATCTAACTTTACTGTCGTTGTAAATTGTAATCAGGTTGATACTTCATTATTTTCAACAGTCTTCAGGATTAGTTTTGGTTGCATTTTTAGTTTGTTTCAGCTGAAAAATGAATTTATTAAAAGCAAGAACCTCATTGACAAATTTGATTTTCCCAGAATTTCTATTGATAGTATGCAATCAATATGCCTTGATGAAGCGGGCGGAGAAAAGTTAGTTGATCAAACAATGCAGAAGACAACGTTTATACAACAAATGTTTGGGGGTTCTCTTCAGTCAAAGGTTTCACTTTTATTGCCAATACATTGGCAGATGCAATGAACATGCTGTTCCTTAGTTTACTTTTCTTGTTTATGAAAATTAATACGATCTGTGTTTACTGGATTTTTTCAGGTTCAGTGTATGAGGTGCCATCATGAGTCTCTATGTTTTGAGAATATGCTGGATCTTACAGTGGAGATACATGGGGACATTGAATCTTTGGAAGATGCACTTGCGCAATTCACAGCTTCTGAATTACTGGATGGAGAGAACAAGTACAAATGTAACCGGTTAGTTGGCTTCCATTGAAATAGCTTTCAGGATCGCTTCTGAACTAGAGGGCACATATCTGTTTTCTGCATAGCTATATGGTTTTCATCTTTCCTGGTCAAGGAAAACAAATATCTAATGCTTAGCAAGCATTTTGTGGGTTTAAAATTAATATCCCTCATTAGCGTGTTTGTAGAAGATATAGACAGTTTCTAAGATTACAGTTTGCATTTATGTCAAACTATTGTTCTATGTTGATCCTAATCCTGCGTCATGATGTCTCATCCTATGTGGTAAATTTTGATAGTTATTGGTTGTACTTTGTACTTTAGGAGTTAGAAAAGTACATTTTATTACAAGGTAAATTTATTAGGACTTAACCTAGATTGGTCTTAGTTTGGGAATATGAAGTGAGTAATCATTCCATCCGTGTAATCACATAAAAGACTCTTGAGAAAATGAAACAAGCAATTTGAATTGTTCTCGCTCAATTGCTGCTCTGAATTTCCTTCTATTGTGGATCCAATTTCTGATATGGCGTCAGAGCCTCAATGAAGCCAAGGAGAAGTTTCTCCAGGAGACACGGTGAAGCACTGATAGGAGCCAAAGGACTGTGAAAGTGCACAACACAGAATGAGACCAAGAAGATTGGTGCATGTTTGAGCAGATTTTCAGTGAAGAAGAAATTGCATGGCAGAGACACAGAGCTCAGCATGTACAGAATTTGAGGAATAGACTTTTTGAAGAGAGAGTCTTGAGGTCCTGGCACAGAATTCAGCTAATGCCCAGATTTCAAGGGATAGCGCACAGAATTCTAAGAAACAGTTCAGGAAATTTGAGGACAATGCACACAATTCAAAGAGAGTTTACAGAATTCAAGGAAAGTGCACATAATTTGAAGATACATTTGAAGACAGCACACTGAGTTCAAAGAGATAGACCACAAAAATTAGAAGACAATGCACAGAATTTGAAGAATTGTGTTGCCTCGTGGAAAGGCATAAATCACAAGACTGTCTGTAAGTTCCGAATTTATTTTTCAGAAGTAAATTGTTCAGAATTTTGCTCAGTATTGTTTGTTTTCTGGTGAGTGTTTGGCCGGCAGATAGGGCAGAAATATTTCTGCAAAATAATAGTGGCACATAGGGTATATTGGGTTATGCCAGACTGAAGTAGTGGTATATTATCATAGAATATTTTTTTGGGAGGTATATAAGTTTTTCCAAGTTTGTCTATTTTTGTCGTTGCTGTTTGGTGTTTTCCCATTGAAAGAGATAGGTAGTCTTTTAAATATATTATTGGACTATAGTCAGAAGTTCAATGGTCACAACTTAACTGTTTGGAGGTCTTACCTACCAAAAAGTGGGTAACCCATAGGAGAACACTTTTCTCTCTTTGGACAGCCAGCCAGTTAGCAACGCCATATTATCAGTACATGACATGATGCCAGGTTCCTCCACTTCTTACTCTGTTCAGATTTTTCTCTCTTCCGACATTCCTTCTTGAACGAAGTTGGGTCATCCATCGATAGGTACTTCAACCATTTTGTAATCACGTGCTTTGGATCAAGGGGTGGTTTAGATGATTGACCAATCTTGACTGTATTCTTGTTCTCTCACTTCATTTGGGAGGTTAGTCTTTGACCTAGTCTAGTGGTGTGAAAAGTTCATCTATCACAACAACTGGAAATTATTCTCCTAATTGTTAATTTTATTTAACAATTTATTTGCAATTTGCTATGGAAAATACCGAATAATTCACATTGTGATTTTCACAAATAAAAATGCAGAAGAAAAATAGCGCTGGAATTTGAGAAAATACTAGCACACACATAATTTGACACCGTTATTTTTGAACAAATGTCCCCGGAAAAACCGAACTTGGGAAAGCCGGGGAAATAGTGAGGGTTTTTATTATTATGCAACTGTGAATTATGAGTACAATCTATGGATTCCCAACTGGAAATCCAAACAACAAGAAAATCTGGGCAAAATTATCTATGGGAATTACCCTTCTTCCCCAAGCAACCCTGATACAACTTCCTTTAGAAAACTTGGCCTCTTGGTGCCCTTTGCGGCAGCCTCTCCGCTGCTATGTGTAGACCCTATGACGTTAAGCTTCTGATGAAGTTGTTCTGCCTTTCTCTGCTTGGGGAATTGCCTCTTCGACACTCTGGACCCTCTTCCCGGCCTCTGGAACTGAGAACGAATTTTCCTCCAGGTAAATCAAATTGCTTTTTGAAGCAATTGTGCAGTCATCTACACTGCCTCACTGGGAATAACTCGACCCTCTTGCTGCTGCCTCTCAGGATCTGGAAAAATTCCTTCGGATCACTGTCCCTTCCCCGCATTATCTCTGCTGCCTCACTTAATCTCGAACTCTCCGACAATTGACTATTGCTACTCTGGAAAATCAAATTCTCCAAGTGACTCTGGTGTAGTCTCCATCACCACATCGATCCCTTCTTATATCTCCCTGTTGGGACTCTAACGACCAAGATTAAATCTTAATTGATGACTCAAATAATTTTTGGATCGATTGCTGTGAGTTTCTAGAGAATTCTCACCTTGAATTAATTAATTATGTTTAATTAGCCATATTCCCTAAGTTTAGACCTAGGAAATATTGAAAAATAGGCTAATAATCTAATTAAGCCATCTCTAGGTGGAATTTCCAGAAACGATTTCTGGGTTATGGAGATCTCTTGTATTTAGCCTCTCCACCAAATTTTGTGGCTAGAACACATCCAATGCTACAAAAATTAACACTCCCTCTTAGCGAGGAATGTGTTCTAGTGCTGCACCCTCTGTCACAACACCCTGCCTTTGTATCATCCTCTGTCACGTTGTTGATGTCTTGCCACTATGACTTCTTGCCACTGCCCACCAACCATTGCGAAACTTTGATGCTGCATTTGTGCTGCTGCTGACCCTGCTGTATTGCTGTCAGCACTTCATCTGCATTGCAACTCCCTCTCATCTGTTGGTACTTCCACTGCAACATATGCAACTGAAAAACATCCAAAATACTAAATCAACTGTGTTCAGAATGATGCATATGTCTCTCGAGTATTTGACTGCTACTAGCTACTGCATTGTTTATTGAAGACTTTGCGCTGCTGCTGACTCTGCACTGCTGCCAACTCTACACTGCGCTCCCCAACATCTGACTGTTTCTAGTCTCCGCAACTGTCACTTTGGCATCTCATTGCATCAATTGCCATTGATCAATCCTGCTACTAAATACTATGGGCCTCTGTAGCCAGATAATGATCCATGAGGTGGACTCCTTAGTGGACCCTGCTCGTCTCTTTTGCTCTGACCTCTGATCTACTCACAATGCTGCTGCTATCTCTGCACTGCTGCTGCAACTACTACAATAATGAGTTTGATCTCTCAGAGCCTGAAGCACTAGCTTCCATAGGTTTGCTTCTTCTAAAGCGAGACTCTCTCTAAGTCTCGATTTCGCTTTGGGAAATCTCTCTGCTCCCTCCTGCACTGGAAACTGGACTGCAAAGCACTGGGAATCTTCTAGCTGGAGCTGCACTTATATACTGCAATTGGGCAATTCGCACTGCCTGTGTCACTGCAATTGTCTCCGGGGTACTGACTGCAGCTAGCTTTGCAACTGTCTAATGACATATTGCGTTTGTTGACACTGAACCTGCTACCATGATACTATGGGCTCCTGTAGCAAAGGTGATGGTCCTACTACAACAATCTGGAACTGATTTGACTGATCTCCTTGTTGCAATTGCACTGGACCCTGCCCATCTGGCACACTGGAGTCTCATACTCCTTCTCCAACTAGATCTGGTACCCCACTATCTCCTCTTAAGCCTAGTCCCTGGTTGGGACCCTTCCTTTCTTTGCAACTCACACTTCCTTCGACATCTTTCCTCCGGCAACTAGAAGTCGATCTACTGCCTAGATCTTCATTCTGGCTAACTCGCACGACCTCCTCTGGCAATCTTGTACAACCATCCCTGCAAAGCTACAAAATCTGGAAATTCAAAACTAGAGGAATAAACCTCGAAAATCTCCCTCTTTCCCTCAGCTCGGCTGCTGAATCTGTTGCTCATACTCCCCTCTGGAGTGAGAAAAAATGCTCACAACACTCGCCAATATGCAATGGAAAATCGAACTTCTGAAACTCGAAGTTCCCTATAAGAGAAATCTTCCCTCTGCTGTGTGTGCTTTTCTCTTCCACCCGACGCTGATTTCGCTGCTGCAAAATCCTCTGCGTCCAACCAAGGCGTATGCTCAGCGAAAATATGCGCTGCTACTACTCCCTCTAACTGCCGGAGTCACTATCTTGGGAAGCTCGACTTTTCTGCCAACCTGTAGCTGAAAATCAAACCCTTGCCCCAATAATTCAACCTTCTTGTTTGAGTACTATGCACTAAGTCACCCCGTTCATGTTCATGTTTGAGTTCGACGACCTTGAAATTCGAATAAAGTTCGACACCTAATTTTTTTTTGATAAAGTTCGGCATAAAATTCGACATATAGAAATTTGAAAAAACTATGTATATATATAAAAAATCAATTTTAAGTAGGCTGAAAAATAAATGTGACATTCATCTTTATAGATTCTATTGTATGTACTTTAGGCATATCTCAAAGAATCTAAAAATTTATGACAACTAGAAAAATTTGAATAAACCAAATTGAATTGCAAGCGAAGCTAATCGAATTTTTACCAAATTAAAAAAAAAAATTGTTCAACTTCGGCATTTAGTTCGGGTTCGAATTCAACATCAAGTTCATGTTCGAGTTCGGCATCAAGTTCGGCGAACAAAACCGATTTTGTTCGAAATCGTTTGAGGTTTGGCGAATTTCGAATCCCAAGGATAAAATTTGCCGAACTTGGTGACTTAGATTACGCAACACTAGAAAATTTGGGCTTGCTGCTCCCTTTGAAGTTTGAACAACGAAAATTTCTTCTCCGCTTCTAAGCTTCCCGGCTGATCGCTCACACTTTGATACCATGTGAAAATTTCATCTATCACAACAACTGGAAATTATTCTCCTAATTGTTAATTTTATTTAACAATTTATTTGCAGTTTGCTACAGAAAATCCCAAATAATTTAACTGCGATTTTCACAAATAAAAATGTGGAAGAAAGTAGCGCTAGAAGCTAAGAAAATACTATAGCACACACATAAATTGACACTGTTATTTTTGGACAAATGTCACCGAAAAAACCCAACTTGGGAAAAGTGGTGCAATAGTGAGGGTTTTTATTACTATGCAATAGTGAATTATGAGTACAATCCATGGATTCCCAACTGGAAATCCAAACAATAAGAAAGTCTGGGCAAAATTAACTATAAGGGAATTATTCTCTTCCACAAGTAACCCTGTCACAACTTCCTTCAAAAAACTCGACCTCTTGGACCCTCTACGTCAGCCTCTGCACTGCTATGCACAAACACTACGACGTTAAGCCTATGAACAACCTCTGATGAAGTCGTTCTGCCTTTCTCTAGTTGGGAAATCACCTCTCCGACACCCTAGACCCTCTCCCTGGCCTCTGGAACTGAGAACAAATTTTACTCTAGCTAAATCGAACCACTTTTTTGAGGCAACTGCGTAATCCTCTGCGCTACCTCATTGGGAATAACTCGACCCTCTTGCTGCCTCTCTGGGTCTGGAAAACTTCTTTCGGATCACTGCCCCCTCCCCTAACTATCTCTATTGCCTTAGTAAAGCTCGATATTTTCGGCAATTGAATGCTGCTACTTTGGAAAATTGAATTCTCCAAGTGACTCTAGTGTAGTGTCCATCACCACATCGATCACGTCTTATATCTTCCTGTTGCGACCCCAATGGCCAAGATTAAATCTTAATCGATGGCTTAGATTGTTTCTTGATCGATCACTGTGAGTTTCTAGAGAATTATTACCCTGACTTAATGATTTATGATTAATTAGCCATATTCTCTAAGTTTAGACTTAGGAAATATTTAAAAATCGGCTAATAATATAATTAAGAAATATCTAGGTGGAATTTCCAGAAACAATTTCTAGGTTTTGGAGATCTCATGTATTCTAGCCTCTCCACCAAATTTCGTGGCTAGAACACATTCGATGCTACAAAAACTAACAAGCGATACCTCCTTTGAGATGTAAGGGTTTTAGGAAGGACATTGCTGGGGAGGCTTTCATTAAAGTAGTGTATCTGTGATATTCTATACTTACGACTTTCCATCTTTCCCATTATTCCATCTCCATTCTTTGGGTTGCTGGTCATTGTGTTGATTTCTGGTAGCATCGGATGTGCTCTAAGTCTCAAATTTTGCAGGGAGGCTTGAACACATGTATTCCAAAATACCCATAAATCGTTTTGGGAAATTCCACCCGAATGGGGTTTTATTAAAATAATTAATTATTTTTAATGGTAGCCTAAGTGTAAACTTAGGGAATTAAAATAATTGAAGTATATTAATAGAATTGGGTGTGAATCTTCTAGAAAAAGACGAAGATCAAGTCAAGTTAATCTTAGCTCTTGATTATGTTTTAATCTAGGCCGTTGATTTCTCAACCAGAAGGTTATAAGAGAAGGCTTGATGGGCATTTGGAAAACACACTGAGTGAGTTTGGAGATCGATTTTCTCAAGTGAGCAGCTGGAGAAGATCATCGAGCTGATTCGATTGCAGTGAGGGAGAGTGCGAGCTGATTCGATTGCAGTGAGGGAGAGTGCAAGCTGATTCGATTGCAGTGAGGGAGAGTGATAGTTTCGGTTGGAAGATCTTTTCCTGAGTTGGGAATAAATCGCAAAGGATGCAAAAGAGGACGCAAAAGAGGCAGCGTAGGAGCTATGCTGGGCAGCGCAGTGCCACACAGAGGCGACGCTGAAGCCTTGTGGAGATCCGAATTTTCTATGAAGATCAGTCCGATCCAGTGCCAGAGTGCCAGGGTGTGAGATCGGAAGTGTAGAAGATCAACATCCAGCTAGCAGAACGACCAACAAAAGGAGGTGAAGCAGTGCCCAGCCAGAGTGACGTAGATCTGTGTAGAGGCAGCGTGGGGTTGTCCAGTTCAGTGTTCGGTCAATGTTGGATTTCTAGTGTTAGTGTGAGGTAATCCTCATTGTTTCTTTGTTAGTCAGAGTATCTGTGGATAGCTAGATTTGGGCATCATCTAGTTGTATTCAGAAACTTCTGCTGAATGATACAAACCCTCAGTTGCTGCATCGGTTTTCCTGCATTGGGTTTTTCCAAAGACTTAGTCCAAAAATAACGGTGTCATGTGTGTTTAATTTTCTTGCTTAGATCTTGTTTCCGCATTTAATTTTCTCAGTTTTTTAGTGAAGTTTGCAGTGTATTTGTTTGAGTATTTACTTGTAGAACACATTAAATATCTTGCATAACTTATCATTGATCAAGTAGGAGAAGTAATATCAGTGTGCTGCAATAGGATTCTAGGGGTTAGGAATTTTCACATGTATCAGAGTAGTGCAGTTTAAGCAAGAGAGCAGACCGGAAGAGTTCAACGTTCAAGAGAAAGAGGGAGATCGAAGACCTGTGTAGGAATCAGATCGAATCCCCAAGGGACTGCGCAGTCCATTGCCAGGAGGGCAAGATTTGCGAGGAAATCACTCTCTGAGTGTGTCGATAGAGAGGCAGGATTTTCCAATTCGTGATTTGCAGAGGCAGAGGGAGCAGCGCATCAATAGATTCAGCGCAGAGCAATCTACTGGTGGGACATAGTTTTTTGCTGCAGCAGTTGCTGGTGCAAAAAGCGTCGGAAGAAGGAAGAAGAAGCATATTGAGGGAATTCTGACCTGAGAGAATTTCTTACCCAAGAAATTCTGATTTCTTGTGTAGAAGAAGCAGAAACCGAGTTTTATTTGGCTTACTCCAGTAGGGAGTGCGTAGAGCCAGTTGTGTAGAGGGTTAGAGGCAGCGATTCGACATTTGCTTGGGTGAGATGGCAGCCACAAAGTTGCGTGATCAGGATCGGTTGGAGGGTGCCTTCAACTATGTAATCTGGAAGGCAAGGATCTCCTTCCTTTTAGACGACCATGATCTCAAGACCTTCTTAGACAGCGTGGTAACTGTCCCTGCAAATCCGGATCCATTGAAGGCCTACAAGAAAGACATGGCAAATGCCAAGTGATTGATCCTCGACGGAGTGAGGGATCACATTGTCTCACATTTTTCTGGCAAAGAGACTGCCAAGGAGAAGTGGGATGCATTGACTACGCTATACCAGGGGTCTTCCGAGAAGCGAAAGATGTTCTTGGAGGAGAAGATGCAATGTACGAGGATGCAGAAGGGGGAACACATAGATCCGTTCCTATCGAAGCTTCAAGATGTTCGAGATCAACTGGCAGCTATAGGCTCAACACCTCAGGTCACGATGATGGTTAGATTGGCCCTGAATTCAATCTCAAAATAGTGGCAATTCTTTGTCCAGAGTATCCTAGGCAAAGAGAAGTTGTCAGAGTGAGAAGGGATGTGGGCAGCTTTTTAGTAGGAAGAGAAGGAGAGACTTAGTCAAGTGCAAGCTTGATGGCAGTAGAAGCAGTGGGACAAAGCCCAAGGAGGAGGAGGAGAATGCAGCCCTTGCATCAAAAGGGCAATAGGAGCAGCAGAGGCAGAAGAAGGACGTCTCAAAGATCAAGAGTTTCCGGTGTGGTGAATTTGGTCACTATGCTACGCAGTGTCCTCTCAAGAAGGACAAGGATGAGAAACATGTTCTGCAGGTTGCAATCGCGAGGATCGAGGAGGAAGAGTTTGTGATGATTGCCCGCGTATCTCCAGGGGAGAATTGGGGTGATCTAGAACTGTAGTTCGAAAGAGTTGTAGTTGGGAACTTGGGTAGGATCTTGAGGAGTCCACCTCTTGGATCAATACCTTGCTACAAGAGCCCATATCAAAAGTAGCAGGATGGACTAGTGTCAGTTGGTGCAGAGGAGTGTCGGAGTGACAGTGCAGTAGCTAGAGAGCGCCAGGGTTTGAGCAGCGCAAAGCAGAGTTGGAAGTAGTGAAGATGGTATAGAGCAGTGTCAGCAGCAGCACAAAGGCTTCAGAGGGTCAGCGTAGAGACTAGTAGCATTCAGATCTTTAGTATCAGATGCATCATGATGAACACTTAAATAAGTATTTTGGATGTTTTTCTGTTGCAACAATAGTAGAGTTGCAGTGAAAATGCAGTTGGAAGCAACATGCAGAGTTAGCAACATCACAGATGCAACATCACAACAGTTTGTGGGCAACAATGTCAGACATCAGCAGTGCGGAGGGAGATGTTACAGAGTCAGAGTGATGCTTCAGTAGGATGCATTACTAGAGCACATTCCTCGCTAAGAGGGAGTGTTGAGTTTTGGTAGCATCGGATGTGCTCTAAGTTTCAAGTTTTGCAAGGAGGCTTGGACACATGTATTCCAAAATACCCAGAAAGTGTTTTGGAAAATATCACTAGGATGGGGTTTTATTAAAATAATTAAATATTTTTTTAATGGCAGCGTAAGTCTAAACTTAGGGAATTAAAATAATTAAAGTATATTAATAGAACTGGGTGTGAATCTTCTTGAAAAAGATGAAGATCAAGTCGAGTTAATCTTAGCCCTTGATTATATTTTAATCCGGGCCGTTGATTTCTCAACGAGAAGGTTATAAGAGAAAGTTTGATGGGCATTTGGAAAACACACTGAGTGAGTCTAGAGATTGATTTTCTCAAGTGAGCAGCATAGAGCAACTAGAGAAGATCATCGAGTTGATTCGATTGCAGTGAGGGGCAGTGATAGTTCCGGTTGGAAGATCTTTCCCGAGTCAGGAATACCTCACATAGAAGGCATAAAAGAGGACACAGAAGAGGCAGCGTAGGGGCTACGTTGGGCAGTGTAGTGCCACGCAGAGGCAATGCTGAAGCCTTCAGGAGATCCGAAGTTTTGTTGAGGATTAATCAAATCTAGTGCCGGAGTGCCGGGGTGTGAGATTGGAAGGGCAGGAGACCAACATCCAGCCAACAGAATGACCAACAGAAAGAGGTGAACCAGTCCCCATCCAGAGTGGCGGAGATCTGCTGAAAGGAAACGGGATCTGTCCAGTTTAGTGTTTGGTTAGTGTCGGATCTCCAGTGTTAGTGTGAGATAATCCTCATTGATTCTCTGTTAGTCACATTCTTTGTGGATAGCCAAATTTGGGCATCCAGTTGTATTTAGAAACTTTTGCTTAATAATACAAACCCTCAGCTGCTGCATCGGTTTTTCCACATTGGGTTTTTCCAGGGATTTAGTCCAAAAATAACGGTGTCATGTGGGTTTAATTTTCTTGCTCATATCTTTTTTCCGCATTTAATTTCCGCAGTTTATTTAGTGAAGGTTACAATGTATTTGCTTCAGTATTTACTTGTAGAACACTGTTAATAACTTGCATAATTTATCAAGTAGGAGAAGTAATATTAGTTTGCTGCAATAGGATTCTGGGAGTTAGGATTTTTCACACATTGGTAATGGGGATTGGCACTCTCTCATCCTCATTCACGAGTCTCCGAGCCCAAAAAGTTTGTCGTAGAGGTTGATGCAAGTAAAAGAAAGTTAAAAGTATAAGAAAACCATAATGAAAGAAAAAGATAAAATGGAAAAGATGGCTGGGACATTTGATTAGCGTGTGGGCAAAAGCCTAGCATGAGCTCTACCCCCTAATTAGCCATCACTCGGTTCCTTGAGCACATGATGTTCCATCTATAAAAGGAACCCTTGTATTGTTCCAAATTTGATGAGCGAGAAATTGACTCATAATTAAGGGGTATTAAGTGCTAAATCCGAAAAAGCAAGCTTGGGGTCTGGAGCTATGCACCCTAATCAAAGCAACTTCTTTAAGAAGTAAAAGGTGCGCTAGAGGGGTGGAAAAAAGTGGCTGAGGAAAGGGGTAACTCATCCCTCCATGATTGCTCTCTCCTTACATCTATACATGCAGGATGTTGGACCACCATTAGCTGCTCACTTGGCTATGGTCCCTACCGTGAAGTCATTCTTACTCCATTTCCACCATTTTTAGGTACACTTATGGATTGATGGGCTAACTTGGGACTTGTCACTTCCCCTATGGGTTTGGAAACACCTAATGGGGTTATCTATGTAACCATTTGTAACATAAGGAGGTAACACTTTACCCCAAATCATGTTTGACAGTTCGAGTTTCCCCCATGAAGCTTGGTGTTGGAGATATTGATGATGTGCCTAGTGGACACAAGATGCCCCAAGGTTGGCCTTGACATTGTTTGATGGGCATCACTTGTTTTGGAGCCCAGATGATGATGGTCATCCTTGTGATTACAGGGGAAGGCTTACACATCACTTTGGAGTCCCGACGCTTGAGTTAGAGAGTTGCACGTCACCCCTTCTATCCTTTTGAAAGAGACGTTGGGCACCATGGAGATGTTGTGTTGGCATGGAGGCACTTTGGAGGCATGTCCATGATCTAGGAGCTACATATTGGAGTATGGAACACTCATTAGCTCACATGACACCTATTTGTGGCATTTAGAGTTGACTTGGATGATGATGTCATGCTTGAGGAGGATTTCTCACACACATGTGGGAATTTATGGCATTTTTGTTGTGCACAATGCTCATCTCTAGAGGTGCAACGTTGGGGCCACAAAGTCATGTTCGCTCACAGAACAGGGAAAGGTACCCCCTGGAACGTGTTAAAGCTAGGATCTCTGCTGCATGTATGCTACTACCCAAAAAAGCTCGCAAGATCAAGTGAGATCAACTTCTTTAGGGACATAAAACCATTAAATTATTAGAATGGACCATGATGTCGTTCAGATTGTACAGGCACGATGCGACAACGACTTAGGTCGGGGGCTGTCACTCTGATCCTCGACCTCCCCATTCTAGTTGTCTCCCAACAACATGGTATGGGTGGTTGTCCCTATGGAATATATAAATGCAAGATTCGTTGGCAACCAAAAAGTCTGGGAGACATGGTTGAATGACCTAGCCACTTGGTTGATTTTAGCAAGTTTTGAGATTAGATTGAATTATTAATGAGACCAATGCCTTGTGGAGTCAACTTGCTTTAGATTAATTAAGGGCCAAATGAGGGGATGAACAACCTCTACTTGATAAATGCTTGACTATCCTATATGAAATGCAAATTCTACAAACTAGGTGAAATGCAAGAATCTTGGTTAATTTTAATTAAATACCTAGCTAAATGTATCCCTTGATCTTTATCTATATTAAGCCTAGACTCTAAAAGTAAGTGGCAGAGGGAAGTCAAGATGAAGCACGCAAGGGATTGATTAACGATCCCTCTCCTTGAAATCTAACATACTTGGTGCCTCCAACGCTGCAAAGACTGTGGCTCGATTGCAAGGTCACTGTTTTAAATACTAGAGAGCCTAGACGTCTCAAGCAAAGATGGAAGGGTGTTCTTTTATCTCTATCAACCAATCTTATGCTTGGAGGTAAGTTATTAATGCAATACTAATTCTAGGATGAGGTGTGTTAACACTCAAAACAGCAGGGGACCTAAAGGGGTTCCTAATAGGGCAACTGCTAGACCAAGGGCAACGATGGAGGCTTAACCCACTATCACCACGGCTAAGACTCCCTGCTCTTTACAAACTTTCACCGATGGGAGGGATCCCGGTAGTGTAGGAATCACTTATAAAGTATATGTCAATGGATAGGTGGAAAGTGACCCTGGAAACCCTTTCCCTAGGATGGAGTGAAGAATGGAGCTTGCTTGCTCTTCAAGTAAGGGAATTTTTCCACTAGGGGTAAGGGATGAGGATTGGAGGGTTGAAAGAGAAGGAATGGGCTTATAGGCGAGGTTCTCAATCCCTATAATCCTTGGGAAACTTGGATTCCCAAATGGTCCTTGTCAAATAATCCTTATTGAGAAGTGGGACCACACAGGGCCAAGTGGACCTAGCCGAGGTTCGGGGATGGAATACCACACCCAATGATGCTCCTATCCTGGACAAGGTGAAAGGAAAGCACCAAACAAGAATATTTACTTCAAAAGGTTGAATTGATCCTGTTGAGGTCTAGCCTTGGGGATGCTTGGGAAAAATTCGGTCCTTGAGCTAGGGCTTAAGATTCCTGGGGATTCGACCATTAGAATTGCCTCAAATTCAATTCTCGGGAAATTGATGCCCTAGGTGACCTTTGAGGGCTAGACCTGGAAAAAGGGTGTAAAATGTGAAAAGGATGACCGCCCTCTTTAGGGATCAGTGCCTAATCTACTTGGGGATATGGAGTCAAGGATGATTGATTAATAACTTGGTTTCTTGATCAATGAGGCCCAAAAAGTCAGCGTCATCCAATGTTGAGAGAAAGAAAAGAAAAGTGTGAAGATATTAAAATAAACAAAAATTATAATATCAGAGACATAGAGAATAGAGACATGACGAAAAAGGCTTCTGAGCCTTAATGTATTGTATTCCTCACATTGACATATCAAATAATGATAATGTTACAGTGTATAAATGCATCAGGAGAATGTCTCAAGATAGTGCGTCTATCTTGGACACAATCACTTTGGTTGATTGAATATCTCAACCACACACTAATCTAGGAGCCTAACTAGTTGGTGAGAATCTCTCAACCAACTAGACTTAAACAAACTCCAACTTTTGAGGAACTAACCCATTCTAGAAAAGTAGGAATAAATCCAACTTTTATGATTTTAACTATTTTTAATATTTTGGACTTATTATTGTTTTTATGAGTGTGTGGCTAATATCCCCGCCTCAATCATAAGGTCCAAAGTAAGAAACTGGTACCATCTCCAAGTACTCACGCTGAAAGTGTTGAGTTGATATTCAATGAAAAATTCCCTGAAAAACCACCAAAATAGGATGCTGAAAACTCCGAAATCTGAAGAGAACAAATCAATAAACATGAATCAACTACAAGTTTGATACATCTCTGAAATTTGCTTGACAACTCCATCAAATGCCAAGCTGTAATGCAAAAGGATCCATCTGTCTTTTCCTTTCAATCAACATCCTAATCGCTTGTCCATTGACAAAATGTTGATAACGTCCAGTGTCGAATTTGTTGATGATGTAAGCACTGCCCACTGGTTACTTTGATGATGACCGCCCACTTGTTGCTTTGATTTTGACCGCCCACTTGATGCTGTCAAAACTGCTCACTGGCTGCTTTTGTTGATGTTGTCGAAACTTTCAGTCTGATAACGACATTCAATTCCATTATCATTTCCCCCCTTTGTCAGCTGAAAGGAGAGACAATCACCTACATTTGATTTCTAAACTCCCCCCTTCAGGTGTAGGAGAGTTTCAATGTTTTACACTCCCTTTCAAGTGCATGAGAGAACCATCTTCATTTGATTGTTGGCTGCAATAGGTGAGACTGAATTATGTGGTAAAACTTATACAATCTATTTACTGTTGACGACCATTCCCAAGGATCAATCTATGCATAATTGATCTTCAATCTGGCTGGTTAGTTTTGTTTGCGAGATTTCTCTAATGAGTGATTCTGCTTGCCACAATGGAGACAAGGATGGAGATCAAAACAATGATCTTCCATATGACCTGTTCTTTGACAATGTTTGCATTTGGGATTTTCTTCAACTTTCTCATGGCTTTCTGATCTTACTTGATCAAGAAACCTTGCATTGATGAACTTGATTGGTTTTGAATAATTTGGGATATGCAAGTTGTTGTCATCTTTGTCATATCCTAAGCCACATCGATTTTTGTTGCATTGGATTTCTTCCCATGGCTTGATGATTGGCTTGGAAGAAGAAAGTTGAACTTGATCATGAACAACTTTTACACTTGAAGTTGTCTGTTTGGGTGGCTTTATTTGTTGCAAATCATCTCGTTGTAGTTTTGACTCCAACTGAAGAAACTCAATTGTCTCAAGCAGTGTTGCGAACATCTCGATAAAATCTTGATTTTATCTTGAAATCACGATTTTTTGGCTTAGCCGATGTTTGCCGATTTTTAAAGAATTTTTTATGGTATCTTCATTTTGTCGATTTTTCCCGATATTTTCCCGATTTTCCCGATTTTGTGGTTTTCCATACCCTTGCCGATTTTATCCTGATGCCGATGTTCGCAACATTGGTCTCAAGTGCCTGATGTAGATGCATTTTAATATCAGTTAGAGTCACTTTTCTGATTTTCATCGTGTCTTTAGCAGTGGATAGGATCAGATTGTTAAGAACTTGTAACAACTGAATGATTTTCTCCATGTGAACTCGCTTGCTTGATTTTGTGAACTCGCTCGCTTGATTTGAACTTGCTTGATTTTGTGAACTTGCTCGCTTGATGCTTGCTTGATTGGCGCTTGAATTTTACGCTCGCTTGATGCTTGCTTGATCGTCACTTGAACTTGTGTTAATAATTGAATGTTTGAATTCGAGCTTGCTTGCTTGATTTTGCTTCAATAGAACGAGGGTGTCGGATACTACCGAAAATGCACCCAAAAATGAATTTTTACAATGACAAGTTCAAATGACTTAGACTTTGCAAGAAATCAACCTCCTATCAATTTTGCTTAATGACTCGTTTAGGATGTTAGGCTCAACCGAGAATCCACCTAGTACAACTCCAATGCAACTTAATAAGTTAACTTGCAAATTATTGTTTGCAAGTTACAATTTAATTTTGTTTCGAGTTGACTTTTACAAAGAATGGTTGCAAGTGAATTGTTCAAAAATTGATGTTGAATTGATGCAAACGTTGTTGATGTATACTTACCTTGGAATGTTGATGATTTCTCAAGTTTTTTCTTTGCATCTTCTTAATTGTGGGTGTTTGAACACGTGTTTTGCATGTTTGTCCTTACTGGTATCTTCTTGATTACAGATGCTTTAAACTCCTTTAGTGTATAGTTGTATGATGAAAAAATTGCAACTATAGTGGCAAAAACTAGACACAAAATACCATAAGCCTCCAAACAAAAATATCACCATCACATCTAGGAGGTTTGAAAAATCCTTTTAGTGGTTGAGTTAATGTACATTCAGTTTTGAAGACAAGTTGGTTCAAGAGTTTGCGAGCGTGGTATTATCATTGCTTGAGAAGTTTCAATGACAATGTTGTGAAGGTGAAGGTTAATGTACTTCAATATTTAATAAAAACATATATTTTTTTGTGGCGTTGACTTGTCCTAGATCCATCTGAAATCTAAATAAGAGTATCTTAGGAATACTTCAATGGCATGTGATGGTGATTTTTCTGTTTGGAGGCTTATGGTATTTTGTGTCTAGTTTTTGACACTATAGTTGCAATTTTTTCATTATACAACTATACACTAAAGGAGTTTAAAGCTTTTGTAATCAAGAAGCTACAAGTAAGGACAAACACACAAAACACGTGTTCAAGCACCCACAATTAATATGTTGCCAAGCACGAACTCAAACAATCATCAGCATTCCAAAGCAAGTTTACATCAAAAATCAACTACATCAACAACATTTGCATCAATTCAACATCAATTTTTGAACAATGCACTTGCAACCATTCTTTCTAAAAGTCAACTCAAAACAAAATTAAATTGTAACTTGCAAATAATAATTTGCAAGTTAACTTATTAAGTTGCATTGGAGTTGTACTGGGTGCATTCTCGGTTGAGCCTGACACCCTAAACTAGTCATTAAGCAAAATTGATAGGACGTTGAGTGCTTGCAAAGTCTAAGTCATTTGAACTTGTCATTGTAAAAATTCGCTTTTAGGTGCATTTTCAGTGGTATCCGATACCCTCATTCTATTGAAGAAAAATCAAGCGAGCGTGAAATTCAAACGACGATCAAGCAAGCATCAAGCGAGCGAGTTCGCAAAATCAAGCAAGTTCAAATCAAGGGAGCGAGTTCACAAAATCAAGCAAGCGAGTTCACATGTGGAAAAAAACATTCAGTTGTTACAGGTTCTTAACAATCTGATCCTATCCACTAATGAAGACATGGTGAAAATCAGTAAAGCGACTCTTGCTGATATTAAAATGCATCTACATCAAGCACTTGAGACAAGTGAGTTTCTTTAAATGGAGTCACAACTACAACGATATGAGTTGCAACAGAAGAGTGATGTTTCTGAGCCATTCGACCATACAAATGCAGATAAAGATGATTCCAAGCCACTCAGGCATACAACTTCGAGTGTAGAAGTTGTCCATGATCAAGTTCAACTTTCTTCTTCCAAGCCAATCATCAAGCTAAGGGAAGAAATCCAATGCAACAAAAATCGACGTGGCTTAGGATATGACAAAGATGACAACAACTTGCATATCCCAAATTATTCAAAGCCAATCAAGTTCATCAATGCAGGGTGTCTTGATCAAGTAAGATCAGAAAGCCATGAGAAAGTTGAAGAAAAGCCCAAATGCAAACATTGTCAAAGAATAGGTCATATGGAAGATCATTGTTTTGATGTCCATCCTTGTCATCATTGTGGTAAGCATAATCACTCATCAGAGAAATGTTGCAAACAAAACCAACTAGCCAGATTGAAGATCAATTATGCATGGATTGATCCTTGGGAATGGTCGTCAACAGTAAAACGATTGTATAAGTTTTACCACATAATTCAATCTCACCTATTGCAACCAATAGTCAAATGAAGATGGTATTTTTCGTGTACTTGAAAGACACTGTACAACAGTGAAACTCTCCTACACCTGAAGGTGGAGAGTTCATAAATCAAATGCAGATGATTGTCTCTCCTTTTCAGCTGACAAAGGGGGGAAATGATAATGGAATTGAATTTGGTTGTTAGACTGAAAGTTTCGACAACATCAATAAAAGAAACCAGTGAGAGGTTTCGACAGCATCAAGTGGGCGGTCAACATCAAAGCATCTAGTGGGTGATCATCATCAAAGTAGCTAGTGGGCAGTTTCGACATCATCGACAAATTCTCCAGTGGGCGTTATCAACATTTTGTTAGTGGACAAGCAGTTAGGATGTTGATTGAAAGCAAAGGATAGATGGATCCTTTTGCATTGTAGCTTGGCATTTGATGGAGTTGTCAAACAAGTTTAAGAGATGTATCAGACTTGCAGCTGATTCATGTTTATTGGTTTTTTCTTTTCAGATTGGAGTTTTCAGAAACAAGTTTTAGAGATGTATCAGACTTGCAGCTGATTCATGTTTATTGGTTTTTTCTCTTCGGATTGGAGTTTTCAGCGTCTCGTTTTGGCGGTTTTTTAGGCAGGTCTTCATTGAGGATCAACTCAACAGTTTCAGCGTGAGGACTTGGAGAAGGTATCGGGTTTCTTAATTTGGACTTATGATTGGGGGGGGGGAATATTAGCCTCACACTCATAAAAGAAATAATAAGTCCAAAAGATTAAAAATAATTAAAATCATAAGAGTTCGATTTATTCCTACTTTTCTAGAATGGGTTAGTTCCTCAAAAGTTGGAGTTTGTTTAGGTCTAGTTGGTTGAGAGATTCTCTCCAACTAGTTAGTTTCCTAGATTAGTGTTTGGTTGAGATATTCATAGAACAAAAGTTATTGTTTCCATGATAGACGCACTATATTGACACATTCTCCTGATATATTTATATATGGTAACATTATCATTATTTGATATGTGAATGTGAGGAATACAATACATTAAGATATTAAAATAAACACAAATCAAAATATCAAAGACATAAACAACAGAGACATGGCAAAAAAGGCTTTTGAGCCTTAATGTATTGTATTCCTCACATTCACTAATCAAATAATGATAATTTTTCAATATATAAATACATCAGGAGAATGTCTCAAGATAGTGCCTCTATCTTGGACACAATCACTTTGGTTGAGAGAATATCTCAACCAAACACTAATCTAGGAGCCTAACTAGTTGGAGATAATCTCTCAACCAACTAGATCTAAACAAACTCCAACTTTTGAGGAACTAACCCATTCTAGAAAAGTAGGAATAAATCCAACTTTTATGATTCTAATTATTTTTAATATTTTGGACTTATTATTGTTTTTATGAGAGTGTGAGGCTAACAAAGTAGTGACCTTCAAGCATTTATACTTCAAAGCAAATGATGCAAGCTTATCGAGATAAATAATCTCTCGGACATTTCATTCATATAACATTGACCCATACATTAAATTAGCTAAAAGCCTAAAACATGCTTAATTCCACATTTCAATCATGCAACAACTAGCCATCATTTTAGAAGTATGTAGCAATAAGAATAAAAATGTTAAAATTTATTTACAACGTTATAGAGTATATCCAACCAACATTTCGTTTGCAAGACAAAGCTCCAAGACAAGAAAAATAGCCCAAATCCATACATCAAAATTCATCTATCTCTAAAAATGTCCACCAAAGAAAAAAAATGTGAAGATTTCTATGATTAGAGAGATCCCAAGTCAAGTGATGATACAAATGAATATATCTAACATCAATATATACCCTCTTAAGGAGTTCGAATTAGTCTATGGGCCTACATTAGCTCCTAATGATAAAATAATGTGCAAATAACACCCCTATTGGTGACAAGCCCACCAAACTAGCTTAAAATGGAAAAAAATAAGCATCACAGGGGGCTAAATAATAATGTATACATGTCGTGGGACCTTCCAGAGGCTTAATAATGTCCCGGAATGCCATAATGAGGAATAAATTCCTTGGAATATGATGGAAAAGAGGGTGGCCCCTTGTTCTCCAAATAGTAGACTTGTGGTGCTACCAGTGGGTGTGGGGGCACACAAATGACCCCATGGGTCTCCATATGAATCAAATATGCCTATAAATCCTCTGCAAGGGCTCGAGTGATGGAATGAATGCTGACATGACATTGTACAAGTCCCATGACGCCTGCGAAGACTGTGGGGCTCCTGTGCGGCCTGCTGGGTATAGTGTACCAAACAAATCGCCATCATCCCAAAAGTGGATTGCTAGTAGCCCCTAAACGTCAATGAGGATCCGTGGAGTGCTATTTGTTGCTGTGGAGGCCCATGGCTCTCTATGCATCCCCTATGTGTGCCAATGTGGCTCTTTGGGGGTTAGGATCCCGTATACGGATACCAAACCCAAATGGAAACCATCTGCAATCCTGTCTAAAATCTAATGTGGCCCGTATGCTTATAGTACGACCAGTCATTAGAATAATTGTGTAAAATAGTTTACAAATCATGGATAACGAAATGGACACTTCACAATGGCATGCGCTTCCGTAGTGGGCTTTGGCATGTGCTAGTCTCTCCATATTCCAAAAGGGGGTTAGCGATGTACCTTATTAAATGGTTTCGGTCCTTAAAGAGGATAGTATTTCCAAGTTACATCCTTTGAATGGGGGTGGCAAGTGAACAATGTTACCGATGAAATAGGTAATGTCATTGTTACCTACTTTTTGAAGTATCAAGAAAAACCCCTGATTTTGAAAAAGTGGCGATGCAGAATCAAGAAAAAAAAATTTGAGCATGTTTTTGGCTCTTTTAAGTTTTTTTCATTTTGTTTTTTTTTTTTTAAGTGAAGTTTTTTATGTCGATTTTGAATAGTGGTGGTGTATCATCACCAACGTTTTTTTATAGGATTGATTTTGACACTATAGATTTTCTTCTTCTTCTGTGAGATGTTTATTTTTAAGTGCATTTATGTACTTGTGTTTTAAAAACAAAAAAAATAATTTTTTTAAAAATAAAAACTTGTAATGATATCTTCACTTTTTCACATACATAAAAGATGGAAAAAGGGTCAATATTCTAAAGTTTATATTTTCTACATGTTTATGTATTGTTAAATAATTTTTCAATGCAAATAAAAAAATTGTCGCTAAAAAACCAATATTTTGAACCATATGACAAAAAAATACAAATTTTCAATATAAATACAATGAAAAAAATACACTTTTATAGACTTTTTGTTGGAAAAAACATGTTAAATAAACTAATTTTTTGGGAGAATCTTAACAAAAAAACTTAAGAAAATAACATTTTTATTGAATTTTATGTCAAAAAATAATAGCAATCACATGTTTTTTGCAAAGAAAAAGGGTTGTTCTCATAAAATATCAAACTCTAAACATTACAAGTAAAACTGATTAATATTTCTAAAAAATAAGCTTTGTTTGCAAGCATAACTTAAACATCATCAACAATATCAACTAATACATCTTCAACATCATCTAGAACAGCATTGATGGCTTCTTCCGCATCATTTTCTTCTTCATTTTGATCATTGTCGTCTCCTAATGGATCTTTCATGTCAGAGAATCTTCCAAAGTGTCCCTTTCCAATCATTTCATATAATGGTGGTTGAGGTTCCTTTGCTTTTTTTGCCACACATGATTCATTAAAATCTCCTTTCCTCAAACCAACTTCTTGCTTCGCATCTGGAAGGAATTTAAGAGCGTTAATTATTTGTTGAATAAATTTGCATTGAACTGGGTCTTTCTCAATGGCAATGCAATTTCTTTCTTTTAGTAGACAACATGCTAGTGTTGTACCTAATCATCGAGCACAAAAAAAAGAAGTAAGAAAATTAGTATGGAGACATAAAAAGTAAAAAAGACAATATTTAAATTTAAATTTGTATAATAAAACTTATTTGAACCTGAGAAAATCCAAAACCCATTTTCCTTCATTTGAACATAGATCTATAAGATAGTTAATCAATGCTTGTGGTTTTTGATAAATGTTAATTATATCTTCTTTTGCATCTTTATCCTCATATGTTAGTTTTCTTGCAATTGCATCATAAACCAATACTTGACTATGATTCTTCCCATCTACTCGATTCATAATAATATGCTTATAACTATCGTCTTTTGTTCAACATTCAACATGGATGAACTCACAATCATTTATAATAGGCTGATCTTGGAAGAAACAATATTTGACTTTTGTCTGTAACATAACATAGTAAAAGTTCAATTAAATTTTTCACGAATAAATTTTTTTAGGAGGAATCAAACATACAATTTCAAAGTCTTACCATGTAAGTTGCATCCTTGAGTTTGCTTTACCCTTGAAGCTTGTTAATAACATTGGAAACTGTGTCTGAATGAAATGTCTCAAATCGTCAAAGTGGTGATGTTGTCACTTCTTGAAAACCTGTAACCACTTTACTAAAAGCTTGATAAGTATATGGCTCTTTATCATATTCAATGTCTGGGAAATTGAAACCATGAGGAATATCTGCAATAACTAGGCCATATTCCCTTTTAGGTATTAGTGATGCAATGTCTTCACAGTCACCTTGTATTATTTGATATTGGACACTATTGAGCCCATTCCAAATGTAATGATTAAGAGTAGGATCAAGTTCAACATTCATAAGACGCTTCCTTCTCATGTTCTCCATCTTAATTTTTTCAATAAAGCTTTTGAAAGTCTCTGGTACTCCATTTCCATCCTTCTTCGACATCTTTAATGATATATATATATATATATAATAAAAATAGTTTAAATATGAATAAAATGAATTTATAAATCAACATATCTTATTGAATGCAATATAAAACTTTTTTAGTGTTGATGTAGAACTTGCTTCTGGGTAGTTGCGTACAACATCATCCCAACTGTCTTCATTCAACATTTTAACCATGTGTTTTTGTATTTTCATAATTTTTTTTTGACTGAATAAATCAAGTTAAAAGTGTTAATATACTGACATGTATAACAAATTCTACCAACATCATTATTTTTTATTTAAAATAAAATTATAATGAAAGAAAAATAAGAAATAATTCAAGAAACTTACTTTTGAAATTCTGCACACATTTTTTTCCATTGATAATTCACCCGACATCACAGGAGCTAATACTGATTTGACTAATTTATCATCCTTCAAACCTTGCATTGTTCTCCAAGGTGTGATAGTCATATCCGCTGGAATCTGCTTCATTCCAGGACCCCCCTTACTGTTGGTACATATTATGGGTTTACTCTTTCTAACCTTCTGATTTTTTATGGAAATATTCTCCCACCGATCAAAAATCTCATCAATCAAATCCCATACCTCCCCAGTGCTAAATTCCAACTGAAAAATGTTATCTGTGCCTCCGAAGAAATTATATTCAATTTTCCTTCTTTTGCTTTTTTTCATCAATTTGATAACCTGTTTCCATTAAACATTCCTTTCGAAATGTTACACTAACTTGTGTCTTATCCCCACCACATTTTTCTATGAATTCATTATGAATAAATCTGACCCTTTGGATGAAAGTCATTTTCATTTTGTACTCATTATCTGCATTATGATCCCATGCCAATAACTTTGATTCTATTTTTGTTAAGCCAGCGTAAATGATGCATTTCACTGTTTGAAAAAGATAGTTATTGGGATATTCTGCAATCAATTGTCTCTTAGCCTCTATCGAATGGTTCCCTCCAATTACGTAATATTTATAATCAAAACATTTTGTCTTGTCAAATGCTTGTTTGTTGGGAACATGACATGGATCGACAAGAACCACATAATCCACCACATGCGCATATGGATTGAACCTGAACAATGTTTTCAGATTATGTACATGTAGGTGATGGGCCTTTCTAATTTGATATTGAGATTGTCCTCCATCTAGGCCATAAAATTGGTTAACATTAAGCTCAAATGTTTGGCCACCAAGAATTAATTTATTCTTCCTCAACTCTTGTCGAATAGCATTTTGTTTTGTTTTAATAATGCCATCCTCTAGCTCAGTACCTGGTGTTATGATTTCTCTGCTTCCGTGAGAGCTTTCAATTTGTTCTTCACTGCTTCACGACCTTTACAGGTTCACCAATATTTGATTTCCTAGTCTTATTGGATAACATATCAGTGTTTTTATAAACAAGCTTTCCTTCATGAGATAAAAGAGAGACATCTTTGACGATTTTTCTTTTTGGTGTCTGATCCGTTTTCTCCTTTTGCACAACAGTTCTAATCTCCTCTTCACTAATTCTATCATAATTTTCTGTTTCATGTTCGACACCTTCAAAAGAAACATGTTTAAGTTTACTAGATTGACCCACATTAGTGACTCTTGGTTGATCCCCTCTTTGTACTGTTGGAGTGTCACGAGCTATTGCTCTTTGCTTCAATTTCCTTTCCTCTGCTTTGTCTTTGTGAAAAGTGTTGATCACATCCATAACATTTGGCACTAACATATAAATAACTTCAAACATGTTTGAAAGAATCGGAACAAAATCCTATGAAACAAAATAAAACATGTCAATGATCAATAATTTATAAAAAATTGAATCATCCTTACAATAATGCATAGAGGAAATAAAAATAAGTGCACTTACAATGTTATTTGCAATGTTGCCTGATATTTCTTCAGAAAATTTTGAAGATATTTCATCTATCTCATACTTGACAATTGATAGACGATATCTAACCTTCTCACGTTTTCGAGCCTTCCTTGCAAGAACATAAATAGTGTTTGTATTCAGGACCATACATATGTCTCGTACTCTGCCCATCACATCATATGGCTCATTTAAGTCAATCATACCACAAATCAGATAGATGTGTATATCACCCTCCGTTTCACTGTCTTCAAGATACCATGAGAAATCAGTTTTATCTATTTCATGGGCGTTCTTCCAATCAGAAATAAGCTTTAATGAACCTGGTGCTCCTATTAGTGTGTGCAACAATGTCCTTATTGCGTCCAATAGTGTCCATGGTGCGTCCAATTGCAACTTTAGATTTGGGAGTTGTATCCATAGTGCGTCGAGCTGCAGCGGTAGATTTGAGAGCTGCTGCTCTAGGTGCAGAAACATTCACAGAAATCTTTTTTGATGCTATTTTCCTGATAATATATATATATATATATATATATATATATATATATATATTAGTTAATGGAAAAATATTGCGGATAAAATAAATTTAATAAACAAAATTTATTTCTAAAATTAAATAGCTTGAAATTAAAATAGTAAAATTAACTATAAAAATTTTCATTTAAAAACAAAATATTATAAATCATATGTATATATATCTATATAATATGTTTTGAATACATTTTATAAAAAATTAAAAAATTGTATAAAACAATTTAAAAAAAAATAAACTATTATTTTCAAACTTCAGTTTTTGTTTAATATTTAAAAAAAACCAAAAAAATTACTAACTATTTATAACAAATGTTAAAATTAAATTTTATTTTTTTCAAGGCAATGATTTTATTAAAAAAACTTATAATCTTTTAATATATTTTAAAATTTATTTTTACATTACATAGCATTTGAATAAAAATAAACAAAATAAAATAAAATAAAAATTTATTTTACTTTACATAGCAATTAAATAAAAAATTATAAACTTAAAATTATAAAAAATTAATATAAAAGTTTATAAATTTATAATTTTTTAATATATTTGAAGATTACAAATTTCTATTTCACATTACATAGTAATTAAATAAAAACAAACAAAATAAAATAAAAGCAATTAAACAAAATAAAAGAAAAAATTAAATTTTTTATAATGTTGTTTAAATGCTTAAATTTAAAAAAAAAATTAAAAAAGAAATTTAAATATTTAAATGTTAAAAACAAATGTTATAATATTATATATATTTTTTATTTTTTTAATTGTATTATTATATAGTTTTTTTTTTTTATTAATTTATTATATTGTTATATTAAAACAAATGTTTTTTTATTTTTATTTTTTATTTATTTTTGGTTCTAATTTAAATTTATTATATTGTATTGTTTTTTTTCTTTAATTATATAATGTTTAAAAACAAAACATAATTGTTATTTAATAAATTTTTTATTTTTATTTTTAATTTTGTGTTTTGGTATTTATTTTAAATTTTTTAACAATTATTATATAACAATGTTTTTATTATATTATATAACAATTTTTTTATTATTTATATATATAACAATGTTTCTATTGATTTTTAATTGTTTTATTAAAACAAATTATAAAAATAAATAAATTTAAAAACAAAATAAAAAATAAAAAATAAAAAAAACCAAAATTAAAAAATGTTTTATTAAAAAAAAAAAAAAAACTCATGCATTGCTGTTTGACAGTGCCCGTGGGGCGCCGGAGGCTGGCCAGGTGGTGCCACGGGGGCGGCTAGCCGGCCTCAGGGCAGACCGCGCTCGCTGGGCGCTGGAGGTCGGCCAGGCAGCGCCATGGGGGCAGCCCAGCTGGCCTTAGGGCCCCCGCTGGGTGGGGGGTCGATTTCGACCGTGCCCGTAGGGCACCGGAGGCCGCCCAGGCGGCGACACAGGGGCGGCTCAGCCGGCCTCAGGGCCCCCGTTGGGCGGGGGGCCGATTGCGGTAGACTGCACCCGCGGGGCACCGGAGGCCGGCCTGACGGTGCCACAGGGGCGGCCCAGCCGGCCTCAGGGACCCCGCTGGGCAGGGGGCCGATTCAGAGGTCGGTTGGGCGGCGCCACGGGGGGGCGGGGGCCCTGAGGCCGGCTGGCTGACCGCGCTCGCGGGGCACCAAAGGCCGGCAGGGCAGCGCGACGGGGGCGGCCCAGTCAGCGTGAGGGCCCCCAGACCGCGCCCGCGGGGTGCCGGAGGCCGGCCGGGCGGCGCCACTGGGGCAGCCCAGCCGGCCTCAGGGCCCCCAAACCATGCCCACAGGGTGCTGGAGGCCGGCTGGGCGGCCCAGCCGGCCTCCGGCGCCCCGCGGGCACAGCCAAACAGCAGCACATGAATTTTTTTTTTTTTTTTTGTTAAATAATTTTTTTTTTTGTTTTTAATTAAATTTTTTGTTTGTTTGTTTAATTTTTTTGTTTGTTTGTCTGTTTTATTTTTATTTTTATTTTTATATAATATAATTAATAAATAATTATTAAAACATTATTTAATTAAAAAAAATTGTTAAAAATATCAGAATATAACAAATATATATATAAAAAAAAATAATTTATTAAATAACAATTATGTCTTGTTTCTAAACATTATATAATTAAAAGAAAAAAACATTTGTTTTAATATAACAATACAATACAATTAAAAAAAAATGATATATAACAAAACAGTAAAGAAAAAAAAATTGAAGATTTAAAATTAAAAAGAATAAAACAAAGATTTAAAATTAAAAAAATAAAATAAAATATAATATAAAATCAAAAAATTCTCAAAAGAAATAAAATGAAAAATTTAAATAATGAAACTACTGATATATTTATGATAAAAAAAACAAATAAAAAATGTTATAATATTATTATTTTTTTTAATGTGCATGGTCGTTTTATGGATTTTTCTGTCTATATGAACCTATAAGTCTGTCTATATGAACCTATAAGTCTTAAAAAGGAAAAAAATTTCTAAATTGTTGTCTTTAAAACCCTAAAAAATTTAGTTCTTTTTCCATTTTCTTCACTAAAAAAATATAAAAAAATTAAGGTTTTGAACCTAAAAACCTTAAAAAAGTAGTTTTTGGACACAAAAAATTATAGAAAAATAGATTTTCCCCAAAATTGTCTTTAAATTGACAGAATAGAAGGAAAACTAACCTTTGAAATGCGAAAGACCGCTGTCACCAATGCCAGCACAATGCCTCCACAAAATTACGAATAGCAACACAATGCCTCCAATGCCAATGCAATGCCTTCACGAAGTTACCGATGCCAATGCAACACCTCCACAAAATTACCAATAGTGACACAACGCCTCCAATGCCAATGCAATGCCTCCACGAAGTTACCAATGCCAACGCAACACCTCCAGAAATTTGCTCTAACAAATATCATAAAACTTGATGTGATGTGATGAATAGAAACAATCATTCCTATTATATAGTGAATATTGTCTGATTGGTTTAGTGTTTAACGAATGTGGGATTAAAATTTCAAATTTAAAATATTTACATTTAGTTTATTATAGTTCATACTCTAGTTAAAATATTTATTATTTGCATGTAGTTATCATAGTTAATATTTTATTTAATATTTACATGTACTGAATGTTGAATAATTCAAATATAATCTCAGATTAAAAATTAAATTATGAAATACTTACATGTAGTTAATTATAGTTAGTATTATAGATAAAATAGTTAATATTTGCATTTAGTTATCATAGTTAATATTAACATGTTATTTACATGTAGTTAATTATAGTTAATATTATAGTTTAAATAGTTAATATTTACATATTGTTATTTTTGTAAATATTTACATGTAGTCAATCTTAAACCATTCAAATAAAAAAATTATTTTAGTTTCGAAGACATGCATGAAAGGAATATTTTGTGGATATTTTGAATAGAAAGTATGGTGAAATATCTGAAGACTAATAGTTTATTAATAAATTTTGAAATATATTTTAGTTGAATATAACGTAAGTTTAAAATTTAAAACTTAAAATATTTACATGTAGTCAGTATAGTTAAAATAGTTAATATTTGCATGTAGGTATTATAGTAATATTATAGTTAATACTTACATCTAGTCAATGTTAAATCATTGAAATAAAAACATTATTTTAGTTTGGAAGGCATCCATGATAGAAATATTTTGTGGATATTTTGAATATAAATATCGGTAAGATATTTCAACACAAACAATTTATTAATAAAAATGTTAAATACATTTTTTGACTAATATTTGTACCAAATATTTGAAATGAAAATTTTGGAGGAAAAGTTTTTCGCGAAATTTTTTGGGGGGGAATTTTGGAGGAAATTTTTTTGCGAATTTTTTTGGAGGGAAAATTTGGAGGGAAATTTTCAGTCTTTAAGCTATATATTGTAAGTGGGAGAGGAATTTGTATCATTCAACCTATTCTTGATGAAAGCCATCGTCTCTTCTGATAGCAAAGTTTTTCTTTGTACAACATCAACATCTTCGCCACGCAACAACTCTTAGATGACTACTTGGTGTTCCCATGCAGAAGATGTCTTAGATGACCTTGGTTCTCAATCTGAAGAAATATTAGCTAACCTTAGACTGTTACAAGAAGAACAAGCAGCTGAAAAACAAAGAAGAGAAGAAAAGGTTAGGAGAAATAAAGAAAAGGAAAGAAGAAAGAAAGAATTGAGAACACCTCGATTTTCTATGACAATGGAAAATCCACATAATTGGGAATTTGAAGAAGTAGAAGAAGAAGAAAGTGGGATAGAATCAAGCACCCAAGCTCAAGCCTCAGAAAAATCAGTTGCAAAGGGTAAAACTAAAATCTCTGAAAAAGTTTTTGAGTCTTCTCCATTAATGCAAAAACCAAAAAGTGAGTTGGCTACATTAGAAGATGCTGCAAAGAAATTTCCATCCTTTATCTTGCCATCTCTGCAAAAAGCTCATACATTCAGAGACCAGTTCAAATATCCCATGATAGAAGAAGATCTTTATGCAACCAGTTCTACTGGTTATGTCCTTGATTTAGAAAAATCCAAAAACCCGGTTGAATCAATCCGTATCTAGATAGGTGCCTTATACCAGATGCAAGTAATATCCAAGTTGAACAATGAAGCTATATTCTATTTGGCTGAGAAAAGAATGGCACGCATTGTATATGATTGGTGGATGACACCAACCCAAGAAGAAAGAATGAATGTCTGTAATGCAGGATTAGCCACCTTGGAATTATTGCTAAAAACTCAATTTGTCCCTGAACCTGTAGATGAAAAGAAACAAATCATAACAGACTTAACCCGCATGGAATTGAAAGATGCTAAATACTTTCAAGAATTTGGGGATGAATATATGGGAAAAGTCTTTAAGGCAAATTTGAGCAATGATTCAGTTCAAAAAATTACTTTTTTATCAAAGTTACCTGGAAACCTTGGAGATTTGATTCTCAAGGATTTAGAAGTACAGAATAAAACTATTGATCAAATCTATTGGATAGATTTGTTGTTCAGATGTTCAGAGAAGATAAAATATCTATGCTGGCAAAAGAAAGCTTCTGAGTTTTCTCCCAGATTAGATGTATGTAGATCTGCACTACCATGGACTCCATTTAAAAAACGCAGATCACGAAGATATGGTAAGTTCCGGCCAAAGAGAGTAGCTCATCCTAAGCGACCTTTCAAAAAATACAGATATCTCAAAAAGAGAGATAAAACACAGCCCAAAAACAATTGTTGTTTTATCTGTAAACAAGAAGGTCACTTCGCAAGAAAATGTCCAAAAAGCTCATCAAATAAACTCAAAGCATGTGTAGATATTGAAGAATTTGTAGATTCATGGTCAATAGTTGAATCTCAAGATGATATTTTAGAAGTTTATATTTTGACAGAAGCATCTTCAGATGATGAAGAAACAATTGAGTTTACTCAAAAAATGAATCGCTGCTATTATTCTGATGATTATCTCTATTGCAGTGAAGAATTGACTTCTGAAACTTCTGAATATGATGAAGCAGATGATGAAGAAGATGATAATTTTTCTGTATATACTGAAAAAGAAAGTTCCACCATTGTAGATATTCCTCATGATCAGTCCAATCCGAGTCAATCGAAACCATCTCCATCTTTTAGTGTGTTGTGTCCATATCCAAAGCAAGTTGCTCCATCCTCAGTCCCTCCTATTACCGCTCTCGAAGAAACTTCTTTCTTGAAAAAGATTGTAAAAACAAATAATCTGTTGTATATTCCAGTAGAAGTCCAAGTCCGTCAAGATTGGATTGCAGTCCATGCTTTCATAGACACTGGTGGTTCAAATAATTTGGCACGACCTTCACTCTTTAAAGGCTTGTGGAAACCATTGAATCATATTTTGGTTTCAGAAACTGTTGGAGGTTCTGTCTCTCTAACCCATTATGTTGATAACATTTCTTTAAAAGTTGGGGGAGAGATTATAAAAATTTCAGCAGTATAATATCATGATACATCTTGCAGCCTTTCTTTAGGAATGCCATTTTTATCTTCAGTCCTTCCAGTGACCATCAACGAAGATAAGTTGATTTTAAATTTGAAGAAAAAAGCTATTTCTGTCCCTAGGTTAACATTGGCTAATTCAGAGCCTCAGAGACAGATAAGTCAAAAGAAAATTGGATCAAAAAGACCAGCTCAAGATTCAAATGATTGGCTAGAAGTTCTGCAGAGATATGAAGAAAGAGCTCAGAAAGGTAAGCAAAAAGCTAATATCAATACAGACTGGTCTACAGAGCAAGTTCAGATTTATGAAGAATTGTTAAAGAACTGTTAAGAGAATCCTCAGATATTTTGGTCAGTGGAGAGCCCGCAGCAAGAAATCATAACCCTCCATGACAACGGTGTGAAAGGAAAATTGATCCCTTGTACTCCTTCTGATGAAAAGGAGATCAGAAAACAAATTGATAAACTTCTGCATTTACAATTGATAGAGCCTAGTGAGTCTCATTATTCCTATTCAGCCTTTTTAGTCAGGAATCATTCTGAGATCATTAGAGGAAAGGCAAGGATGGTAATAAATTACAAGCCCTTGAATGCAATTACAAAAAGCTTTAATTACCCTTTGCCCAGACAAGAGACCATTATGCAGAAAATCCAAAATAGCAAGATTTTTAGTAAATTCGATATGAAGTCAGGATATTACCAAATCCAGATCAGAGAAGAAGACAGGCACAAAACAACTTTTACTTGTCCTGCTGGATTTTTCCAATGAAGAGTAGTCCCTTTCGGATTAAAGAATGCTCCGGCATTCTTCCAAAGAAGAATGGATTATATCTTTGGAAAGTACGATTTCATTTGTGTTTACATTGATGATATTTTAATTTTCAGTGATAATCTTGAAGACCATCTTAAGCATCTAGAAATCTTTCTAGACGAAGTAAGAAAACATGGAATTGTTCTTTCAGAGAAAAAGATGGTTTTATTTCAAAACAATGTTGATTTTTTGGGTATTCATATTATTGATGGGAAAATTCAAATGCAGCCTCATGTTTTAACAAAATTAGTTGAATTTCTTGATCAACTCTCTGATACTAAGATGATCCAAAGGTTTCTTGGAGTATTGAATTACATTCATAAATATATTCCAAGACTATCAGAGAAAACAGCTCCCATCAGACAACATCTGCAAGGAGGTTGGTCAGAAGAAGCAACAGAAGCAGTTAAGCTGCTTAAAGAAGAATGCAAACAACTGCCACAGCTTAAGCCCCCAGGATCAAACTCTTTAATCTTACAAACAGATGCCTCTGATTCATTTTGGGCAGTAGTTTTGTTAGAAAAACTAGAATCAGGAGAAGAAGAGTTATGTGCTTATGCATCTGGAGAATTTCTGCCTCATCAAAAAGGATATTTTGCAGCAGAAAAAGAAACATTAGCTATATTTAATGGGATTCAAAAATTTGAGCTTTATTTAGCTCCTGCCAAATTTTTAATTAGAACAGACTCAATGAATTTTACTCATTTCCTCTCTGCAAAAATTTCTAAACAATTAGCTAGAGGAAGGTTATTGGCTTGGCAGATTTGGTTTAACATGTATGACTTTGACGTTGAATGGATCCCAGGAATTTCTAATTATCTGGCAGACTCCCTCACCAGGGATATGAACAAGATGCATAGATCCGATCTTTTTTATCTCTCTCCAGCCCCAGATACTTTCCAGTCATTTGTGAAAAGATTTCATATTTTTAGAACTTGTCCTTGAAGATGTTGCAAATCAAATCAAGAAGCTTGTTGGTTTGAGAATGAGAAGAAATCACTGGATTCAGCGTTGCCAGGCTTGGCAATCTAAAAATGTTGGTATTCATTTGGGACTTGATGAAGAACTGGTTAAGGTATATCATTTACCAAATATGAAGGTAAAGATTTATTTTAAATCTTTAGACGATTACTGGTCCCGTAAGTTTTCAGAGGAAATGATCGAAGTTTTGAAAAGGTTAAATTATTATCAGCTTATTGGTGCAGTTGATTTCTCTCTTAGTGTCTATACCTCTGCAAAGATGATAGATTTAGAAGAGATTAATATGCATGAAGATGTCGCAAAGTTTTTACTTTCTCTCCAAATACTTGATCTTTTTGATGAAATGGAAGCAGCCTATCTCCAGAGTCGCACCGAATATTTTGCTAATACTGATACCTTTCCTCAGTATGAAATTTTCGAGCCATTTGCAGATTGGGAGATTCATAATGGTGTATGCAGGAAAAAGCCCCAAATCAGAACTACTCAATGTATCTCAAAATCATTGCAATATTTGAGAACGTTTTCTACACCATGGAGTTATAATAGTCTTGAGTTAAGAGATCCTGTGCTTCCTAATCCATTTTCTCAACTCTATGGAGCAGATCAGTCAATTGAAACTATGATTGCTGACAACATGGATGAAGTAAAGAAGTTAACAATTTGGATAAAGGAGTTTCCAAATCTAAGGTTGTATGAAAAGATAAATATGATTAATACCTTAGAGAAATGTCAGCAAAACTGTGGAGCTATTAAGTTAATCATAAATCAAAAGGCATTGGTAACCATTCAGGTTAAGCATGGAAATTGGACAAAGGATGTGGTTTGTCTTATCAGTCTGTTGCTGGCTAATCATGTTGGTTCTGCTATCAGTTTTGAGTTAGGTTGGCAAGAGCATTATGGGATAAATCATCATTGCAAATATTGGATCCAATGCTGTATAGAGCAATCCGTATCAATGTTTCAGATTTTCAAGTTAGATCTCCTTGATGGTGTCGAATTAGCTGTTCAGTCTCACATCAACTTTAGAAAAGCAAAGAAAGATCCTTTTCTTGACATAGAAGTTGATCCCATGGCATATGTGTGCAAGTGGACCAAATCGGCCGACAAATATCTGTACCCACAAAGTAATACATTCGTCACCAAAGACTCTGTTAAGTTCAGTCCAAGAAAAGCAGATAAAGGAGAATCTTCAAAAGTAGACAAAGGAAAAGGAATAGCTACGGAAAAGTCGACTACAGGAAAGAAGTCACGAGAAAAAGATAATGTCTATGTCGACATCTATCAAGATGCTCAGCCTCATGATGAAAGTGAATGGGAATCAAAGCACCTCGAATGGCTTTACAGGTCAAAGATAAAGATTCCTCTCCATCTCGACAAGTGGCCAAGTGATTATGAACCCGGGGAGCAATTATGATTACGATCGTAGTCCTAAAAGATCGTGGTAGCTTTTTCTTTTGTTAAATTATTGTACACGAATATTCTTACAACAGATGCAGGCCCGATGTGCAGCAAGGGACCCTGAATAGTCTCTCTTTTTTTTGTATATATAGTTGTGTTGTGTATTTGTTTAGGCATGTTGGATGCAAGAGTGAATGTGGGGTGTGAGTGTGTGAGTGCAAGTGTGTTGTAATCTTAGCACAATTGAAGCTCTTTAAGCTCTACTCGTGGCATAGCAAGGTGTGTAACATTTTACTTGAACTCTTTCGAAGCCTTGAACTGCTTCTGGGAGACGAGTTTGTGAAGAACAATTGTTGGAGATTATAAGTATTTTGTTTATTATAGCAAAAATATTCAGGACAACCAACTTTAATTTCGATTTAATGGTTACTCTTTCTTTGTTTGATTGTTAATTGACTACTGTAGCCATCTATTAATTCCCCCTAGTGGTTGGAAAGCACTACGAAGTGCAGGGAAAAATCACATGGTAACAATATATTGTTTCCAATTACCCTTTCAAGGGGCGACAGAGCTAACGATCATGTTCAAAAGGTGAATCTGGGACAAAATATCCTGGAAATTGTTCTCACAAACTCACTTAGTGGCAGCAATGGGAGGCATATCCCTTGTGCCAACACTAGAGAGCACATCTCAAACTATAGTTGGGACTTGTGAATTGAACTCCCAAATAAATATAGGCCATAGTGATCTACATTTATTTCCCTCAAAGATAAATTACTAACCAGAAAGAGCATGCTTCGACATGTTGAAGATCATAAACTTAGTTTTACCTACCTAAAGAAGAAATCAAATGTAGCCCATAAAAACAAAGGAGAAATAAAAAAAAGGTTTGAAGGTTGAATGGATTATAAATTTTAATGATTGTATGTTGCATGTGTTAATGGATTATATAATTTTAATGAGAGTATTCTATACAAGTTAATGGGCCATATATTTTAATGACAATATGCTGCACATGTTAATGGATTATAGATTTTTAATGACAGTATGATACACAAGTTAAGTCCATAAAATGGAAAATATACTCTCATTAGAAAATTGTTGGACATGTGCTAATAAATGCACCTTTTCTGAATATCCAAAAAAATAGGTTGTGTCACATTCAGACCTACAAACAAATAAGGATACCAGAGAATTAACTACTGAGATAAATTCGATGCAAAGTACCTAATAAAATTTGTTTATTTTTAGAATAATAAGATAAACTACTTGCATTACTCTCAAAGTAGATCAATGTTCAATTAAAAACATTTCATCCATTGTAAATAACCTGGTATCATAGCACAATGGCAAGCCAATGGGAGTCAATATTCCATAACATGCCTATAAAAACAAAACATTATCATGCAGTGAAAGCAACAGGCCAACGCAGAGATAGTGTTCTAACCTGATAAGTTAATACCTAACAGAAAATTTCATATATTTTGGACTGGCTGTAGGTTGAGGACCACCTTCAAGCAATACATATCTCTCCCTTTTCTTTGTTTCCTCTTCACCTATATTTACAATAATTGCATCTGAACGAATGCATTAAATTCAGACAACAGTAATAAGATTGAACTCCAACCCCAAGTAAAGTTCATTAAATGATATAACCAATGTTAAAAAAGAAATGTAAAGCCTATTTAACCGATTTAATGCATTTATCACTCAGTTATTCAAATAAAGGAAAGAACATTATAAATGGAATCAAAATTAACTGTAGTGAGAAGACACCTAAATATAATCTGCCCCCACCCAATGAGCAAGAAACATGCACATATTGCTTCAGAATCAAAATAACTGAGAGTAAATAAAAGAATAGCGTGTTCTGATTTGCAAAAATTCAGGTCAATGTAGAACTTAGGTTAGCATTAAAACTTTCCAGCTTTGTTTCATCTTTTATCTTCCTGGAAAAATACCACAATACCAGTGTGTACTGTGTGCTTAATCAGCCACAAATTCTGCATTTTATTTTGAGATTGTAATATATCCTTATAGCAGCACATATCCCGTTGATAATCACTAAATCTATGGATATATTTCTCAAGGGATATTACCAAATTAATATTAGAAAACATGATTATCAGACAAACCAGAAGTTGCTGTGAAATCTAGGTTGGACCATATATGAGATAGGAAGTTAAAAATATACAAAATACATAAAATTAATCTAAAATAATTGCTTTGAGAAACAATGGTGTAAGTTTTCTATTTTTCCCTTTCACAGAGAAAGTAGTTCTATATACGGAATTTAGCTAGATAATTTCCACACATATAATCCGATTATGGATTTTACTGTTTTTACAACCAAACTCAAATGCTTGGAAGGTGTTAGTGCTAGTATTTCAGTGATCAAATAACTCTCTTTTAGTAGCTTTTCATTAAGTTATAAGTCAAAATTTTATGTTTCAAAGTCAGTTTTCAAGTAAAATTTTGGTCACTCAAAGAGTCCAGGTCAGACTTGCTGCTCCATCATCTCATCCATGGATGCCATCACCCTCAAAGTTCTATTATCTTAAGCGTCAAGAAAAGAGGAAGGGAAATTATGACTGTCAGAGCTGCAACAAATCAATCTCCCTTTTCATTTCAGTTAAAAGAAGAAAGTGATGTTGTCAAGTGTAATGGTGAGCGAACTTCATTTCCGCCTTCATTTATTTCATTTACCTTTTTACCTTTCATTTTTCCCTAAACCCAAAGTCCAGTGCTTCATTTCTTTCAAAACTTTTTTTTAACTATTAAAAATCAATTTTTATGATTAAAAAGTAGCTCCGCCCCCCACATTAGGTTGTTTAATATATATGATATATATGATATAAATTGCAATAAACCTTTATACCTTTTTGCCTTACCTTATATTGCAATTCTCTTACCGCATATTTGAACCTCATACATGTAACCATTGTTGAATCCTACAAACTTTCTGATATATGATATTGTTGGGACCCATCATTTCCTTTTGGTTTGCTTCATAAAATTTTGATATATGTTATAATTTATTTATAACATGATTTGAGTGGTTGTATCATATTCCATTGACTTAACGTAACTTTTCATTGTCCGCTTTTAAAAAGCCTTTAAATGGGACCCATCACCTTTTCGCATCACAAGATCGCAACATCACTTAGCTTTTCCACTTACTTCCATCTCATTTCCCCGATTGCGATATTGAGTGGGGTCCTTTCCTTTCACGTCATCGTCGCTAATCGCATATCGCAATTTTCCATTGCCAAACAGTTTGTTACCAACCCATCTCCCCGATCTCCAATATTGCGATATCGCTTTGACTTCCCGGAATGCGATAATCCTTTTCACTTCCCGAAATGTGATATAACTCCCAGTCTAGATTTGTGATAAGCCTTTGGTCCCGATTGCAACAAAATTTTCCGACCCTGATCTGCGATTGTGATATATATAAAGGGCTCTCCCTCTCCCGCTAGCCCACATTCAACGTGTCTCCTTCTCATATCTTTCACGTGCCCAATCCTTTTGTTTGAAATCTATATCTACGGGTTTTTCCACTCCAACACTCTTTCCGTGTTATTTCAAAAACCTATCACAACAAACAGAAAACCAAAGGAATGGAAAAACAACATAGTTTTCTTCGGAACAACAATTCAGATTTCCAGTATACCCGTACCACCATTACTCTCAGTGCCAACACATTTCTACAGGCACCAAGCAGCATTGAAGGGACAATTGGAAGATTTATAGAAAACCAGGCAACAATTTCCCAAACAGTTTCGTACTTATCAGCAAACCTATATAGCATGAACTACACTTTAGAATCAAAAATTGCCACATCAAGCATGGATGTTAGGGTTTGATTAACTTCAGATGAGTGCTCAATTAAAGTTTTCTAAGTGATGTAATAAATAGAAACAAATTTATTCCTATTTTATTTCAAATGTAATAAAGTCACTATCCTTGAAGAGATTCGAAGGTCTAGCTGGCAGACCCATTGTAATCTATAAATACACAAATTGTAGAGGAAGAAGGGGTTGGTAGTTGGTTGGCTGGATAATTGAGTGAGATAGTCTCATACTTTATAGTGGATCTATTGTAAAAATATTTTAATGAAATTTAAGATGTTGCAGCAACTATTGTGAGATTCCCGTGGTATTACTTTTGAGCATTGTTTTCCTCTCTGTTACTCCATTTCCATTACATATTCTATATGTTAATCTTTTAGTCTATAAACAAAAATCATTCACATGCTCTGTTTATTAAGATTTTCATAAGTGTGTCTTTCTTCTGATGAATGAATTTTGTAAAATTCTCATTCAAATCCCTGCCTTTTTCTTCACCTTCTTCTGAGGAATGAATTCACTAAAATTATTATTCATACCCCTGCCTTTTTCTTCACTTTATTGTGATGAATTAATTCAGTAAAATTCACATTCAGATTCCTACCTTTTCTACCACTATACACAATGACAATTTAAGTATTCTCAAATAGTTTACCTACCTGGCCTCACTCTGTTCTCTGCAATTCAATATTTGAAATCAATTTTAGTTTCCCTAATTCTTATTTCTATCCAGAATCTCAATTAACAAACAAATTAATCGTTTCTAGGTTATATATATATATATATATATCTAGCCTAAAATCCTATGGTACTCAGCCATTCATTAATTATTTAAAAGTGACATAGAGAGAGCCCTCTCTGGTCTAGGTAGGGCTAGCTATCTAGCCAAAATATTGGTTTGTGGTTACCTTTCTCCACTCCTTTATCAGCCTTGGGAAGTTGGTTTGTGGGATAACATTATTGGCACTGTTGCCGGGGATCTAAAGATAAATCTTCCCTGGGAAGAAAGACAAATATTAGCTCTAGTTTCTGATGGTGAACAATGATCAGGCATAAGAAGGCTGAAATCATTCACCTTGGGACTCCAAATCAGTTTCATAATCAAATTGAAAGACTCCACTGGAGGATGAACCTTTCCAAGAAATATGAAAGGAAAATATGGGAATATTAGGTATTCATTTTGGACTTTCATTCAAGATGTCACATTCTTTGACATGAAATATTTCTTCTCTTTTTCTAATCATGTCCAGAAAGTTTTTCAAAGTATATTGTGTTTGAGAAAAGATTATGGACTTTCATTAGATACCCTTCCTTTGAAGGTTGTAAATTCAAATTCTTCATACATCTCTGATCCTAATCCACACTCTTCTTCCGAGTCTTATGATGACCATATTCAACTTGATGAACCTCAAGAGATCAAGACTAATCCTACAGCTGTTGTACATACTTCTATATCTTGTGAAATTCTAAATAGATACAAGCCACTCATCTGGCCTCCTATACTTCATGATTTCCCTAAAAATTATTACAAATAACTTCCCAGGTTTGATGGAGAATTTGGTAACATCACTGCTGAGAAAGATGCTCAGTGTTTTGAGAATTACCTTGACCTTTTTTAGATTGATGAAGATGATGTTAGTATCAGGATCTTCTCTTTATCTTTGCAAGGCAAAGCCAATGAATGGTTCAAAAACTTTCTATTTGCAAGCATTGTTGATTTTCATCAATTTGTGAAAGTATTCCTTGATAAATGGGTGATCAAGAAGGGTCATATTCTCATTTTAGAAGAATATAATCATTTGAAAAAGTAGCCAGGAGAAACAATGCAACAGTTTTCAGCTAGGTTCAATCAAATATACCATTCAATCACTACTGATATAAAACCACCTATTGGTTTATCTCTCTTACACTACCCGGAAGATTTTTATCCTGAAATGGAATTTCGATTGAGAGAAATGGACATTACAACACTAGAAGAAATGAAAGACAGTGCAATAACTATGGAAGCTATTTCTCTAGTTAAAAGGCTAAAGTTGAAGGCAAAAGAAAGAAAATATATAGAGAAGGAATATCTGACATCTTCAAAAGTAAAGCTCGAAATTTTGTTAAGTGCAGTAGAAGAGATGATGAAAAATATCTCCATAAGAGATGAATTTGTTGTTCAAGATCACCATGTCTCACTGACGGAAAAAAACAAGTTGTTGATCTTAATCATTTTATTTCCTATCCCAGTTGTCATAAATATGATTAATGATTACTTTATGTATGCATTAAGGGATAATGAAGAAATTAGATTTATAGATCAATTTGCGTAGAAAGGAGAAGTTGTTGACCCCAAAATTTTTCCTGCTAATCCCGATTTATATAGATCAGAAAATGATTGTTATTTACATTCATTTATGGAAAATCATGAAAATATATTTGTAGATCAATCCAAGGAGAAAGAAATCTATTGATATAATGTATATGTTTGATGGCATTACTCATATTGATTATTTACCCAAGTATGATGATGACTATGTCATCAAAATTGTAATATTCCAAAATTTGCATGCGACAAATTGGATTATTAATTTTTGCTAATTTCACTTAGGAGGTGAATAAAATGGGTAAAAGGCCCATGATTAGGAATAAGATCCTTCATAGTGTGAAGATGGATCATTGGAGAAGCTTATTTTGCACCTTCCGGTGTGAAAAGGGGCAAGTTGCATGAGGACAAGGTCAAGTTTGACCAAGTCAGCAATGTTGCACTAAGAGGTGTAGCTTGCATGAGAAGACAACATAGTTTTGGAGGGAGAAAGATTCCTTGTGGATGAAACCATAATGAGTGGGGTCCATGGGAAAAGAAGAATTCACTTGTATGAGAAAAGGAGGAGGCAGCCATAGTGAGATATCTTGGATCATTTGATTATTTGTCTATTCGGACAAATTGCACACTCAGTATGCTCGGCGATTCTGTGGTGTTGCTTAGCACGAGGGATTCATGTTTATGATTTCCTCTCCTTCTTGAGAGAGCCTCTTGAAGGATTGCACTTCATCTTCTCCACATCTTGGCTCAAGGCCAAAAGCCATTCTTTAGATGCTTCGATTATTTACGCTTATGTATAGCACGGTGTTCTTTCAGGACATTACCTGCTTGGAGGGTTCCACAACACTTCTCTTTGGCTTATCTTTTAGAGGAGGGAGCTTCTCTTGCTCGGGAGAGTTAGCGAAAGGATTTCAGAGCTGATTTTCACATCTTGGCATCGGGGCCACTGTCTCCCATCATAGATAGCGCAGTCCTAGTTCCTTGACTACGTTATTCTAAAGTGACAATCAGTACGATAAGTGGTTGCACCGACATTGTGGAGCAAGATTTTCAGTATTAGGATCAACCTTGAACTTCAAAAATATAATGGATGAGATTCTGCTGCATATTGGACATCATATTCAGCCATCTTCATATTGCATCGGTTGAGTTACGGTTACTTTCCCAGCAACTCTAGCATTTCTGACAGTGCCATTTGTACATGTATTGTAGCCAATCCTTCTAGGATTTGGTATTGGTGTTGTATTAGTGTTTTCAGTGGTTGAGAGCTTGCTCCCCTCTTTATTTGAGCTGATATTGATATATCATTTAGTATTTACATTTTGTATGTTGCGAGTCTCCATTCATAGCTCGAGTCATAGCTTAGGCATAATTACATAGCGAGTGTTTTGTCACATTTCATGTACTTGTCTTGTTGAGGCTTTCATTGCTAAGCTTGAGTGATTGAATCCTCAAAGCATTGTACACCTTTACTACTATATTATTCATTTATCATCTATTTACTTCTTCATGTAACATGGCTCGGTAAAATAATGTTGTCTTTCCATTTATGTGCATCACATTGTTGCAGAGTCCCATAGCAGAGCATTTTACGAGGACATCTAAGTGTGGTAGATCTTGTTTAACAACCTTAGAAGCATTTCTTTGGAGCCATCTCTTGGATTTCATTATTAGACACATTGATCTAAGGGATCTAGGTCCTGGTTTTAAATCCTGCTACCTCCATCTCTGGAAAATGCGTTTTCCGACCATGGATTACTAGCCATTCAAGATTTGGGATATTACGGTGGTATCGGAGAGCGACTTTCTTGGCTCGACCTATGGCCTTCAAGCAAGAAGAAGAAGAAGATGTTGAAGAAGATGAGATTTATCTCATCCATTTTCAGAATAGAGAAGAGCCTCCCCAAGGAGGATATGCAAAAAGAAAGAGGAAGAACCTGCACTTCCTATTTTCATCAAGTGAGACAAAGAAATAAGCGAGACTCCATCTTTTTGGAGAAGAAAAGAAAAAGGGGATAAGCTTACCCGACTTCTTCCTAAATCTGTACATATGATTCATGAAGAGTATGAGGAGATCCAAAGAGTATAGAGAATCTCCTAGAGGGTTTGATTCAAAAGTAAACTCTAGATTGGAGGAGTGTGAGCATGCGATTACCATCATTACGTGCAATGCGGTCACATGCCCAAGATTTCCGGAAAGAGAGATGAAAGAAGAGAAGAAGTTCGTGGGGAGGAAACCCTTAGTGATTTCTTGAGGGAGTATGAGTCTCAAACTCGGAAATACCGGGATCATCTCGGTTTTAGAGTTTTGCAAGATGAAGGTGAAGGGAAGAGAGCGGGAGGATAGATTTCATCTATATACCTTTGAAGGTTCACATGCATGTTTAGCCAAAGCTTGGGTGGAGAGTTAGAGACCTTCTTGTGGCAACACCAAATTCAGGGAGGATGAAGCCATCACGGTTACGACTTTGCATTTTGAGAGGTAAGGACTTATGCTTGGTGGATCTTTGAATCTTTTTCTTTGATAAATGTAAACATTGCATCTTATGCTAGTTTCGGTGAGGCATTAGTGAAAATATTTGATGGAAGGATTCATGAAACACATATGGTGGAGAAAAAACCCGAGAAAAATCAAGTAAAACCCTGGCATGCAAACTTGCACCATACTTTGTCGGAAGAAAGTTTTCATCTCACACCTTTGGGCAAAGGAGCATGGAGATCTATTTTTCAAAAAGGGATCCAATCCGTTGGAGAGTTGCCCATACATGTTGCAGAGATTGAGGGCAACAACGCTATTAGATATGGAGTCGATCCAGCACCTCATGCGGTGGAAGGAGGAGACCTTTCTCCAAGACGGAGGATGCTTTCATCTTTGCAAGAGTAGTCCCCGAGGATCTCATGTGTGGAGATCAAGGCACAACTCATGTTTTACATGCCATTGTTGAGGAGGTGTGGAACCATGGAGACACGAGGAGAAAGTAGGGAGAAGACCAGCGGCATGAGATGAAGAGTATACATCCCTATTCATCTATGGAGGTTGATGCACCTTTGAGGGAGGTGATTGGATTGCACAATGGAAGCATGGAGATCTTTCTCCATTCATCTATTCGGTCATTTCTTGTTGAGGATGTTTCATTGCATGGAGACATTTTTTACGGGAGACCCTTTGGATCGACGAAGGAGGATGGATGCTTCATCAGTTGGAGCACCAATAGCGATTTCAAGAGGGTGGAAACACTGGAGGGAGCTTGATACAACGGCTGGGAGTGCGGGGTATACTCAAGGAGAGAGAGAGCATCCTCTCAACATCGGCATCACCCACGCCGATTTCAGATTTTGCGTTGTGGCGAGAAAGCGACGAGAGGAGGATAGCAACCTTCCAACTTGCATCTTTAGCATAGGAGATGTCGAGAGAGGATGACCATATGACGGAATGCTCTTCATGAGAGATCATCAACACTATCACTATGGAGGTTAGATCCATATTGGAGCTCCCATTGTTGGTGGGAGTATTCAAGGATCTTTTTCACTTGCATGATCTTGGATGACCGGTTGCGTGAGGAGGATATTCGATCAAGGATGGGGTCATCTTTTATCATGGTAGGATCTTCTTTCCTAGAGCTTCCAAGCTCGAGGAGAAGTTGTTACATGCGGCTCATGAGGAGTTCCTTTTCGGCCACACACATTCTATGAGAACATACCACACCATCATGAGGGGTATTTTTGGATGGGCTTTGAGGAGGAAATATATCGGCATATCGACGGATACATAGATCGAATGGAGATGGGAAGAGAGTATAACTCTTTGGAGGGAGTTATCATAGCCACCTCTTTTCTATTTGGAGATGGGGAGGAGACTCACTTATGAGCCACTCCATTTGTATGAGCGAGAGAGTATGGTAAGGAGTATTCATTGTTGTTTACATGAGCATTTATATGATGTTTGTATATGTCCCTTAACCATACATGTGCGGGATGATGCTCCCAGGAGGAGCATTCTTTTTCCCTAGACCTTATGGTTTAGTTGAGGCCATGAGCATGATGGATGGCCATTCCCCTAGGAGGACTTGGGGAAGATAGATATTATGGAGGATATGCTCATTGTACACACTTGCATTATTCACTTCCTCCATACTTATGAGGAGAATGGACGCACGAGACAAGTGGTTGAGAGGCCACTTATGTATCGGTCTCTATTAGGTTGAGGTCCAAGATGTCTTTGGTTTGCACCTGAGGGACCATTTTTCCTTCTCATTCAGATTTGCAATGGCAGCAAGTATGATTCTCATATTTTTCTCCCTATGGCTCTACTATTTCTATCTTTATGAGGAGTATACTTGCAGAAGGCGCATTGTGTGGATGTGTCCTTTGAGGGAGGAAATCCGCACACTTTTTGCACTACATGTTCGAGGGGAGCATGGGATATGATATGGTCACCTTGATAGCACATTTGTCTCTTTATGAGGTGAGCCATATGATGGAGGAGATGCCATATGATGATGACTTCCAACTCATCATATATGGATATATTTGAGCCGGCTTGATTTGCGGCATTGGGGAAGAGATCCTTGGAGGTCTAGTCCTCATTTTTCCACTTGAGGGAAAAATTATTGCAGCCCATGGATGGCCAACACTCTACACTCTGCCTTAAGTGGAGAGATGGATAACGTGGGGTAGGCTACATTGCTTACCATGTGCAGATTTTCATTCCACCTACTTTGTAGGAGCGAAAGGTGGGACGATAGCTTTCGGGGAGTTGCCTAGTTGGAAGGTGACTCATTTTTCATGGCTCATAGCTTGGAGATGGAGGATCCATATGGGGAATATAGTTCACATTTCATTTCAAATCCCATTCTTCAAGGGGACCTCTAGACATCACTTTTCTATCCTCTTGAGTATTTCACCTTTACATGATGATGGCTTAATAGGCGACTTGCATGCGAGGAGGAGCAATGTGGAGATTTGATTGATGAAGATAGCATCAATTTCCTTGGAGGATATCATCATACGGGGGATGCTATAGGGAGAGGAGAGAAAGAACTCGGTCTATCCTTGCACTTGCTTGAGGACAAGCAATCTTTGAGAGGAGAGGCTTGTAATATTCCAAAATTTGCATGCAACAAATTGGAATATTAATTTTGCTAATTTCACTTAGAGGTGAATAAAATTGGTAAAAGGACCATGAGTAGGAATAAGATCCTTCATAGTGTGAAGAGGGATCATTGGATAAGCTTATTTTGCACCTTCCACGGTGTGAAAAGGGGCAAGTTGCATGAGGACAAGGTCAAGTTTGACCAAGTCAACAACGTTGCCTAAGAGGTGTAGCTTGCATGAGAAGACATCGCGATTTTGGAGGAGAAATATTCCTTGTGGATGAAACCCTAATGAGTGGGGTCCATGGAAAGAGGCATTCACTTGTATAAGAAGAGAGGAGGAGGCAGCCATAGTGAGATATCTTGGATCATTTGATTATTTTTCTATTCGAGAAAAAATTGCACTCAGGGTATGTCAGACGAGTTGCGGTGCTCTGTATGCACGGATTCCTATTTAGGATTTCCTCTCCTTCTTGAGAGGCCTCTTGAAGGATTTCACTTCATCTTCTCCACATCTTGGCTCAAGGCCAAAGCCATTCTTTAGATATCTGCATTATTTTTGCTTAAGTATAATGCGATGTTCTTTGAGAGCATTGCGGTGGAGGGTTCCACAACACTTCTCTTTGGCTTATGTTTCGAGAGGAGGAGTTTCTCTTGCTGCGGGAGGTTAGTGAAAGGGATTTCAGAGCTGATTTGCACATCTTGGCATCGGGGCCACCATCTCCCATCATAGACGGCGCATTCCAGTGCCTTGTTGCATTATTCTAGAGTGCAACTACGGTGAGTGGTTGCACCGGCATTGTGGAAGGCAATATTCCCAATATTCGGATCAACCTTGTACTTCGAAATCTATTGGAGGACGTTTGCTGCATGTTGAAATCATATTCAGCCATCTCCATTTTGAGTTGACAATTACTGCTGTCTATACTCCAGCATTGCTGCGAATTTCCATTTGTACATGTATTGCGGCCAATCCTTCTAAAGATTGTGTATTGGTGTTGTATTAGTGTTTCGGGGGTTGAGAGCTTGCCCCCCCCTCTTGTTAGGCTGATATTGATATATCATTGTATTTACATTTTGTATGTTACGGTCTCCATTCATAGTCTTTGCAATCACTATTGGGCATAATTACATAGATGATGTTTTGTCACATTTCATGACTTGTCTTGTTGAGGCTTTGAATGCCAGCTTGAGTGATTGAATCCTCAAATAATTTTACACCTTTCTTTGCTATATTATTCAATGATCAGCTATTTAATTCTTCATGTGTCATGGCTTAGTAAAATAACGTTGTCTTTACATTTTATGTGTTTATATTGTTGTAGTCCCTCACAGGAGCATTTTCTACGAGGACATCTAAGTGTGGTAGATGCGTTTAACCACCTTAGAAGGATTCCTTTAGAGCCATCTCTTATATTTCATTACTAGACACATTGATCTAAGGGATCAGTCCTGGTTTCAAATCCTGTTGCCTCCATCTCTAGAAAATGCATTTTCTAGCCATTCCAGATTTGGGATATTACAAAAATAAAGCTCAACTCTTCAAAGCAATGAGACACTGGTTTGTGGGAGGAGGAGGCCCAATTTCAACGAGCCGAAATGCTGGTGATCAGCCAATATATATTTTTAATGACAACAGATGAGAAATGCATAAAATTTTGAAATAAGTGAAGGATATTTTCCCGTATATTTCACTTAATTCTGTTCATCGAGAAAAAAAATTTAAGATAAAAAGCAGCAGTCTTTATGTGTTGATATTGACAATGAAAAGAATAATGAAATTCTTGATCGGGACTCCTTAGTTTGGAATTTGCAGCCATCAAGTTTTAGTGAATTTCAAATTGTAGATAAAGGTTTGGAAAGTGAAATATATGATCAAATGATGCGAGAAATTTTTTTACAATTGTGCTTTGAAACATTTCAATTTTGGAAGAAATTTTTTTATAATATTTCTAAAGCAAAGAATGAGCAGACTTATGGAAAGTCATGTAGTCTCATTGGAATAAATGAATAATGAGTTGCAACAATATTCTAAAGTTCTCCATGATCCTATAGTTGATGTTTTAAATAATTTATGCTAATCAAAGTTCTTCTCTATTAATTAGCAATGAGACTTCAAAACATAGATGATAAAAATCTGATTGGGTAGCTAACATCATTGTCATGTTCGTAAAGAGTTTCATTCCAAAATTCATCAGAAAAATTGAGATCATATCACCAAAGTAAGGATAAAGATGAAACTTCATATTAGAGACCACCTAGAGTAGAAGCTAATGTGTTAGATGAAGTTTGAAATCAAAATTTATTCCTATGAAGATCCTTTTGCGGCATTCTTGAGGTCGGATGGTGGGCTCATGCTTTGTCACTTTCATTAAGATTCAATATAATTACAAATATTCATGGGAGTCGCCTTTCAATATTTCTCCTTTCTTGCTCATAAGCAAGCACTCATAGAGAATTCAATTTGCGAGTCAAAATGCTTACGTGGTTGGATTTTTTTCCATTTCACTTGGCAAAGTGATGTATACATAGCTTAGAATAGGCATAGTAAATAAGCTCCAATTTTGAGCACTTTTTTAGTAGTATCTTCCGGTAAAGTTTGTAGTTAGTCTACGATTAAGGTTATCAATTTTATTTTAGTCAAGTCAGTTTTGAGTCATTCATAGTCAGTTTTGACTCCATTTGCAAATGGTAACGCTACTTGGTCTACGGTGTTCTTTGACACCTCTAAAGGAGTTTCAGTCTCACTCAGAACCAATGTTAGTGTCATTATTTCAGTGATCAAATAACTCTCTTTTAGTAACTTTTCATTAAGTTATAAGTCAAAATTTTATGTTTCAAAGTGAGTTTTCAAATAAAATTTAGGTCTATTGAACGAGTCCGAGTCAGAACTTTTTGCTCCATAATCTCATCCATGGATGCCATCACCCTCAAAGTTCTATTATTTCAAGTGTCAAGAAAAAGGAAGGTAAATCATAGTATCGAACTACAAGAGAATCAATACGCCTTTATCGGTTCAACTAAAGAAGAAAGTGTTGTTGTCAAGTGTAATGGTGAGAAAACTTCATTTCTTCCTTCATTCATTTCATTTACCTTTTTTAACCTTCATTTTTTCCCTAAACCCTAAAGTCTGATGACTTCATTTCTTTCAAAACACCTTTTTTAACTATTAAAAAATCATTTTTTATGAGTTAAAAAGCATCTACTCCCCACATTAGGCCATTTGATGTATATACATATATATATATATATATATATATATATATATATATATATATATATATATATATATATATATATATATATATATATATATATATATATATATATATTTGCAATAAAACTTACCATTACACAATAATAAACCTGTATACCCTTTTTTGCACTTACCTTTTATCGCAATTAAGCTTACGCATATTCAAACCTCACACATATAACCATTGCCGAATCCTACAAACTTTTCCGATATGCGATATTGTTGGGACCCATCATTTCCTTTTGATTCACTTCATAAACTTTCGATATATGTTATAATTTATTTATAACATGATTAAACGAGTCATATTATATTCCATTGACTTAACGTAATTTCTCATTGTCAACTTTTAAAAAGCCTTTAAATGGGACTTATCACCTTTCATATCGTAAGGTCACAACATCACTTACATTTTCCACTTACTTCGCCTCATTTTCCAAATTGCGATATTGTGGGACCTTTTCCTACCACGTCATTGTCGTTAATTGCATATCAAATTTTTTCCATTGCCAAATGATACATTTACCACCCCATCTCCCCGATCTCGATATTGCGATATTTCTTTAACTTCCCAAAATGTGATAATCCCTTTGACTTCCTGAAATATGATATAACTCTAGTCTAGATTTGGGATAATACTTTGGTCTCGATTGCGATAAGAGTTTCCGACACTGATCTACAATTGTGATATATATATAAAGGGCTCTCCCTCTTTTGCTAGCCCACATTCAACGTGTCTCCTTCTCATATCTTTTTCACATGCCCAATCCTTTTGTTTGAAACCTATCTATATGGGTTTCTCACTCCAACACTCTTTCCTCGTTATTTCAAAAAACTTATCATGAAAAACAAGAAACCAAAAGGAATGGAACAATGACACGGTTTTCTTGAACAACTAGATTCATATTTCGACTACACCCGTGCCATCATTACTCATCAGGCACTAGCATGTTTCCACATGCACCAAGAAGCGATGAAGAGACAGTTGAAAGATTTATAGAAAACCAAGGAGCAATTGCTCAAAGCGGTTTCCTACTTATCGGCGAAACTTGCACAACATGACTTACACTTCAAGATCAAAAAGTGCCACATCAAGCATTGTTATTTAGGGTTTGATAAAATTCGGATGAGTGCTCAGTTAAATTTTTCTAAGTGATGTAATAAATAGAAACAAATTTCTTCCTATTTTCTTTCAAATGTAATAAAAGTCGCTATTTTTGAAGAGATTCGAAGGTCTAGCTTGTTGGCGGACCCATTGTAATTTATAAATACACGGAGTTGTGGAGGAAGGTGTTGGTAGTTGGTTGGTTGGATAATTGAGTGAGATAGTCTCATACTTTACAATGGAGCTATATGTAAACAATTTTAATGAAATTAAGGATGTTGAAGCGACTATTGTGAGATTCTGTGGTATTACTTTTAAGCACTTTTTTTTCATCTCAGTTAGTCCATTTCCATTCTGATTATGTATGTTAATATTTTAGTATATAAAAAAAATCATTTACATGCTACTGTTTATTAATATTTTTCATAAGTGTTTCTTTCTTCTAATGAATGAATTCAGTAAAATGCTCATTCAGATCCCTACCTTTTTAATCACCTTCTTGATAGAATGAATTCAATAAAATGCTCATTCGGACCCCTTTACCTTTTTCTTCACTTTTCTTACGATTAATGAATTCGATAAAATGCTCATTCAGAGTTCCTACCTTTACGTACCACTATACACAATGACAATTTAAGTATGCTCAAATAGTTTACCTACACTGGACTCACTCTATTCTACTGTAATTCAATCTTTGAAATCGGCTTTAGTTTCACGAGTTCTCATTTCTATCGACATCTCAATTACCAAAAAAAATTACTCGTTTTCTAGGTTATATACATATCTAGCCTAAAATCCTATGGTACTTAGTCATTTATTGATTATTTAAAAGTGACATAGAGAGAGCCCTCTTTGGTCTAGGTAGGGCTACATTTGCCTAGCCAAAATATTGATTTTATGGTTACCTTTCTCACTCCTTTATCGACCTTGGGAAGTTGGTTTGTGGGATAACAAAAAGGTACAAACCATTATAACCTCAAAAAGCATCAGAATACATATTAATACCATAACATGACTAAACCCATCAATAAACAACATTTCATTTTTTCTATTTCCCATTGCCAAAAAAATGAGCACCAAGGTTAATTTCATATGTTCAACTAAATTAGCTAAAGGCATGAGAATGATAACTAGTAAGAACCACTAAAATAGCGGCACCCATTATGTTAGAGAGAATGAACTTGTTTGGTCACCATATGATTTTTTGGATCGTAAACAAGGAAAAAGGAAAATACTTCCATAAATTTTTTTGAAAATGACCAAGTTATATGGTAAGGTGTAGAGTTAAATTACAATCAATAAAGTGTAATGGCAAGAATCATGAACTCTTTTAGCACCAACGCTGATAAGAACAACTAGGAAAAAGAACAATTACTCACACTTTAGAAATATAATGATGTTTCTTTTGATCAAGATCTCGAGAATATATCCATACTATAAATATAGGGGTATTCCAAGGAAAAATTACACTCTAATATTTCATTAAAGTGAGAGTAAAGTAATACAAGGCAACAAATTACAAGTACGAACTAGTATTTCCTACGAATCATAATGCCAATTGACTCAAAAAATAAAACCATAATACAAGAAAAAAATTGAACTATCCATATATACATCACATAAATATTACAAACAAGCATATCCTCTCTTGCTCAATATGTTACCATGATACTAGTTACCTTCATGGGAATTTTGAAATTATATGGTACAATGTACAAATTAATAGAAACTATTTATTTTTTGCATGATTTTGGTGATTCAGTGTTTGATCTTATTGCACACCAACAAAACCCCTTCATGGCCCTTTCGGCAACAACATGCAAGACAAATCACGGTCTCACCGAAGTGACTATGGGTGGATGTAGAACCAAGTTTCTACGGCCTTGAGGAGACTATGCGATTTGGTAATTTGCTATTATCTTTCTCTTAACACTTATAAATTGCTCGCTACATTCATATAAATCACGAGAAAAATGCCATATAAACTCATAAACCATTACTACATTTTCTATAACATGCAACTATACTAACTACTTTGCAACAACATATATTAAGCAATTATATGCAAAAGAACACATAAGAACACCAAAATATCATCCATAGCAAGCTACTTTATTATGATGAATCCTTGAATACAATCGGTCCTTCGACATGCGCACTAAGCTACAAACTCTTCAAGGTATCTGCACACTCAATTGTAGATCCTTCCTTCACTAAACTACAAAGACTTTCATAACCATATATCATATCATGTTGTTATGTTATTGCATCTCTTAAACATATCATTACAACCCTTTATATACTATTACATCATAAGATTACATAGACAAAATACTATGATCCAAATACCATGGACTCCCTAAAACAAAGCAACTATGCCCCAAAACCCTTTACAAAATTTTGGACTTTAGAAAAAATAAGGGACCAACCCTTGCTTAGCAAGCCCCTATGCTAGTGCAGTATACTCAGTATTCCACTACATGGTCCAATTCATGCTTCTCTCCACAAAATACTGAGTCTTAGCCAAAATCTAGGCCAAGTTGGGTTGCATCAACAGGCTCCCCAACACTACATGTGACTCATTCTAAGTTACTAATTTGCTTTGCCATACGATTTTTGTTGCAATGGTATTATAGGCATTGTTGAATTTCTATAAAATCCTGCGATTTGAGTTTTCCTCATTGCACACTTCGTCCAATAGTGCTTCTATCGTTGATCTTGTAGTAGCATCGCAGCTTGTCTCTTCTCATTGTCGAAGCATATTGAAGCTTCCCGTCCACTTCACGAAACATGTGTAGTGCCTCATTCTACCACGACTAAGTTATCTCACCATAAGTAAATTCTTCCCTTTTCAGCTCCTATAGCTTCTTTTGGAGAGAATTTCCCTCTTGATCTTGGTGAGCCTCTTCGAGATTAGTAGGTGTTCACGGTTGCCAAAATATCCTCCAATTGTACAGCTTCTCTTGTTGTATTCTTCTAGGTTCTGCATATTTGGATCTTCTGTAGTAAAGTCCAAATTTGTAAAGTCTCATCCAATAATCTACGGGAATACGCCTACGATGTGGAGATACCGACCCAATGCACTCTTTAGGTCAGCATCCCTCTGCTCTTGTACTTATGGTGGCGTAGTTTGCTGCGAGCTTCATATGTATCTCATTGATATTTATCTCATACTCAAGTTGTACATGTGAAATCTTATTCTTGGATTCTTTCATTTGAAAGGTCGAGCTTTGCAAACTTGTCTTCTATTGAGTTCCTCTTCATGGAAATCAATTTCAGAACTTCTTGACATGTATGCTTCAACCACCCCTTTTAATTTCTATTGTTCTTTGCATTGCCTCGTCCTTCTCTGAATGGCTAGTCGATTTTCTATGTGTGAAGCTTGCTCTTTCTCTACGAATGTTCAGTTTTGAAGTGATTTGTTCTCACTACTTCAACTCATCTATGGTTCCTTGGTGCAACTCACGAAATATTTGCAATGGCATCATTTTGATATTCATGTTAGCATACTTCCATCCTTTTCTGCTACTTTGCTTCATCGAGTTATATTGTAGGGCTCGACGAGTATCGCAGTAACCACACCCCAAGTGTGGGCTCTATTAATCTTTCTTCTTGCAGTATTTACTTTGTATGTGTTGGTTGTATAGTTGTCTATGATAGTGTATTTAACTTTGCAATCCACTCTGTTAGCACTCAAATTTTCCTTGAAGTTGTTGGAAGAGGAAAGGGGTAGAGATAACCACTAACAACCTTGGGTACATAATATAGACAATCGTATACCCGAGAGGGCTCTCTCTGTAAAATTTAACTTTGTTTTGCAAGGTATTAGGCTAGTTATAAAGTCCATGGGTTTTGTTTGAATTTAGGTTGATGGAGATTCTTAGGTTGAGATTAAGATCAAATAGTTTCGAGTCCATTGGGCTAATGGAGTCAAAGGATTGGTACCTTGGCTTAATTTTTTATAGCAAAAATATGGTTTATCGAAGCAAGATAATCAAACTAGAAACAATTTATAGATCTAAAGTGAATGGAATGGAATTCAAACGGATGAAAGGCAAGGAAAGATATTTCAACACATTCAAGAGAAAAGAAATAGATTGATTATCAATAAAAGCGATTAATTATTCTTTACTAAATAACCAAAGATGTATAAACTAGACAAATAGGGAACAATTGAGAATTCGTTGTTTAAACTAGTTTTAGAGGAAAACATTTAGACTAATAACAGCTCGAAATCGAGATTACACCTAAGTACTTTCGATTTAATCCTTTTCAGATTAAATATTAAGATAATGAAACACGAGATGATATTGTAAACAAATATTGAAACTTCAAAACATGAGATAGAGATGACTTATTGATCCTTCATTTGACACATGAATCCCGAGAAAAGAGTCTTATGCCTCAATTCCTTGTCGGTTTTTCACGAAAAAATTTCTCCAAAGCTCTTTATTCCAAAAATATTCAATGTTACATCGAGTCTAAGAATCCACCTTCAATAATTCGATTGAGGGCTTATTTATACAAAAAATCATACAAAAATATCTCTTAACAAAAGCGAGATATAATCTAAGATGACTCATAAATAAGTTACAATAAAAAATAGAGACAAATGGTCTCATAGATAAGACAAAAAGTGACCGATGTTGTCTGTGTTTCCTCCTTTTCGAGAATGTCTTTGGAGAGTGGACCTATATTTTGGCTCATTGTTGTCTTCTTGATAATTTTTTTTATCTGCCTTGCTTCATCGATACTCTTTGTTTTCTTTGATACACTTTAAGCGAACTGATACTCTTTGACCTTTTTTTATCACTTTATCTTTATACTCTAGTAAATAGGCAAAATTTCATATAAGGATAAATTTTACAAAAGTTCAACGGATCTTCCCACCATTTATCTTCTTCTATTTTTTAGTCTGTTGAAGCTTCCTCAATGTTTTATCGACCCTCGGTATATCACGAAGAAATTAGGCTAATTAGGGAAAAAAATTTTACTTCATGTTCAAGATAAAACAAATTCTCTAATCTGTCATGAAGATTCCTTCTATCAGATAATGTTGCTTTCGATGAAATGGTTGAGGAAATGGCTTGATTGTGAGCATGTATGTCCAATTTCTTAACATAATTTTCGAGTCCATTATTTTATCTTCTAAAATCATATGGTGAGCAACCCTTTATTCAATAAAACATTAAACCTTTCTCTGAAAAGCAATGATTTCTCCTTGCATGTCAAAACACCTTCGTTCGAGATTTTGCATAAGAGTTCTTTTGGTAAAAACTCTTTTATCTCTAAGATTATATTGATTATGTCCGAATACCCTGATCACGCAAGTTTCGTTGTCTAGGGTTTGGGTGTTTAGAAATTATGTTGATTAGCTTCCTCAGAGCCTATTTCCTAAATTAACTTTCGCTTGTGTTTTCAACTTCATCAGAGCTACTTTAATAATAATTCTTCTCGTATATTATGCGAATTGAAGACCGGATATCTTTTTATTGAATGGATAATATTATCCCAAAGAATGTCATTTTATTTCTCTTAAAGGTTTCTCCAATGTGAGAACCTTTTCCAAGCTTTAACCAATTTTTCCAACTTTTTGACTTCTCTTGTTTTATGGCAATAGATCATTTTTGAGAGATCGTACTCTGCATTTGTAAATCATAAGCTTGTAACTTTGTGACTGAAGATTCATATGTAGTTTCAAGTCATTCATTGACTTTATTAGTTCTTCTGTACTCAAATTTGAAATATTTACTGTGATGGCTCTATTGGTTGACTTTGTTGGTTGACTTCTACTGTCTGTGATAACCTCACGATGTAGATACTAAAAAAGCTGGATTGCTTGTCTTTTCAATGCTTGTTCAAGCTCTTCTGTATTTCGATCGATTGCTCATTCATTTTCAAGAGCAACTCATCATTTCCTCTTGAGTTTCTCTTTATTATTTCTTCGGTTTGAGGATGTCTTGGTAGCAATTTCAGCTGCTTTCTCAAAAGCATGTCAATGTCATCATCTTTTTTCTTGATTAGAGCTATACCTTTGACATCCTTCGGATTGTGACCTAATCCAATAATTATTTCCTCCAATGTTTTTATCTTTCGTTCTCTTTGGCTTGAGAAGAAGCCTTTTCAGCTTGCGATTGTGTACTAGTGTTCTCCAAAGAATCATATCATCATCGTACTGCAAATTGCCTTATGAGTCAAAGTAGAATAGATCATTTCACCGATCTGCTTATGTAACTCAATTTGATCGTAAAGGATGAATATCCTTTGCTAAGACTTTAAAATTTTTTCGATATAATCTACAATTTGTTTGAGGTTGCTACACTTTGGGTTTGAAGTGACTCATTATCATTTTTCTTCTTGTGAATGTCATAAGCTGACATCAATCTTTCTTGATTCTTAGGAGCCATCTTCAAATATTGATTATAAACTCTGAGTTTCTTAAAGGATCATTTCTGCTTTTATATTGATAAATGTCTTCTTTATATCTTGCATCTTTAGCTGGTGTTTTGAAAAAGAGATATTTCAACACTCTGTTGCTTTGTAGCTCTTTTCCTTTGTGAGGTAGTGGATGCTCCTTTCATTTATTGTTGTTTGTTAGCTATTGTTGTCTGTCAAAGAAAATTTCTTGAAGCTGATTCAATTTTACGGAAGAGGATTCAATCTTTGCCTTTTAGTACCATCTTGTCTCTGTAGATCCACTGACGGGGTGGATATTTCACACTCTCTCTCTTTCCTTTTTTCCACATTAAGAGGAGTTTGTAGGTTGTAGATTTACAGCTCATTGATCCGAACTAGAGGGATTTGTGTTTGATCTTGTCCTTTAGATGTCTCCTGGTTTCTACTGTCATTGTGAACTTTTCAAATACTTATGCGTACTGGTTCTTTTCTTTTCCTTTTGATTCTCGCCCATTGTCATTTGATCTCATGCAAATGTTGTTGTGAGGTTCTGCTGAAGAAGGTCTTTGCTTTGTCATCACACTTGCCCAAAATAGTCCGAGTCAAGTATCCTTTCAAGGTCTTTTCATTAAATTATCAACATTGAGCTTGCTCACCTATCTTGCTCTATCAAAGTCCCTTCCACCCATTCATATGTATTGGCATATTGTTTACTATTTGGCATCCTAAAATGAATGTATGGTACTGATTTATGTTCATTCTTTTATCGCAAATAGGCTGAATGGGTCATAAGGTACCCAGATAGAAAAGCTCTTACGTAATCACAGAGCAGTCTTCTAATATCTTTTCGACTTCTTCCCTGCATCCCTAGGAGTTATGAGATAAAGGGACTAATTGTATTTTGATCGGAGTTGAGCCTTCTTCTTTGCATTACAAAAATGAATTATATCGAGTTGTTCATGCTGCGAAATACTCTAATGCAAAGAGTCTCATGGGGACATATTTTGGCAATTTGAATGGAAATAATTCACATCCATATATTCGACTTATATGTGATTTTGGTATCAAATACCAATCACCAACTTTGTATTGTTTTGAGAGTGCGTAAAGTTTTCTTGATTTCATTTACTGAGCCTTGGAGGAGGAACTCCCTGTCAACAAGGTGGTTGCGAGTGTACAAAAATATCAATGAACTCTTTATAGGGAATAGGGAGAATACTGGAGAACTATGAATGATGTGGTGACCAAAGATATGAGACACTGATTCCCTTTGGCATCAGATTTTTGATATAGAACATGAAATTTTCCCGATTGGTAATAGAGCATGAGATGGTAAATAACAAAAGAATACTTGAACACTTTTCTCATTCTCTAATCTCATGAATGGATCATGGATTTTATGCTACGATGTAGGATGCACGTCATACTATGGCAGAGGGGGAGAACTGTCTAGGAGTAAAAATAGACAACAATACTAGGATTAAATGGTCGACATATTCACTTATATTAAAGCCCATTATAAAGGATATCATCTCCAAAACAAGTCTACCCTCCTCGGTGAAAAAAAGCATACCCATAAGGAGGGCCTTTGAGTGAGTGATCGAGGCAACATAAAGGGTTTGGCGGAATCGTTGAAGCTATTCATGGGATAGATTTGGTGGATTTCTCAAGCATTCTCATGGAAAAGGGAGTGAAGGCTTGATCGGAGTTGAAATATGTAGTATCTTATTGATAGGCGAGCGAGTAATGGGAAAAAGGACATTTTGACTTGGAGATACAGGCGCTTGTTGAGTGGGATCATAGTTGCATAACGATGAAAATGGATTATCTAGCTCTAGGGAAAATATGGAAGAGAAAAAGTACAGGAAGATTAGATTCCCATAACTTTAATCATATCCAAGCCATTCAAATAATTTTCTACCAGTGCACAAAAAATTCGAAGAGGACTATCACTAAAAACCAAGTCTTTAATTTGGAAATCTCTATCGACTAATGATAAATAATCCAAGTCTTTCGTGAGGGGCATTCAAAAAGCGCTACGTTTAAAAGCCACGAACTTCCATTTTTGTTCTTGTGGATTCAAAATGAAATTCGTCTTATGGTGAGAAAGTGAGCGAAATTACGGGTTTTGGGGATTTAATTGCAGTTTTTGGGAACTCAGGAGACCAATTTAGAATCATGTTTGAGTTTTTTATAGAGCATTTAAACAAAAACCAAGATTCTAACGGAGTTTAGTGGAAATTAGGGTAAATACTGTTTTTTGGAGATATAACGATTTGAACAGTGCTGTTAAGGTGGACAATCTTATAGAAGCTTGATTTGCAATTCTCTTGAAGAAAATAGTTGGCAGGACTTCAATAGTTGGTAATTTGATTTTTACGCATGGGAGTGATAGTCGTTCAACTTTACTGGAAAAAAATAGAAACAGATTAGGTTGTTTGGTTTGAGATTAATCACAGTAGAGCGATTTGATAGGTGGGTTAGGTTCTTAATTAATCATGGGTATTAATTAATTCATCTGTCTGACGAGAGTCGGGGATTAGGTTGAGTAAACTGGGTTTTAACCAAGGTTTAAGATTGTAAGTGTGTATTTGGGCATATATTAATTTAACATGATTAAAGGGAGTCGGGAAAGAAAATATGGTGTACTTTTGTTTCAAACATATATAAAATATGTTTAAATCATTTTTCGAATATTTTTATTATATAGTAATAAATCAAAACGATTCATTTACCATAGGGAGCAGGGACTAATATAACGATATATTTTAACCCAAAAGGGGGTATAAAGTGGGTTTTTTATTTGATACAGTGAGAATAAATACTTTAGTTAAAATTATAATACATGGGTTTTTGGGATATTATATAAAAAGAATTATATGTAATAGGATAAGGTCATTCTTTATGGGAGTTAATACATAAGTTAGAGTTAATATGACGAGGGACAATGTAAACTCAAGATTCATTAATATAACCAAGCAAAGTGAAGATTTATATGTGAATTGCATTATAACAACTTCATTACTTAGACTTAGAATAAAAAGTGATTTTGAGGGTTTTTTATGAACTATTGCATGATTTTCCTAAGTAAAATGGGATTTTACTTAGGAAAAGATTTTTAAGTGAATGAATGTGATAATGGATGATTTCAAAGTACTTAGGTCTTTTCGATTATTGGGTTGAGGTCCGGTCCCTCCAAAAGTCAAGGAAATGCCTTGAGCCCCTTTAATTTTCAAAATACCTTAGCACTTAGGAGAAATTAGTGAAATATTTAGGGAAAAAATGAAGGGGAAGTTAATAATCTTGACTTTTGCTTTGTTGTGAACTTTTCCAATGTAGTATCTACCTTTGCACTTGTGATGAAAGTAAAATTGAACACATTTAGAACCATCATTCATCACATGTAATTCTACAACAACATCTACCTACCTATATACTCTACCCTACCATTTTCTTTTCTTTATTAGGGTGCACTAGTGCAGCAAACCTTATCACACTTTTTCTTTTTCATGTGGAAACCTATCTAATTCTACACTTAGTCTACATCCAAAAGGCTTAGATTAGCTGATTTGAGCACCTTTTATTAACTCTACCTATCTACTTATCACGCAAGATTAATCATGTTGTCGAGATATTTATTCTCTATTCTACAACATGAAATTGAAAGATGAATGAGTCAAGTTTAAGCGAGTTTGACTCTTCATAAATTGTATAAAAAGTTTAACAAAAGATTTTACTACAATTGCTTATTACAGAAAATGAAATAGTAGTGGCATTTAGACTTTCACACTTTTCCTGGTCTATGTTTTGTTTGGGGTTCATTTCTTTCACTTTTTTTGACCAATTTTATTTTTTACCCTTTGATTTTTATTTTTAGGGTATACCCTCTTCACATTCTTTAAATTTTTTGATTTTTTGATTTTTTAAGAATATGGAACACCTTTTGCAACAAGAAAAAGGTTTGAACATATTGCATAGTTCAACAAGTCAATCATGAAAAATGATACCTATTGGTATAGGAGTCTAACACACTCCTCGACACTTGATAGAAGTGCATCGTAGCGATCCTCTATCTTGTTCCATGACTGCATCATAGCTTCCATGCTTTAGTCGCAATTTTATCCCATTCCCCCTCAATGAGGACCAACAATATTATTTCCTTCAATTTATCTGCCCTTTTTTTTCCTTTTCGCGTTTCTTGGAAGCTTTGGCACCGACCTTCCTCTTCTTTGTGACTGAGAATGGTATGTCTAGTTTTTCTAGGCTCTTTTGTTGTACGCATTTCCTCCAATAGGTTCATTTTCATGTTGTTCCTCTCATTATTCCTCTTCCACATCCTCATCCTTGTCCTTATCCTTTCCACTTGGTTCCCAGTGCTACTGATGTTTCTTCCTCATCACGAACTATCTCTCGCCTACGTCTCTGGTGAAGTCATCCATTACGTCGGGTCACTGTTGTACCGTACAAATAAATCATCTTTGGCTACCAAATATGGCAAGGGATGTTAATGTTTCGATCTCAGTCCATTCAGAGCACCTTCATATAGAATATATGGAAATAATCCTTAAGTTTTACAGCGTGATATACTTCTCGTATAGGCTCAATGAAAGTTAAGGATGTTGGTTTCCCAAGATATGCTAATCCATATGATATAACACAAAAAGATATCTTTTTCTCTCTGCACTCATGATGGTTGAGTGGTATACCATAGCTAGGCATATTGTGTGACATTCACACACATCTAAAAGCTACCAAAGGAACTACAACTCCTACGGTTCTATCCATGCCAACATTGCTAAAATCAAAATCAACCATGCATAATAAAATGTATTTACCTTTTTCACTGCACCTCCATGTAGTCATCCAAAAATTATTTACAAGGTAGGGGACCCAGTTTACTTGAACCGATTGGCACACTACGCAACTAGTAGGAACTCTCATTGCTGGGAACTATTCGGCTCGAGAACCTTCTCATAATATTCTAAACTATTATGTGTGTCATGAGGCTAATTTCTTGGTCATTGATTGAATTAATGTCATATCCTCACTTCCTCTTTGTGAGCCCAAACTTCTGCATGTTCTCCATTATTTCCTTGTCACGGTCCTACTCACAAATTCTTCGGGAGTTGCGTCCTTGATATGGTAGTCTCGTTATTCTCCATATAAGAATTTCATCAATAGGGATCCTCTTTCCCATCCATAGGAATTTATCAGTACACCAACACGAGAAATTGTCTTATACAAGTTGTGTTTATTGGGCTTCTACTAAAGTTTGGCACGTTCAACATGTTCGGTATCATGGCGCTCTCTAATCTAGTCACCCATTCTTTGTGGATATAACCTCGTCGCTCCACTATCGTAATGGACTTACTTTAGATACCTACCTTGTGCGGGATTGTGGGTATTTCTTCCATGTCATTGAAGTCGAAGTTTGCAAACTAGGCATACAAAAATTTTGAAATAAATTTCTCCAAAAAGTGTGCGATTCTAACAAAAGGGTGTGAAGGTGCCATACTTCACATCCTTCATGTCTTTACGAGTTTCACTATCTGATTTTTACGAATTCGGTAGATATGATGGGAGAGTGATGTAAATGCTACACCCTCCATTTCCATTTTCACCTGCTCTAGCTTCCTCACTCCATCGTCTTTGACTTGTTTGAGCCTTCAATAGGTCTCTTGTCCCATTTTCTTCTTGGTTCTCTACTCTTTGGTTGGTTTATTTCATAGGGGATCTCTAGTTTTAGTTTGCGGTGATCGCACTATGGGATTCTCAACTAGTGCTATGGGTGTATCAACTTTGTCTTGTTCCATGATTTCTTCTATACCATTTTCCTTGAATATGCGAATGAGATCCTCAATATTGATACAATAGCACAACTTCTACAACTTCTCCACACTTTGAAATTTTGAGCTCTAAATACAGCAACTTGGTGCCAAATATTGGAGGGACGTAGATTTTTATAGCAATATTGAACTTCTAACCTCATCATTAGTTCGAGATATTTTTCAGATTGTATTTATTAATTGCATACAAGTCACTAAATCCTACAAATGTTTCCTCATAAATGCGTACCTTCGGTGCCTTTTTAATGACAACTTTCACTTTTAATGGTCATATTTTTTAAGCGACTCTTGACATAATCCATACTATAGCACAAAAAACTCTTGTTGTGATCTTCAACACATACTCGGATTATGGTGCAACAACTCTTGTTGTGATCTTCGACATACTCAGTTTATAGCGATCTACCTTCTTGCAGTGAGGATTCCTATGTCGAAGCTCTTTACTATCTAGGGTGTATTTTATATTCCAAGAGCCCACTTTCAATCTGTAGGTGGCAATAAAACTTTCTCCTTTCTTCTTGAGTGAAGTTGCTGAAGGTTGTCCCTACAAAAAATTCCATCTCTCAATCATTTACTCTTCCTTGAACCAATTCTCATTTAACTTTGCTAATTGAATTGCACCTCCATCTATGATATTTTTGATAATGTATTAGCCCAGTTAATGCATCTTGAAATTTCACAGAGCTTCAAAAGAAATTACCTATCATAAAGGAGAAAAAATGTATCCTACCCTAGAACTTCTTCACTGGCTATACTTCTTGTCCTTGTCGAGCTTTTTCTGGTTTATGAACCTATTGATGAAATCCGCTATAAATCTCTATTTCCTCCAAAGCAAGCAAGCTGTGACATTCTTTCCTCCCATTATCACTGGTCGCAATATCTCGTGGCATGATGCAATCCTTTAGCTGAGGCATAAATTTACTCATAGGCATCACAACTTCTACTTGTAAACTAGCTGCGAAAGGGTGTCAGGTATCAATTTATTACATATGGTTCTATAATACCATAATACTAACGGAATTACGGAGTCCCAATCATCTCTATTCAAAGTGCATACCTTAGTAAGTGAATTCTCCAAAATATTATTAAATTCTTTCCACTATTCCATTGGATTGAAGGTGATAAGAGGTCCTCTTTGATGATATACTTGTAATTCCTCGGTCGATTTCTTCAACAGTCTTTGTTCGGGAAGTGTGAACCTTGATCACTCATCAAAATCTTCGGACATCAGCCTCTGAGACAATAGGTTCTCAAAAATGAACTTTGTTGTAGTTCTTACTAGTTGTCCTTTGGCTTATCTTGTTAAGTAATCAATTATTGTAATGTACCATAGTCGTGCACGTCCACTTTCCGGTGGGATTAATTGGTCCCAACAAAATCAATGGCCCACTTATGAAAATCCTACAATGTAACTATGGGTACGATGGAATCTCATATCTTCTTGAAGGCTTCCCTATTCTTTGAAATAAATCACATGCTCTGCAAATACTCCTTGGCATATTTTTGAAAGTGTAGTCACTACAATCTTGCTTCTCAAAAATATTCTATGTAATATATTTTTCTCATAGTGTCCATAGGGTTATGTGCCTCCAGTGAGCATTTCTGCAATCATCGCCTTTCATGTTCGAGGACATATCCATGCAATATCTCATCTAGCATCTCATATAATCGTCCTACTATTGTTCAAAAGTCATTTTGCTTTATCTCACCAATTATTTCTTTGTGTTGTTTAGTATTATGTCATGGAAGACCATTCCTATGGTCCAAAAACCAAATTACGTCTATGAAGTAGATGTGTTTTACTACTCTAATTGAAAATAACGCATAAGGGATATTATCTTCTATCGTGTTGGTTCTTCCCTATTTCTAATCTTGATAGATGGCCGGGTCTTGCATTCGATCTCTTTTGTAGTTTAATAATGATCTCGAAGTCATAATCTTGGAATAACAACAACCATAGAAATATTTTCCTCACTAGGATAAGCTTATTAACCAAATACTTCCATGCGGAATGATCTTTGAACATATTAAATGTGACCCCAACAAATAATGTCTAAATTTCTACAAAGCATACACCATGGACAATCATTCCCTTCCTTAATAGTGCAGTTATTTTACGCTTTAGATAGATTCCTACTTGAAAAATCTAGATGATCAATCTCTCATGCACTGAGTTTTGTGCCAATAGCACTCTCAAAGCTATATAAAGAAGAATCCAAATGGACATGAAAATCACTTGTTCGAATGAGGGAACACCCAAAGTACAGGTACTAATACTATCCTTTCTTTCAATATGTTTGAGGGCTCTTTCGACACTCTTCATCTATATAAAGGTTTCATCTTTATTCAACAATTTCTCCATAGGGTGTAGTAATGCTACATGTACCCCTTGATGAGCTTCGTATGCAATATGTCCAAAGTAGTAGTGAAACTTGTCTCACTGTCTCGGTGGAGGAAAACTCACAATGATAAAATTTGCAGTCCACCATTAGTCTCTTGCTTGCAAAAAAGTATGTCCCAATAATATGTCGAATGGTGCACAAAATATGCACTTCTTTAATTTTAAGAGATCTGATATTGTCTACATGTGTGCGAGCATAAGTCTCAATCTTTCCAACATGTTTTCTCAGCAACCCAAATATTGTCCAATCATCAAATTATACCTCCAAAAGAAACTTGTATATGTACTCGCAAAAGCTACGATCACTTTGCCCCTGCTGAGTATAGCGAGCATTCCTCAATCCAAAGGGAATTAGTGTGTATTTATATGAGCCCCATTCTGTAGCAAATGTGGTCTTATGTTGATCTTCGAGTGCGGTCCTAATCTAATGATAACCTAAGAATCCATCTGCAAATGAGTAAACTGTCTGTCCTCCTACATATCAAGCACTTCATGTTGTAAGTGGTAGGGAAAGGATCATGATAGACATTTCATTCAACTTTCTCATGTCTACACGGATCTTTATTTCTCCTTGAGTCTTTTTCTGCTTACTACCATAGTCCTTCCATACTAAAGTGCATAGCTTGGATATGCTCTCTAAGATTATTTTGATCATCATGTGATCTCCATTTCTATTTCTATATGTCCAAACCCTATCTACATCTATATTCGAGCATTCTACTATAGCTCCATATACTTCTTGTGTGCATTCCCACCATCGAAAGGGTAGCTTTCAAAGCTATATCCAAGGCTAACTAACCTTTGATTTTCTTGAAATTGTTATTCATAATCATTAAGAACAATATTCACATCTCTATGCCATCATAACAAGGCGGGTCACATACCTATAAATAATACGATGAATTGATTTTGTAATTCTTACACATTGTCTCGTGGATACATCATGCAACCTATTGTACCCAATTTTCAGAAATCTTCTTCTAAATCTTAGAGTACAAGAACTATCATGCTCCCAAATTGATCCCTATTTATGCGAGGAACACAAAAAAATAAACATATAACCATAAATACAAAGATACGATAGAAATAACACTATTTTTCACTAATATCAAAGAACTGAAATTTGCTTTACGAGTACGGAATGGAAATAAACTAGCTAGGGCTCTAAAGGTAGCTATCTACGAGAGAGTATGAGTGGCTATGAAGCCTCTAAACTATGTTACAATGATCAGATGGAGAGACCTATTTATTTTTATAAATAATGGAAAACCATAAACATCAAAACCCACAACCTAGGAGATGAAGCGCCAAAACTCATGGGTCCTTTTGGGTAAATTGGTGTTTCAACTTCCAGGGAGATGTAACTTTGGCATCCGATCTCCTAGTTTGCATCGCTCAATAGCTCATTGGAAAGATCTATCGAGTACTAAAACTTTTGAGTGACCACATGCCATGCCCTCGTTTTCAACGTTGTATTAGAGACCTCAAATGCAGCTCCGGAAGTTCATGACCCAAAAAAATGCTAAAAATAGTAAGTTGTGTGGCCCCAGAAAAAAATAGAGAGAATGGTGGGGCCCCAAGTGGAATATCAGGGTGACCACCAATATCCTCTTGGATCACAACTCAACTTTACTTCCTACATTAGGTTAACCCTAATCTTGTTCCCTTGGTGTCATTTGATAAATTTTATCCATGTTTGTTGTGAATTATTTTCTTATTTATTAGTTCAGTATTATCTTGTCTCTGATGGATCCAAAGGAAAAATCACTCATATTGTTTTCTAGCGAAATATCATTTGTCTCTTCTTAGATTAATTATGGCCATATTGCCAAATTCTAGTCAAATCCAAGCAGCATAGGTAAGGTTATTGTCATCATACAATCTCTATTACTTCAAAATCATCACTAGTAGTGCACTCCTTCAATATCACTGTGACACCTGGTAGTCTTCCCATTGTAAAGATGTTTGTTGATTTTCCATCATACTGTGGATAGGTGACCAATGCAACTTCGTCTTACATCATTTCCACGCCTTCTTTGTCAATACATTAGCTTGTGATCCATATCTAGAATAACTTGATCCATCTCTACCCTCTACTATCAGCACTAAGCCTCATTCATCTTGTAGTTCTCATATGTCTGTGAAAAATTTTTAGCCTTAGTGCATCTCACTTCACGAGTGTTACTTTTGAGTGCATAGGGAATCTGTCAACTCACTAACCCTTATACAACCTTTTTATCACTTAAAAATTTCATACAAGTATGTAGAAAACACCTTCAAATACTACTTGGTTTGCCTGTAACGGTCTTGTGAAGCAGAGCTTGATCACGTGTCAGAGCTCAATCCTACTCATGCTAGATATGTTGCAATTACTTTCCTAATTGAGCACCATAATATGCTAGAGGTTGAAGCTCCAACATCCATAAACTTCACTTTACTTCATAGAATACTCATTTTTATTTCTAAATATCAAAAATAGGAAAATTTCTCTACAGTCCTATCAACATGTAATTCATATTCCTTCTTTCATATCACTATCTCACTATGATCGAACTCCACTTATAGCAACAATACTAATTCAGGTTCATAGGTCCTCTTTCAACACTAATCATATGAATATTTTTGTGTCAAATGTTGTTTCCCTTTTTTTGTTGCATCTTTGCCATAAGTACAAGACATTCTTCAATTACACGGTCAAAAATATTTACATGCCCTGCATGTCGTAGTGGGGTTCTAGAAATCTCTTTACCAAATAGCACTGCTAGCCATCATTATAGAAAATGAACATCACGTCTTGACCAACTCACACACCTCGACATCTTCCTTGGTAACCTATTCAACAACCATGATGTCCATTCTCTTCATGTCCTTGCTCTTCTGTTGTCATTCATGAGTGTAGAGCATTTCACTCCATCATTATGTCATAACACTTTGACAATACTTATTATCATCATATCCAGTGATTCTGCAAATTTGCGGTATAGATTCCCTTTGAGTTTGCACATTTTCTTGTAACAAGAAACCATATTATGAGCAATGTTGGCCTATAGCCTTACATATTTAGCTACCACAAGCTAGATCTGCATTCGAGGGATGGGTGCTCCCACGAAAGTAATTCACGAGTGAGCACTATTCTTTAGAATGGCCCTTCGATATGCTTTTTAAACCACACTTCTTCTCTAACTTCCTTGATTTTCTTGATATCTTGTATCTATAGAGCTGGGTTTACTGATGATTCTAAATCTATTGCATTCTTGCATTAGTTTATCCTATGGGTGAAGCTTCCAATTTCATCACAATCTCCCAAAGCTTTGACTTGAGTTCCTATGTCTGTTGCATTAATGACAATATGATATGTGTGTAGTAGTGTAGCTATAAACCACTCATGATGTTGTTGTGCAGAGCTGTAGAAATTTACCCTAACTCATTAGTGAGCTTAAACCTCTTATCTAACTCTAAAATAGAATCGGCGGAGTTTATGTTTGATTTCTTTCAACTTAGTGATGAATCTGATTGAGACTTCAACTTAAACTCTCCTACAGTGTTGTTTTAATATATGCAAACATTTTTGTTCTGATTAGTTGAAAAACATAATATACCATATCATGTTTGCGTCCATACGGTGTCTGTAACAAATTATGCCTTCATTATATAGTCATTATTGATATGTTTTACGGTCCATTCATCTTCGTATAAAAACCAAAGCGCTCTAGATCTTCCAATCTAGTTCCTCCGAACACAAATAGCTAATATCATCAACCATACCTCTTCTTGGGGGCGAGAGGGGAAGGGAGAGGAGGGGAGTAGAGAGGACAGGGATGATTAAACCACTCAGCACTTCAGCTGTTGTTGAATTCTAGCTTGCGAACTCTCGGCCTAGAGGGGAATACGCAGAAGATACCTAGGTGGTTCCTATCTTTCACTTTTCATATTCTACAGGAATATAATCATTTTATACAAAGGTATTTGGATCTTATCCATGATACCTCTTTTTGAAGTATCTACTACTGTATCTATTTCCACTTTCGCGTTGCACCACTCTCTTTCTCAAGTTTACCTTATCTTCTTCCAAACATCAGTAAAATAGAAACTATGATTGCATTCGTAAAACTCCCTTCTCACATAGAAGCATCTAAATCCAAAGTTTCAAAAAATGTATTCCTTTGAAGAATCATCATTATGTTTCACTGCATAGGACCTGATCAAAGATACTTCTCACTGATATAAATCCCTCCCAATATGATATCATTCCAGAAATTAGCAGACCCTTTGAAATCAGGTTAGTCGATGCGCTTGATTCGATGTATCGATTCGGAATCAAAGCTATGGGTTTGTCACCATAAAAAGCTAATCCTTTATTTCACCTACAACCGATATCCACTAAGTACAAAGCTGTAGGGAAAGAAATGAAGAAAACTGTAATGATCGTAAAAATATACTTTTGTAACCACACTTTGGATGTTCGATACACGGATTTCTATTTTATTGATCACGTAAATTCTCACTCTTTCAGGTCTATCCAGGTATGAATTTCCTTCTTTGACGAGTGCCACATCCACATATCCCTCAAATATATCCTGGTCCCAAAAATGGAACCATTTTTTGGCTTGATTTAGGATGACCCAGTTCGAGTATTACTGTGCATCAACAAAAATTGTTGATCACTAACTTTCTAGGTAATGACTTGTAAGGAGATCTACATGTGTCACCGAAGTGACTATGTGGTGGATAGGCTGGGTTTCTTTAACTTGAGGACTCACGAGATGTCATATTTTTCTATTATATTACTCTTAACATATAAATTACTTACGTCACATTCTATATAAATCATATAAAAATGCCATATAAAACCATAAACCATTATTGCATTGTCGTCAACATGCAAGCTACATATACTATGTTGGCTGAGGTCTTTTATAGCATCATTTCTCACCTTCATATGATTCATGATTGTCATATGGCTTTGGGCATCCATTTCCTACGAGACTTGGACAAATTCACTTAAAAACAGTGCAAAATCCCACATACGCGACTATGCCCTGCACAGTACTCTTTTAAAACGTGATACGAGTCAGTATCACTTTTCACGTATGCCATTAAAAATGATTAAAAAATATATAATTATTCCCTATGGTTGGGTTGATGTTTACTCGGGTAGTTCAACCACCCCATCACGTAGCATAACTATTTCCAGCTGATGAAACTACTTGAGAGTATAAAAACCCTCATGTACGTGGCCTAAGCGAGAGAGAGAATTTATTGATATTATACTATACATTTGGTATTCCCTATCCAAGTCGATTCTCAGTGCCTCACTGCACTTCTGATTCATTATAGAAACCCTTGTTTCCTTGAGATGCTCATCTCCCTATATGTCATCTACGTATGCACCAGTTAGGAAAGGTCGTAGCGTAGCAAGTGCGGGCTGAGTCGGACGACGGTGCGCTCGATGGCGTGGGAGGATCGGGGTGATCTCTCCACTCGTTACTTTTGTACATGCTATTTACATATAAAAGCTACCATTTTGTTCCACGAAAATATACATACTGATGTATGCTTATATGTATGAGAAAATTGTTATTTAAGCATTCATTATGATTTATTTAATGTTTCATGTTGATTTCACTAACATTTAGAGTAGAATATGTCATGACAACTCAGTTCTTCGTGCTTGTTTCTTCTTGTCTTTCGGAGTTAAGAAGGAAGGGCGGTTCTTTGAGGGTCGGACCACTGCAGGGATGCGCTTCAACCGTAGGACCCTACGGGTAACTTTCTCATTCTACTCTATTTAGTTTTTTCCGAACGTGCATGGTTGTGTGAGTCCTTCTTAGTAGCATGCCTCTTTGCTCTATGGAGTTTGTAGCTCAACGAACACTCTAGGGGTGATATTCAGCAGCGAGGGTCTTGACCCACATTCAATTTATGGATAAACAAACAAACCTCCAACTATGTCTGCCGCTGAAAGTATCTGTCTGTGCAAAGCCAAATTCTCACTCGGCAGTATGGGAGGGTGATGGAACGAGTTTCCCCATGCTAAGAGAAATTTACGAGGTGGTCCTTGGAAAAACCTCATTGATCTTCCATGATGTGCGTAGTGAATTTATAATGTAAATGACAGATCTTGTGCAAGCATTAACAGAATAGTGAAAAATACTTGTCCTACTTATAGTAGATAGTAAATCATAACCAAATATAGATATAATTGATGTATACTTAACATATGTCAATACTCATGCATAAACATATCAATTAGCTACGACATTCATCAATAAGTAACTGAGACAATGTGATCTCATCAAGACATAAAAATCAATTATATGCATAACGAGATAATTTTCCAAAATTGTTCCTTCTATTAATTCTTAGATCTGTGAACATACATCTTTCCTTCAAAAACTCTTACAAAACCACTTACAGTCACTTCCACGCACACAACACGCGGGTCATGAATAATGAGGACTGAGTCTCCATGCACCATTCGACTGAAATGCCGAGCCCACCCAAACCCAAAACCATGGGGTATGAGATATTATCATGAATAGACTATCACATATCACTTGTATGACTAACTATCATGACCAGACAAACTCTATCGTGTGTACAATATGTGAGGAAACCCATGAGAAAGCCATGTTCTCGAACCATGGTTTGAGGCCATAGTTTACATTTAAAGCATACATATCGAGTGAGAGCCAAAAACCACTGCTACTAACTGCGCAGTGTGCACATACTACAAAAATATCATTGGGACTTGTGCCTTGGGGACCCCGATCAACAAGCCCCCAACACAAACATATACTTATGCAGTCAGCAGAGCCTCTTGTTGTCTCCTTGGTTTGTGTCTCATGTCCCTAGACAAAAGTCTGGAGAGACGTGACTCAAACTCGGAATCTTGCCCTCTGCTCTGTTGAACCATACTTGTCTGCCATAGGCCCTCGGTGGCCATATCCACACCTACATTAGAGTCATCTCTGAATGATGCTGAAGTGTGTTGTCCAGTGTTTGAGAGAGTTACGTTGCTTCCTCTACCCATGGTTGCATTCCTGTGAGTCACCTATTGTTTGGTCTGATGCAATCTGCGGGTGTGCAGCCTATGTGGCTGTGAGCAATGATCTCTATTGGACTGACCGATAATGGGTCCAAACTGTGCTGATTTCTTTCAGTGACGTTGTTCCTTTGGTGTTGTGGTGTGCCATGCAGTTCTTTGCTGCATTTGGATCTGTTCTAGACAGGTGGCCCAGGTGTCCCGTAGCCTCGGTCAGAGGCCTCAAAGTCCACCATTGTGGTAGGCTGGCGAGCGATACTGTCTTGCAGACACCTTTGCCTCTGCTACTCTCTTTGTGAGCCTCAACGGCGGTCTTTGGATGCGACTTGGTGCCGCATGTCCATGATTTCCTCGTCCTCATGCGGCTCGAATGGGTGTGGACTTCTCCATTGCTGGCCTGTGTCCTGCATGACTATTCCATCCAATTTCTCTGTCCAGTTACTGCATGTAAGCTCACGTAGCTGAATATGTAGGCATGCTTGGGTTGATCAATGGTTTCTCATGTGAGTGCCTTGAGCTCTGTATTCTTCTAGATATTATGATACTTTCTTTATTATGCTTCTCATGCCTTGTGAAACCTATTTAAGTACATCATATAGTCCTGTATTTGTGTGGTTTTATTATGAATCTTGTAGGCTATTAGTAATATCATAAAATTAAGTAAATGGACTGCACTATTGCAGGAAATGTATGAGTTAAACATGAACCTTAGTGTACAATAGCTGAGTGTCAGCTTACTTCTTGGATTTTAGTAGAATATTGTGAAATGAGTCCTTCACAGGATGGTGGTTGGGCTATCTGAGAAGTTGTCTTGTTGATGGGCACCTTAGTCCACGACTCATGAACCACACTGCCTAGTTTGGCTCCTTGCATGCACACAGCTTCCAGCCAGTCTACAATATCTCAGGTGGATTTATATTGAACTATGTTTTCCATCGATATTCTTTTACCCCTTGAAGGTATTCATTGCCAAGATCTAAACCAGATGTAATCTTATCTTGATGTTAGACCCTCTGTTAATTTGCTTGAAAATATGATTATTGTGACCATTGTGAAAATCACCACCTTTGCCCTTTTATATTTTGGATATTGTAGTTTGTTTCTAGCCAGGTAGAGAGGCATTCTTTTAACCTTGTGGTGGTTGAAGTGATTTCTCTATTATTTTTGAAGATGAATGTCCTTCTCCTAGGTTTCGGTGACAGTTTTGGTGGTACTATTTCCTTGATTTTGATGGCCTTCTCTGGTAGTTTTCATTGGGGTCAGCTCTGACAAGTGAATTGACAGTGGTAACCAGTCTCTTATGACTGCAGTCCGTCCTTTGGTGAACCGATAGTATTAATATAAACATACCCTCACTCGCCCTCCATAGATGTGAATGTTGTAAAAATATAATAAAAAATAAATGTATCTTATATTATTATTTAAATTTGAGATAGGAGTGCGTCTTTGACCTATCCTTCCTGGTGCATAAAATTCACATAATACAAAGCAAAATAATTTTTCCTCCTTTGCTGTAAATTGATTATATGAGTTCTAGGGGTTGTCATGGCATTGTTTTACCATGGTTCTACAAGTTTTAGAATTGGGTATCTTAGAGTTTTCCATTGGTCGTGATTAACGAAAAAGCCAAACATCTTGAAGGTGTGCCTTCCTCATGAAATTAAGCATTTTGTTACAAAAATTATTACATATAGTATTTTCATTGTATGTTCTTGCCTTCTGTTGTACAATTATCTGTAGGAACATCATCCATTACCTACACTTTTTTTATCATCTTCTTGAGCAAGATGGCTATTCAAACTAAGTATAAGTTGTCTCCTCTTACAGTCCGCACGGATTCATAAAATATACTTCTTCTTGATTTAGTCACAGGTGAATTTCTCTGGCACTTATAAATACATACCTTCTAGGTTAAAGCCCTTGTTTAAAATCTGTGATTCTCGGATAGTTTTCATAAAATTGAGAATTACTCTCTACAGGTGGAAGTGCCATCATGACACTAAATGCCGATTATTATTGCGCAATGTCATTGTTGGGTTATGCCCAATGAGAATATATGAGAAATTCTGGAATTATGTGTAGGCAGAGCATTCTCTCTTTGGTTTGAAGTTTTCAGGCCCTTACTACACATGAGGAATTATAATTCGAGAATAAACTAAAATTGAATACCAAGAAGCCCTTATGTGATATTCTGATCTTTCGAATCACAATGCGATGATTTTGCGATAATATCTTTATTGTATAACTTACAAGGGTCTAAATGGATCTCTTCATAGAAAATATATATTAAAATACATTAGAATAATAGGTTAATTAATATTAATCATGGATAATCTTGTAAATATATATTTTATTAAAAATACAAAAAATCTGAAAGTGAAATAAAACAAATATATTTAAAAATATTATAAGTTTTATCTACTTTATAAAAAATAAGATATGATGTATTAAAATTTAATTGTTTCATTTTATTAGTGGACTATATCAAATATTAAAAACCGATCAATTAGAAAAATGAGAAAGTCGTTGATATTAAAGAAAGTATAAATGGATGACCCAACCTGCGGAGACTCAAACCGAAGTTATAGAAAAAAAAGGTGCCCTCTGGGTTGGCCGGGATGAATGTTGAACAATAGGTTGGTGGATATGGTAAGGGCACAGTCGGAGTTCTCAACCGCACAACAGGAGACCTACAACGGTGATATGTATGCCAAATGGAAAAAATTAATTATTCTTATTAAATCAATCTATGATTCATTGACCACATTATTATGGCATTTAATAAATGCGCTGCTATGAGGTATTTTCATTTTTTCAAAATATTTATGGTGTTCACCATTTATTCTTGCATTCTCCGTCCTTCTTTCTCATTTCGGTCTTACTTGCAAGAGTAATGTATGCTGCTACAAAAGTGTCGCTAAAAAGTATTCTTTTACGGTGGTAGGTACATTTCTCTCATGGATACGTAGAGAGCGTTTAATATATCCATGTCACAATGCGCATCTTCATTATCAACAGTTGTATTGATAAGGATATTACCTTGTCTATTACATATGATAAAAGGCGGAATCCTTTGCATGCATGAAAGTGCTTTGTTCTAGGATTCATTTTATTGGTTGGTTTCTCATCATATGGGAAAATGTTGTAATGAATTTAGATAAATATTCTGGGTGTCTTCATACATTAATCTCAAACCTGTGTTTCTCAATTAGAATCGCTCAGTTCATTTTAGAAGATTCTTTGATTAATTACCTATGAAAGCCTTAGGAAAATTAGTGGTTGTATTCCATTCAAGCCTAATATGACGAGTTTCTTGGACTATGGATACATTTACTATGAGGATTTTAATGAATAACTTCAAGCTGTCATTAGGTAATTATTACTAAATCTTGGAAAAGAAAAGCGGCGTCAAGGCTGGAAAATTGATCAGGAATGTTAATAGGTAATAAAGCAGAATGGTCACGGATATTCCATCCTTTTAATGAAAGTAATTAACTCTGATTTGATGAAATTCTTTCACTAACAGTTATTTTTAAATTTCCTCTTGATTATACTGTTTATATCAAGTATTGAGAATTCATCTGGTTAATACAATATAATGGATCTAGTAAACATGAAAGTTATTTATATTGAGACAGATGTAATCATAGAGAAGAAAAATAGTGAAGTTATTTGTTTCATATAAATATTGAATGATTTATTATACATTTTATACACAACTTAAAGTTTCTACGGCTGAGATTAGCAAAATTAAAGGCTTAGTTTGTCTTTAGAAAATGTCAAATAAGGTTATTTGATAAATGTTGAACATGGGGCTCCAAAGTTGTATAATGAGGTTCTTGCATATATTTATGGGCAAACCTGAATGTTGATCATGTGCACTTTATTTCTGTAGAAGAAGGTCATATATCCAATTACCTATCAATTGTGGACCTGCTGTTCAATATAGAAGCGGTACTAGGTATAGAAATTGGGAAACATATGTACTGGAGAAAACACTGAGCCATGGTGATCCTATGGTATATTCAGAAGAAGAGTTGAAACGGATACTGCTATTTCATTCATGAAAAGTAGACGACTGAAAAGTGTAAACAGGTGCAATCGAGTTTGGTATGCAAACGTTAAATACTGACATAACTAATAAAGCAAATAAAAGAGGTAAGAAGTTGATGACTTGGATGATGAGGCAAGAGGTGAAGAACAAAATTTGTTGAGGATCGTTATCAATTCCTGGTTTCTTACATCAGGTGAAGACAAGATATTCCTCTTTATATGGATCATGAATCCCTCTCATAAGACAAATGCCATAATCAAACGGTGTTTCAAAAATTGAAGAAGAAATCAAAAAATGAAGGCGGTAACGGAGGCCCAAAGCGATATCAGTTTACTACAATCAGCAGGACATTTATTATAGTGATTAACAAAAAAGATCATTTAAAGGATTAACTCTATCCCATTACGAAGTGTCAATTTGAGTTATTTAGTGTTTTAATCTTTGTATCGCATTATGGATCAAAAGTTCACACTAATGGACAAATGCGTTTTTCATGTCTGAATGGAAAGTGATTAACATTATTTCTTATTAAATTCAATTGAAGTTAAAAGCTGAAAACACAACTGTTGGAAAGTTATTCATGGTGAAGTTAGAAATGATTAAAGACGTAATGAGTTCAAATGAAAGGTTCAAGAGATTAATGGCTTAAGATTAGTGCAAATACAGCAGGCAAGTCTACTATGCCATTATTTATAAGTGATGAGGCGGAAGATTTATGCATCGAGGAAGAAATTGAAGTTGCCTTACAGGTGAACATTGACTGAGTACGAAGTGGAAGATGAAAAGAAAAGCAGGTGTGCAAAAACTCATGAAGGAAAGGATTAGAAGAACTTAAAAGTAAATACGGTACAATGTTTGTTCTAAAATCCATATTGATCAATCATAATTGTACCTTTGTTTTTAAAGTGCAGGTGGCATCACAACCTAGGTATTCGTCATACAGGTTGCAGATAGCGTTGAAAAGAGCAGAAGAAAAGCTCGAACATGGATCTGTGCAGGCATTACGATGAAGAGTCCTAGAAATACGACGCAGAATCAAATACGCAATGGACTTTGAAATGTTGAAGAAGCCGAGATCAAGAATCTCAAAGAAATAATGAAGATACATCAGCGATACGAGTAACTAAAAATATCGCCACTTGGTGATATCATTTTCAAAATGAAGTCAGAATTCAGTGTTTCATTGCGAAATCATTGCAGGAAAAGCTCATGTGTGGAGTGTGAAAAGGCGTTATGTATGGTGTAAAGCAAAGAGGGATCCTGACAGATGCCATGGGGCCAAAGGCGTTTGTTAGTTTTATGAGGTGCATCTAGATCAGTCTGGATTTAGAAGAGAGATGATATGTGGGACTAAAATTTGCATATACAGGTGGAAATTAACAAAATGATTGTCGGGAGACGATCTCGGGAAAGGCTATGAGAAAAACTTCAGAATCAGAAGCGATGAGTCAATTTGATAAAATAGCAGGGTGAGACTTGCCAACATGTTGCTAGAGGAAATCTTTACATGGAGAGTCTGTAGGGTCACGTGATGGTGCGAAAAGCAAGATTGATAACTTGGTGTGACAAAGGCTGGGTCACTCGAGGAGGAAACAGTCGATGACTTTTTGCGAGAACATTTTCGCTACTATGGTTGGTAAAAGCCTTTTCTCCCGAAAAGCCTTCTGCAGTCGCCATTGAGGCCAGGACCTGAATAATCGACACTGTCATCGTCAGCGAAGAAGTAGCAAAACTATGGAAAAAAGTGCAGAGCTTGGACAAGTTGACCTACCAGGATGGCTGACAAAGCGAAAGACAAATCGGTCGATCGAGTGAGAGAGAGAGCACGTCATGGAGAAATTCACTATAGAATTGGTTAAATCACTTTACTATCGTTATTTCGTACAAAGTCAATGCATTTGCAAAAATACATTTTCAAGGCATGTAATAGACAACCTTGATCATGAAGTATTTTTAGTGATTATCAATTGGTCCTGACGTGATTTCAGCTGATTTTACTACCATTTTAATGTGTGCTAAAAGGGGAAGAAATGTTCTGAGTGGACACTCTCTCAGCAATATTTTTGTACTCAAGATTCAAAGATTAATGGACATGAAGTAAACCAAGTTTTGTGCTTTTGTTTATGTTGAAAATGTATCTGAGTTTTCATTGTGTATTTCCTTCTATGAATAAAACAAGGTTCTGCTGGTAGGCAGATTTTCTTCTTACTTGTGATAATATAGAGTTAAAAAATACCTTAAAGATGAGCGCTCACTTTGTTTACGTTTCTTTTTCTTTAACATGTTTGCTCTGGGTTGCATGGTAGTGTTTTCGCATGTAAACGGCATACTTGTTTGGACTTCTTCCTACATTTTCTTCTGGAATCATTTTCATTCCAGCATTAACAAATCGGCTGGCATTGTGCGACATTGATGCTTATCTCATGTTAAGGAATGTGATCCTGTAATGCCAAGTTAGTATTCATGTGAAGCACATAAATTGTGACATAATTATAAAATATCTATGCATTGATTCATATCATTGCTAAAGGATATATAACAGAGTACTGCATCGTTGACATGATGTCATTGCTGAGGACAGAAATGACAGAAGGTTTTCCACAAGTTTGTATCACTTTCTCTGGTTGTTGAAGAGGAGGAAATATGTTGTCTTCTTGCAAAATGATTAAAAGCTCTAAAGAGGCTATACGTGAATGCGTACCTCAGCTGTAGTTACTTTTATCATGATCCGGAAAATTTCACGTTTCAAAGAGAGAACTGATGTCGAAAATCCATCCTCTACCACTAATGCCTCTGCCTGGCAGCAGGTTCTCATCATTACATCGCCGTCAAAGAAGTTTTCAGGAAACTCACTTTTCGAAAAGAAAAGTCCTCGTCGTCACTCACATCACTTTCAAAGAAACCAACATTGAAGAGCTTTGTCATGACAGTTGTCATGCGTCATTTCCATTCAACGTCGATCCTCTAGCTAATTTCGTTCTCAGGTTCATACCGCTATCATTTCATACGCCTTTCCTACAGTTGTTCACCCACTTTCTAACACCTAACAGTGCGGTCATTGTTCTGACTCTGAAGCCTGGTACGGTGAAAACTCAGCATGGCAGCTATGCTTTCACCAGCGATGAACAGATGTACACCTTTAATTCTACACCTCAGCAATGTGGATGCATGCACCTGCTCTCGGAGTACCTTTAAGTTGCTCCTAGAGTTTTCTGATTGAAAGGTAGAAATATTTGCTGAAGCATACTTTACACGCATATTTTACTTTTCATAAATAAAATTTAATGCTGAACTGTCTGGACAGCATGTAATGAGACTTTGTACCCGGTCTCCTAAGTGGAGAGGAAAAGAAAAATGGTTGAAAGGATTTACACTAACTTAAACAAATGGGCAGAAAGTGGAGACAATTAGAAAGACAATTCACACCAGAAGATGAGGTGAAAAAGTGCATGGGTATTCTTTAACATAATTATTATGTAAAGAAAAATCAAACAGAAAAGTGTGAAATGATTTTGTGGCTCTGTTAGTCAGGATTGCTATTAGGCGCTTTCATGCAACAGCTGGTAAACCTCACCAAATTGAGACGAGGTTTGTTTTACCTGGCAGTGCTATTTGTCGAAGATTTCGTTCTTTACACGAAAAGAGAAATTTCTCTTTCTCTTGAACAATTTCGTGATACTGTAGTAAGTGAAACAAACGATATTTGAGCTGATTTGGAAAGGTTCAAAGGCGAGAAAAATTTAAACAGGAAGATTCATTACGTGAATGAAAGGATGAGATAAACATTATTGAAAGGTCATTAAAATTTTCAAATAAACAATAGTAAGCTGGAAATGAGATGACAAGAAACCACCTACGACAAAAACGAGGGCAGTTTTTACGCAATCCCCAAATTCGAGAAAAGCACTACAAATTTTAGAGAAGAAAAAGTCAAGATGATCCAAGTCCACTGCTACTATATGGCTTTAGCATTTACATCACCTTCTCTACGATAAACGATGGAGAAAGAAGATGTGAAATCCAAATTATCTGTTGTATATACAAAGGTGATTAATACGAAAGAGAGGTAATGAAAAATATGGGAAGAATGTAATGAAAAGCTAATATTTCATTTGATCGAGAATAAATGGACAATTCTGCAAACAATTTCGTGATTTATTGCACGAGTCCATCAGAAATATGATTGAGGGTCCAAAAAAGAAGGTTGAGAACTTAGGATGATGAAGGAGAAGAGTCGAGTGCGTACTCCTAATGGCGACTCCACTACGGAAAGAACCAAATTAAAATCGGAACCTTGAGACAGGAAAAATCCCGCGAGTAAGAGAAAAAAACGTTGAAAGCTCCTCAATGACAAATCTATGTGACCTAATATTTTTGATAAAGTCGGTGTTGTTCTTTGATCCTTCATGAAAAATTCAAATAAAAATCAAGAAGAATACACAGAAGCTTACAATATACATCAAATCTTGAGGTTTGTCTAAAAGGAATTAAAGAAAAAAGCATTCAGTGCACTTCTTGCAGTTGAGTCAAAAGCCACTGATTTCATAGGAGAAATTGCATAATTTATTAATTTATCTCAGAATCCGATTGAAGATGGAGTGATGTGATTGGATCCCAGAAGAGGCGTTGATTCAGTTATACGGACCTCAATGTTGAAGGAGGCATATTCTTTTAATGTTCCACCTTTTTGTACATCTCGAGTTCTACTGCATGATTTCATTTTACATAATTGTGGCTTTCGGATTAGGAGCATCACATAATCCTAAATTCCACATGCATGCGATAAATAATTAATTTTCAAATCACTGAAAACCATGCTAGAGACCTTTATTCTTTGAGTCCAAAAAGGTAAAGTGTGATAGTGTGTTATCAGCTGATATGGTTGCTTTCCTTAGCTCAAAATTCCATTAAGAGCATTATGATCGGATCTCATGATAGTAATGCGAGATATTCGAGCCAGTTGATATGTTCGTTGTCTGAGATCTTGAGCCAAAGCTGGGCTTTTGAAATTAGGTCTCACATGCATCATTCCTATTTTTAATGGGGAAGGAGGTTTATCACGGAGAGACTTCAGGTGCTGAAAACCTACTACGAAGAAGATGCGAAATTAATTCCCATTTGTAGTGCAGAAGGAGCTCTCTTAGCTTAACATGCTGTGAAAGATGTCTGAGAATTCTAGCGAAAGATTCACCAAAAAGCGAAGCTCCCCACTTGAGCAGGTGTACCTGGCGTCGCATTCAAATAAACATTTCCCAGGAAATCGTGCTGACCGCATTCATGCATTCTCTAAGCTGCAGTGTTTCTGAATCCATGTTGTATCTCAGCAGGATTAGCTACTTGTACCTTTTCTCTACAAACTAGAATTTGAATCCACTAATAATGGCAGCTAGAGTATGAATCTTTTATTTCGTCGAAATTAAATAGCGCTGAAACGGATAGAGAATTCGATATTTATCGCTTTGGTGACTTTAACGAACTCAATCATAAGACAGAATGCAGGGTGGTGCAGCTAAAAACATCCCGAGTTGCAGGTGTTGTAGAAACAGGGTGTCGAGATTTAGTGAGAGAACTATTTACAGGAGCTTATTTAATTTACAGTTTCACATGAGAGAAAAGAAATTAAATAATGGCGATTCATTGAGCACGTTACGATGCATTACATTTCTAGCACCAATCGTCAGGGATTGAGATGTACAGAGATTGGGTTGAGAAGCAGGCCTTCAGTTGCGATAATGTAAAGCATTGGCGGAGGTCTCTGAGGATGATGACACCGTCATTAATCGGTTCTTGGCTTGATGAGTGGAAATTTTGCGAAAAGTGATCAGAATTGGTTTGAAGTGGATGAAGGCAGCGATCGAGGGTGGAAATGTCTAAAAGTATGCTGAAGCAGGAACAGTGGGGCAGTCGATAGTGGATTGAAAGATAATGTTTTCCAGAGGTCTAGGCACCTCTTGAGAGACTTTGATGCTGACGATGCTGTGATGAAGCAGGTATCCCGAGATGGAGAAATGGAGGAGATAGCTGTTCAGGAACAACACTGAGGCCTTCAAATAGTCAAGTTGTTTCGAGAAAGGACTCCAAAGGAATATAAAGAAAGGTATGGAGAATATTTTCAAGAATTTTTCGGATGTATTTGCATGTGTGATATGAAGAGTCGAAAACTTGCATGGTAAAAGCTTATTCAGCATGAAAATTCCATTGAAAGATGGGATTAGAAGCCTCATAGACTTTATGGCTCAAACAAATTGACCCATGACCATTTGGCTCGATTGAAAAAGAGGTAAAAGAAACTTTTCTTGAGGCAAAGATTCTGGTTCTACTGAGATATTTAGGTGGGTTTCCAATCCCCTGCGTCGGGAAGAAAAATGGAGAGAATGAGATTATGTGTAGATTTTAGAAAGCTTTCGCGAAGCTATCTTGAGAGGATAAAGTATCCTTTTCCAAAGATGGTCTTTTGTCTTGCGAGAGAATGCTTGGAGCATACTGGGTTATCCATGGTTGATGGTTTTTACGGGTATAATGGGGTTGTTGTGGAGACAGAGGAAGATCAAAAGAAAAAGCTGCTTTCGCTACACAGGGAACATTCATGTATGCGAGGACACACATTAGGCCTCATGAATGTGAGAACTACTTTCCAAAGGGCAATGGATATTGCATTTTGAGAGGTTTCTGAAATTTGTAGTCAGCATCTTGATTGATGTTACAATTTTTCTTGAAAAGTTACGAGAAGATAAGACACCTACAACCTGGAAAACGCACTAAAACTCACGAAATACTGGATATAGTCACTGAGTCTAAATCCTGTATGTGCTCTAGAAGAAGGAAAATTGTTGGGCCATCAGGTTTCAAAGCAAAGGAGTGATTGACCCGCCAATGAGGTTGAAGCCATGCAAACTGGTCCCTTATCTCAGTAAGAAGGATTAATTCAAAGATTTCTTGGAAAAATCAATTTTGGGGAATATTTCGTTCTGAAATTATCTGTCATTATGGAAAATCACGAGTATATGTTGGCAAAGGACGAGTGAAAGTAAAAGTGGGAAAAATGTACCTGCAAGGAATATTTTCGGAAGAATTAAAGCTCTCAGCATGTGTTTTAATCGATCCAGGATTAATTAAAGCCATTTCAAATTTCCTGCATTTGCGTCTTCCTCTACAAGCTTTGTTGTTATTGCTACTACAAAAAAATGGGGAAGGAGAGTGAGCAGCATGGTAGCATGTAGGCAGTGCTTCGAATACTGAAAGCTTGAAGTATAATATCTTGGAGAAAACAAAGTATATAGTGCGGTTAAAATCATTGAAGGCTTTGAGAACTTATACTTTCATTCTCAGATTGTAGCATATGTGCCTAATTTCTCATAAAGGGATAGCCATTCGTATATGTAAAGCGATGTTGAAGGGAAAAAGAGGAAAATGGATTTGCTAAAATCCAGAGCTCTGATTAGGATATCAAACCAAAAAGGCTAGTGAGGATTGGGACTAGTTAAATTGCTAACGAGAATCTGATTTCCAAGGTGGGAGATCAGGTTTACTTACTTACACTCAGAAGAGTCTTAGCAGAAAGCAAAATCACATTCGGACAAAAGCAACAATTAAATATGAAATTCCTCATGATCCAAAATCGTGTACAAAGAATATTATTCATTATTTTGTGTTTCCTTTCTTTTCCACCTTCCAATTAACGGAGCTTAGATTTCTGAGCCTTGAAAACTGAAAGCTCAACCTTATGTTATAGGTGGAGCTAAGATGTATTGGAAAAGATACATGATGGTGTCTGTTGTTGTTATGTCACTTCAGAAGAGGAAACCATAGAAGTGAGTTAAAAGAGTATCATGAGTACTTGTGTCGGTCATTTATAGTTGGAAAGTAATATAAGATTTAAATCAAGTTTTATTGGCCCTCTTTATTTGCGGATGTATACGGAAATGTTGTGCAAGTTCTGGCAAAAGTATAGTTGTTTCGGAAAGAGTTAGCTCCTTGCCTCTCCCCACTACCACAGTCTTTAATTTAAAGACCCTTCAAACAATGAGGATTAGATTTCATTGAATAAATCCACCATCAAATTGGAAACAATTAAATTGATTTGGCCCTTAGTAAGTTCATGCAAAATGGGGTAGGCGGTCCCTTCAGGAAAGGCAAATAATTTGGTTGTAATGAAATTCTTGGAAAGACTTTATATTTTTCTGATTTGGATTTCCGGTGAAGAGATTCTTGATAAATAACGCTCAAGTTTTCAACTCGGTTGGGTTTATAAACTTCTATCAAACATAATGTGATATTGTCCCATTCAACATATCACCCCCAAGGAAATGGATTAGTAGAATCCTCTAATAAAACGTTAGTGAAAATCTTGAAGAAGGCAAATAAATGAGAACTGCGAAGAATTGGGATTCAAAATTTGAGATGGTCTTTGCTTTATTGTGTTGAGGATGACTACTGAGATCAAGAGTAAAGTCTTATGGTCATACTCATGGTACTTAGGCATTTTTTCCCACTTAGTTAGTAAGGCCCGATTAATATCTCTCCTTGAATGCTCGAGGAACCTAATGCCTTGAACTAGAAGAATGAATAAAGTGATGGAATTGGTGAAGAAGAAAAATAAGGTTAGAGACAGATTTGGTCACTTATCGGGAGAAAATAAAGTCCATTTTTAATGAGAAAGAAAGAAGAGGCATGTTTCAAAATGGAGATCTCGTGCTTGAGATAGGATGAAAAGAAAAGAGGATAAAAGGGGAAACGTGGAAAATTTGATCCTTTACTGTCTGGTATGGTTCATATAAAATCATTGAAGTCATAACAAATAACACTTTCCGCTAGAAATTCATGAAAAGAAGCGGTAGAAGGCACTGTAATAGGCGATATTTGAAACACTATTTCCCGGCCTAGAAGCCAGTCATTTCATCATTGTACATATCCGAGTTTTCTATCATTGTATATTTACGATCAAGCAATTTTTGACTCCATGCTGAAGTGAAGGCATAATCTGGAGTTCTTAGTGTTTCGTGGAAAAACACTATCCCAGTGGGCAGGATGTTGTGGATCATGCATATCCTTTGAAATTTTATATTAAAAATACAAAAATCTAAGTGAAATAAAAGAAGAAATATATGTTAAAGTATTATAGTTTTATACTTTGGCATAAAAATATTCCCTTTAGTCGATGTATTAAGGTTAATTGAACACGGCTTTGTGGTGAGCTCCAAAGAATCAACAGCTTTCTTCCCTTACATTCCTCCATTTCATTTGTCCATTATTAATCACAAGCTCAAATGATCAATAGAATTAGTTAAATTGCTTTAGAGATGAATATCATGACAACCTTGCTATGTTTTATAGTGATTTTGTCATTGTAATTGCCTTTTTGAACTAAGAATCCTGCTGCAAAATCTACGGACAATCACAATAGCTAATTGGCCGATTCTATTTGTCTTCATGTCTCTGCAGTTCTAATTAAATGTGGAGAAAGCCACATATGGGTGTGATTCACATGTGCCCTCATCATTTTTGCTCCACTGAAGTTTAGACAGATTACGTAGGTGGTTAAGCACGTGGGAACTCAGACTAGAATGGGCTCCTAATAGGATAGGTTTATTCAGATGTCCTTAATCATGTTAGATACATATGAGTCCTAGTTAAGTGCCCAATTTGGAAAAGACAATTATCCCTAGGTTATCTCAAGACATTTATGTAATTTTGATTATAAATGGCTCGGAAACCGAGGGACAAAGTTAGATTTGTGTTTTGCTATAATTTAGAGATACGAAAACACCTACGTTTTGAAGAAATTTCTCTTTTAAACTGAAAGAAATTATCATTTCCTTGAAAGCGTTGAGTCAAACTTGAAGTGGATTTCGTGCTGCTTCGTTAATTGAAGGGCCCTTGCCTCTGAGCGGCCTTGTTTTATACGGTTTAGATAAGTATTTTAGTCTCGTTTTCATTTCCTTAATGATTTTTGAAGTTTATGTTCATATTTGTTTACATTAATTATCAAGCTAGACATATTTTCAACTCTTCCAAAATATCATTACGATGAATAAGGCATAATTTGTGGTATTGTAGGTTTGGATTTCACTTCCTTTCATTAATTATCCTGCAGTTAGACTTACTCTAATAAACTCTTCCAAATATCATCTCCGTGAATGAGCATATTTATTAATTGTGGAACTGGATTTCTTATTTACTAGTGTCTGACCGGTCTTATACACAAACTCTTCCAAAATATCATTAGCAATGAATAAATAGTGTAGTGTCTTGGAATTCTAGTTGTATTTTCTGCTGAGTCTTATGTTTGTTCCATTACATTGAATATCTGATATACTTGATTTACAAGCTCTTCCAAAATATCATTCATATAGAACGAGATGAGTTTGTATAATTCTGGAGCTAGTTGCATGTTAATTTAGATTCTGACACTCCGGAAGTGGGAATGCATTTAAGTTAGAGCTCTTGTCACTCACATTTCAGTTTGATAATGGCTGAATTCTTTCATATTCGATATGTACTTCAAGAGTAGTATGTACCTCGTTTTGAAACACCTTCATCACTGTATTAGCACTCAGTTTAGTTGTTATCCATTGCATTTTTAAATTATTATTTAATTATTCATCTACGGTCTTACATTCTTCTCACTTTTTCTTTTGTTCAACCTCCTTTAATACATAATCATTTGGACAGAAGTTAGTATCAGTCTAAGACCTAGAGTATTTTGTAACCTTTTTACCATTTCACAAACAAGCCTTTTCTCAAAGACCATTCTAAAAAGGAAATCTATAACTTCTGAGTGAGGCCTAGTGGTGTTAAATTGAGTTGCAGAACAGAATTAGAAGCTAGTTTAGAGTAGAAATATTATTATGCTACAAATGTTCTTTTCCAAATATATTCCAATAAACCTTTAATCATGGATAAGATGTTGTAACATTGTAAGTTGATTGTTGATTTTTTAGTTAGGAGAACTTCATTTACACTTAACTTGTCCATTTCCCAAGCTCTTCCAACACATCTTTAATGAATGAATTGGATAAATTTTAAGCTCATGTTGTGATTTATTTCCTTGAAGTCATTATCAAGCTTTGCATTTGTTGTTTGCTAGCCATAGTTTAGGCTTTGTTCTGTTTTAGTATTTGCATTTGTCATTTTCCATCCATAGTTTAGGCTTCACTCTGTTTTTAACTAGTAGCTTCTTTTCACCAGCATTTAGTTCTTTCCCTTGTGAACATAAAACCATAAAAAAACCAAAAACATCATAAAACACTAGACACAACATAGTGAGAAACAAATACCTAGGCACATATAGTGCACCACACTTCAGCAGTTTACCAACCCTGGTTGACAATTAATGAACTCAATTTAGGAACACTAGGTTGAGCACAAACATTTTGGCGCCATTTCCGGGGAAGTGTAACTAGGTAGCCTTGTTTCTTAACTCCCAAAAAAAATAAAAATAAAATTATATGCGTAGAGAGAGAGACTCAAGGGGTAGATTCATAAGAAGCAGAAGCAGAAGCTTGATCCCTAGAACACCACTTGTTTCACCTAGACCAAGAGCCAGTACACCTCCAACTCAGACCCACATTCCATCCTTTATTGATCCTAGACTTCCAGAGGACTTAAGATCAGATATTCCATTAGAAAGACCTTCCACTTCATCCACTGAACCTGTCTTAGAGGAAGATTCAAGGACCCCTGCCAGAGACACAAACTTTTCCACTTCCACAGAAAAATCAACTATGGAAGAAGAAGGGGGAGGAGGAGTATTTAATGGAGAACACACATTATTTGGAGGGGGTAGAGGTAGAGGTAGAGGTGTAGAAGGAGAAGGAGGTAGAGGAAGAGGTAGAAGAGAAATGGGAAGCTCTTTTGGGTTTCCTATAGTAGATGAAGAAACCAATACAACCATGAAAAAAATTTCACCCTCTGTCCTTCCAAACTTCTATGGACTTAAAATAGAAGATCCTGAAACCTTCCTATTTGAATTTGAAGTCCTATGTAGAACTTATGACTACTTACAAGATGCTCAAAAACTTAAACTATTCCCTTCAACATTGAAAGGAGCATCATTGAAGTGGTTTATGAGTTTGATCAACAGTTCTATTAGGACATGGGAAGACATGAAACAAGCATTTCTAGAGAGGTATTTGGATTATTGTATGACAGTTAATCATAAGGAGGAAGTGTTCAAGATGATACAAAAAGAAGATGAAAATTTGGAATATTTGTTGGAGAGATTTCATTACAACATCAAAAGAGAAAAAATGGAAAACTTAGATCAAGACACCTTAAAAGCTCTCTTGTTGAAAACAATTAGGGATGAATGGTTGGATATCCTTAACATGATTGGAAAAGGGGATATATCTCAGCTCACATTACCTGAAATATCTGAGTTATGTATCAACCTTTCAAGAGGGAAATCCAAAACTGTGAAAGGCCCAAGAGACCCTGCTCTTGCAAGGGTAAGTAAGTCTGCTTCTGGGACAGTAAGTAGGGCAGAGATAGGGCATATGCTTGATGAATTCAAATCTGACATCTTAGGGAGTCTTAGTGAACAAATAGACACCCTTAAGTTACAAAACAAGAAAAAAGCTGAATCTGATGCTTTAGCAATCTTTTGTCCCAGATGTAGAAAGAAGCATGCCTTGAGAGAGTGTCCTTTGGATGCAAAAGTTGTAGAGACCTATGTCATTTGTTCAGAAAAACATGAGACCAAGAGTTGTCCTTCACTTCCTGGTCTTAAAGCTATCTTTCAAGAGGAAACTCCTACAAGTTCCATAGAATCTCTCAATTTTGTCTCTAGAAGGCCTTGGCAAGGACCTCAAACACAAGGATTTCATGATCAAATGTATAATCAACCTCCACCAAATTGGAATTCTTGGCAGCAACCTTAGCCCCAATTTCAAAATCAATCTCAAGCTTGGGCACAAGAGGCACAAAATCCCTATGGAAGATACTCTCAGTACTATCAGTATCCACCATCCTATCCATTATATCCGCATTTTCCTCGACAACAAAATCCTCAAAATCCACAACATCAAAATCAACCACTTCCATTACCATTTCCTCAAAAATCAAATCAGTTTCCTGCTCAACCCATACCAAACCCCAACAATAAAAATCCTCAGAATACATATATGATAGAAGGCCAACAGTTTCCAACTTATTTAATTACTCCTCTAGACCTTAGTGATGTTCAACTTAGGTCTGGAAGAATGCTTCAAAAGAGGAAACCTTCTGTGATCATACAAGAACAAGACAAATCTGAGGAAGATTCTCTACGAGAAAATAAAAGTCTTGAAGAAGACACATCTTTTCAGGACCCAAACATTGAAAAATCAAAACAAAAAGAACCAATAATTTCAACTCCTATATTAGAGCAGCCATCAACATCCACTCCTACACCTCCCTTTCCAGAAAGATTACAAATTGATAGAGGTGTAGAAAAACAAATTATGGTGCCTAATTATGATTTCCTAGATGAGCTAAGGAATGTTTGCATTAAGATTCCATTATTACAAGCTATCAAGGAAATCCCAATTTTAGCAAAGACAATAAAGGAGTTGAGCATGAAGAAAACAAGAAAAAGAATAAGAGAGACAAAGAAAATTCAACTGGCAGGAAAAATAACAGACATTATGATGGGTAAGATTTCTATTCCAAAGTATCTAGACCTAGGAAATCCAGTTGTTAAAATTCACATCAATGGAATTGAGATCCAAAACACACTCATTGATTTAGGAGCAGCAATCAATATCATGAGTAGACAAATCATGGATAAACTGAAACTTCCTAATCTTCTCTTTACACCCACATTATTACAATTGGCAGACAGATCTGTGATCAAACCTGATGGGGTAATAGAAAATATTCCAGTGTCCCTAGATTCTTGGGAGTACCCTGTGGATTTCATGATCCTAACTCCTAAGAATAATCTAGGAGGACATCCTATTATATTAGGAAGACCTTGGTTAGCTACAACTGATGCTTTCATTAGTCGTAGATCCGGTGATATGTACATCTCTGATGGTAGTTCAATTAAGAAATTCACTTTGTATCCTCCAGCAAGGACAATTACAGATTTAGATGATACTCAATGGATAGAGGATGAAGAAGACTTACAACCTCTCTTCACAATTTCAGAAATTAGTGAAGATAGTCAAATTCTAAATACTTTAGAAAAATTTGAATCCTCTTCGGAACATAAACATGAACAATTTCAAGAAGAATCCAACATTGAGTTTTTTTCATCAAGGCAGATGTCTCTCTATTCCATGGATAAATTTGGCAGCTCTACAATTGAGATATTTCCAGGCAAAACTTTAAACATAAACAAGAACCTAGAAAAATCTCAACAAGAAGAGTTAGTCAAGATCTTACAGAGACATTCTTCTGCATATGCATGGGAGTACACTGATATGAAAGGGATAAGCCCTAAGACTTGCACTCATCACATCTACATAGAGGAAAATTGTAAACCAATTAGACAACCTCAAAGAAGGATGAATCCAAATCTTAGGGAGATTGTTAAAGAAGAATTGCAGAAATTGTTGAATGTCAATTTTATCTACCCTATTTCAGATAGTCAGTGGGTTTCTCCTTTGGCGATTGTGCCAAAGAAAAATGGTAAATGGAGGGTATGTATTGACTACTGAGAATTAAACAAAGCTATTCTTAAAGACCATTTTCCCTTACCTTTAATAGATCAAGTGTTAGATACATTAGCTGGCAAAAAGTACTTCTCATTTCTAGATGGGTTTAGTGGTTATAATCAAATTCAAGTAGCACTTGAGGACCAAGACAAAACCACATTTACCTGTCCTTGGGGTACTTATGCTTATCGAGTATTGCCATTTGGATTATGCAATGCACCTGCAACATTTCAAAGGGCAGTATTAGAAATTTTTTCAGATCTAATACATGATTGTGTAGAGGTATATATGGATGATTTCACAGTTTATGGAAACACATTTGAAGAAGCTTTAGCAAACTTGGAAAAAGTTTTAAAGAGATGTCAAGAAGCAAATCTTTCACTTAGTCATGAGAAATGTTTCATGATGTTTACTGAAGGTATTGTTTTTGGGCATCACATTTCAGGGGATGGGATTAGAGTTGATGAGTCAAAAGTTGAAGTCATCTCTAACTTATCTATTCCAAGTTGTCAAAAATATGTTAGGAGTTTTCTAGGATTTACAAGATATTATCGGAGGTTTATAGAAAACTTCACCAAGATAGCATCTCCACTCTTCAAATTACTTACCAAAGATTGTGAATTCAAATGGAATTCTGATTGCCAGTTAGCCTTTGAAACCCTGAAAACAAAAATTTCTGAAGCACCTATTTTAAGAGGACCTAACTGAAAGTTACCTTTTCATATCTCAACAGATGCCTCTGATACAGCTCTAGGAGCAATATTGGGACAAAAAGACTTGATTCCTTATGCCATCTACTATACCAGTAAAAATTTGACTCCTGCAAAGTTAAACTATACTGTAACTGAAAAAGAGTTTTTAGCTGTTGTTCATGCCATAAACAAATTCAGACACTATATAACAGGCTATGAAACTTTTGTTCACACAGATCACTCTGCAATTAGATATCTAATGAACAAATCAATTACTAATGGCAAAGTCATAAGATGGTTATTGCTTTTACAAGAATTCAACATTACCATTCTAGATAGGTCTGGAAAACAAAACACAGTAGCTGATTTCCTATCTAGACTCCAAAACATCAAAGACAATACTCCAGTTGAAGATCAATTCCCTGATGAATATCTTTTGCAATTTCTACTCAAACTCCTTGGTTTGCTGACATTGCTAATTATTTAGTTTCAGGGAAATTTCCTTCAATAATGAATGCAAGAGACAAAAGAAATATCATTTATGACAGTGCAAAATATTCATGGGTTGCTAATGAGTTATACAAAACAGGTCCAGACTTTATCATTAGGAGATGTGTTCGAGAAGATGAGATGCCTGAGATTCTCAAGGCATGTCATGATGAACCTTGTGGCGGACACTTTGCTGATAAAAGGACAGCCTATAAGATCCTTCATTTAGGATATTATTGGCCATCCCTTTTTAAAGATGCTAAAGAGTATGTTAAAAGGTGTGACAGTTGCCAAAGGGTAGGGAAACCTTCTCCTTCAGGTGAGATGCCATTGCAGCCTCAGGTACATATTGAACCTTTTGAAAAATGGGCTTTGGATTTTGTAGGACCTATTAGTCCTCCATCAAGACAAAAGAGATATATATTAGTTTGCACTGATTATGTTACCAAATGGGTAGAGGCCAAGCCATTAATTTTTGCTAATGAAACATCTGTAGTTAATTTTATTTTTGAGGATATTTTTACTCGTTTTGGTGTCCCAAGGGAAATTGTTACAAATCAAGGAGCTCAATTCACATCAAGGCTAGTGGAACAAATGATGGAGAGGTACAAAATCAGACACAGAAAATCTACTCCCTATCATCCACAAGCAAATGGTCAAGTGGAATCTACTAATAAGGTCATTAAAGGGATCCTAACAAAGACTGTTCAGTTACATAGAAGAGATTGGGTAGATAGGCTTCCTGAAGCCTTGTGGGCCTATAGAACTACATGGAGAAGCATAACAGGCTATACTCCTTATGAACTTGTTTATGGAAAACAAGTTTTGTTTCCCATAGAGTTCCATATTCAAACTTTCAAAATGGTAGTTCAGTTAGGACTTGATCTATCAGAGGCACAAAAGCACAAATTGGAGCAGATTAATGAATTAGATGAGATCAGACAAGATGCAGTTCAGAAAACAAGTCTAATCCAACAGCAAAGGACTAGATGGCATGACAAGTACATCAAGCAGAAGAAGTTCAAAGAAGGTGACTGGGCTCTCTTGTTTGATTCAAAGTTCAAGGATTTTCAAGGTAAATTTGAAACACATTGGCTTGGGCCATATGAAATTGTGAGAATTTTTGACAATGGAGCAATAAAAATTAGGACAATAGATGAAGAAGAGTTTACTTTTCTTGTGAATGGTCATAGATTGAAGCTGTATCACAAACCACTCTCAAGAGAAGAATTTGTCAAGAAGTTCCAGGAAAACAGTGATGTGAAGTTAATGAAGAAGAATCTTTCTTCTTCATCAACTTAATTGAATTTTATGAAGTCAGACATATTGAAAAAAATAAAAATAATAAATAAAAAATAAATAAAAATAAAGTATAGACATGAAAACCAATCACTGATTGGCATGTTTATATAGAAAAGATAGAGTGAAAATCAGAATCTTTCTGACACTCTAACTTTTCCATTTTGTTTTTTTTGCAAGCAGTTGTTACAAAATCATAAGTGCAGATCCATTTCACTTATGATCCATCTCATTTCACTTCATTTCATTCCATACTTCATTCATTTCATTCCATTCATTCATATCATATCTTATTCCATTCATTCATCCACACTTCATCCATTTCACTTCATGGTCCACTTCATTTCCATTTCAGATCTTTAAGTTTGATCTCCTTTCTGCAATTGAATAATACACAGCAGAAATTGCAGGGCACTTTTTCACTCCATTTCATAAGTTGTGATCCATTCCACTCCATTATTCACTTCATTCATACTCCATCCTACCATATTTCATTATTCATTTCATACAAACTTTCATCATTCCAGCTTCAAACCATATTTCAAGTCCTCTACAGGTACATTCTGCAATCAGTTGGACATTCTGCAGCTAGTCAAACATTCTGCAGCCAGGCAGACATTCTGCAGCCAGAGAGCCTGAAAGCACTGGCTAGTAATCATTTGATTTGCAACAAAATGATCCTGCATATCCATGAACAAGAAAAATCAAGAAGGTTATGAAGACTCAAAAAGTAATGATTTTCAGGGGAGAGCAAAGCATATGAAGATCACAAGAAAATCAAAGCAAAGGCAAAGGTATGAAGTGATTATAATGACATATCATGAAAAATTTTAGCGTAGTTTAGTTGTATATTATTCAAAAAGTGTTTTAATTAATTTTTTTGATCTTGCCTAACAAATCTCCTGCAAAAATTTGGATAAAACTCCTTCTGATTTCACCACTTCGAAACCCATATCCGATCATCATTTCAAAATCTAAACGGTTAAAGTGCTAAAGTGATTGGATTGGTCACGTCACTAAGCATTTAATGATGATTTTTGAATTCGTTACAAAATATCTCCGCGGTCTTTTCACTCATTGATTCGTTTTCTTCACCTCACCTCATTAATTCATTCCGTAACCACTCCATATCACTCTTTCCCGCAGCCAACTCTTAACCATTTCATTCTGTAAAACAGAGGTATCTCTGTAACAACCATTGTCACCGTGAACAGAGGAAACATTTGGGGAGCAAAAACAACTTGTTAATGACCATTCTCACCGTGAGCAGAAGGTTGGTGAATTGAAGATTGAAGAAGAGTTATGGGCCTCATCGTGAGAACAGAACCAGTTGGCACTAAATACTTGGAAGGCTATCCCCAAATCCGAGAAATCTTACAACAAGCAGGATGGTTGCAATTCCTTGAAAAATTCAGTGGCTTCCACAAAGAGGTTGCTAAAACTTTTGCAAGATCTTTTAATGGGACCGAGGTTGAAGTTGGAGATATTAAATTCACTGTCACAGAGGCTTTTATTGCAGAAGCAACAGGACTGCCTAGACAAGGAGAAAGGTGGTTTAAGAACACAGAATTCCATAACGAAGCATGGAAGCAGATACTCAAGTCACCAGGTATGGATGTCACTGTTTTTGGGGTATCCCTAGTTCTGCATTAAAGAACAAATGGAGGAACATGTTGCTTATCCTGCAAAAATTCATCACTTGTGAAGGTAGATATGGTACTTTCTATGTTTACCATATTAGGTTGATAATGCATTTCCTAGAAGAAGAACTTAATTTGCCCTATTTCTTGCTTCAAAGTTTAAAGAAAATGGCTTCAAGTGTTCAAAAGAGAATTCAATTTCTGGAGACAACCTTATACCACCATGGTTTAGTCAAGATTTTGATTGAACATCATTTGAGCAAAATAGGGGATAATTGGAAAGAGTTCTTGGTGAGAAATCACTTTGAGGAACCAAAAGAACCTTCACCTGAACATGAACCTACAAAAAGAAGCAAAAGATGGAAATCCTCCAAAACTGAAACTGGTAAAAAAACACAAGAAAGCAGTGAAGAAATGATTTCTGAAAAATTAGTTTAGATTAAGAAGCAGCGTAAGAAAGAGAGGATCATAAGAAAATTTGCCAAAGAAAAAGGAGAAGGGCCATCTCAACCGAGAAGAAGCCACAGACTTAGAGGGATACTAAAGAAGACAAGGGTTAAACAAACTGGAGTTATAAACATAGAAGATGAAGAGACACCTACTGAGGAAGAATTTGATGAAGGAGCCCCTGAAATAGACCCAGCACAGCAAGAAATTTACAACTATGTTCAATCATTGGAGAGAAAAGCTTCAGAGAGTAGAGACAGAACCCCTAGTCCTCCACAGTCCGAAATAGATGTGCTAAGAAGAGATAAGTACGAGCTAGAAGTACTTAATAGACATATCAAGACTGAGAATGATATTCTGAGGGAGCAAGTTAAACTAAAAACCTGTATGAACTCAACCCTGTCTCTACAAATGGACAAAGTGGAAAAGGCCAATGAAAAGTTGAAAAAAAGAAACAAAAAGTTAATCAAGGCACTTACCAATTTAAGGTTCAAGTTAGTCATCAGGAAGCCCAGAAGGCCTTTAACTACCAGGCAAAGCAGAAGAAGATGGTTGGATGTTCTTGCAGAGGTCTCTGAGTTCATGGAATAGTTGCATGAGGACATGCAAGAATCTAGCAGTGGGGGTATGTTGAGCTCCAAGAATGTTCTTTCTTCCACCACATTCCACTCCATTTCTTTTGTCCATTATTAATCCCAGGCTCAAATGATCAATGAAATTAGTTAAAATAGCTTTAAGAATGAATATTATGACTAATTTGCTATGTTTTTATGATTTCGTCATTGTAGTGCTTTTTGAACTAGGACTAGCTACAGAATGCATACATTATGTAGCTAGTTGCCAATTCTGCAGCTGTCTTCATGTCTAAGCAGGTTCTAGGTGTCCTCTCAGAGAAAACCACACATGGTCGTATTCCAGATCATGCCCTCAGTATTTGTTGCTCTCCACGAAGATTGAACAAAATTCTGTACATGGTTATGCACGTGGGAACTCAAACTAGGAGATAGACTCCTAATAGGACAAGGACAATCTAGATGTCCTTAGCCATATTACGATGCCACCTTTAGAGTTCTAGTTCGATTTTAATATGGAAAGACAATTATCCCTGGATTATCTCAGATTCTGTTATGTAAATTTGCTATAAATGTAGCTCGGGAAACCGAGGGACAAGGTTAGATTTTGGTTAGATTTTATGGTTGATTGCTAGATTTCTGAAGTCCGAAAACACTCTGTTTTGAAGTAATCTCTCTTTAATGAAAGAAGCAACATTTCCTTGAAAGCATTGAAGTCGATCTTGAAGTAGATTTCGTGCTACTCTGGTGGTAGAGGGCCCCTGCCTCCTGAGCAGCCTTGTTTATACAGTAGATAAGTATTTTAGTCTCGTTTTTATTTCTAGTTTAGGCAAGTTTCTGAAGTTTATGTTCATACTTGTTTACATTAATTATCATAGCTAGACTTACTCTAATAATCTCTTCAAAAATATCATTACGATGCATAAGGCATAGCTGTGGTATTGTAGGTTTTAATTGCATTTTCTTTCGTTAATTATCACAGTTGGACTTACTCTAATAAGCTCTTCCAAAATATCATTATGATGAATAAGGCATAACTGTGGTATTGTAGGTTTTAGTTGCTTGTTTACACTAAGTGTCACAACCGGTCTTACTCTTACAAAATCTTCCAAAATATCATGAACAACGAATAAGAAACAACTGTGGTGTCTTAGTTTCTAGTTGTATTTGCTTTCAGTCTTATGTTTATGTTCAATTGCATTGAATAATACAGCCATACTTGTTCTCACAAACTCTTCCAAAATATCATTCATACTGAACGAGATGGGCTGTAGAATTCCTTAGGTTAGTTGCATGTTAATTTAGTTATATCACTCCGGAGGTAGAATGCATTTGGTTTAGCTCTATCATTTCATTTCTAGTTTGATAATGGATTTTTAGTTTAACACTGTTCACTGTACTTCAAATAGACTAGTGGCACTCTAGTTTAGTCTTAGCTCACTGTATTAGCACTCTAGTTTAGTTGTCATCCATTGCATTTTTAAATTGTATTAGTTGTTAAATTTAAATACCACGGTCTTCATTATTTACAAAACTTCTTTTGTTCCAACCTCATATTAATACATAATCATTTGGACAGAAGTTAGTATCAGTCTAAGACCTAGAGTATTTTGCAACCTTTTTTTTTACCATTTCACAAACAAGCCTTTTCTCAAAGACCATTCTAAAAAGGAAATCTATAACTTCTGAGTGAGGCCTAGTGGTGTTAAATTGAGTTGCAGAACAGAATTAGAAGCTAGTTTAGAGTAGAAATCTTATTATGCTACAAATTTCATTTCCAAATATATTCCAATAAACCTTTAATCATGGATGAGATGTTGTAACATTGTAAGTTGATTGTTGATTGTTTAGTTAGGAGAACTTAATTTACACTTAACTTGTCCATTTCCCAAGCTCTTCCAACACATCTTTAATGAATGAATTGGATAAAGTTTAAGCTCATGTTGTGATTTATTTCCTTGAAGTCATTATCAAGCTTTGCATTTGTTGTTTGCTAGCCATAGTTTAGGCTTTGTTCTGTTTTAGTATTTGCATTTGTCATTTTCCATCCATAGTTTAGGCTTCACTTTGTTTTTAACTAGTAGCTTCTTTTCACCAGCATTTAGTTCTTTCCCTTGTGAACATAAAACCATAAAAAACCAAAAACATCATAAAACACTAGACACAACGTAGTGAGAAACAAATACCTAGGCACATATAGTGCACCACACTTCAGCAGTTTACCAAGCCTGGTTGACAATTAATGAACTCAATTTAGGAACACTAGGTTAAGCACAAACATAAAATACCATCCTTTTATCCTCTTTTCAATCCTGGAGATCAACCAGTAACAATCCTCCTTTTTATAGCAATTGGGCCTTAGCTGGAATCCAAGGTATTTAAGGCCTTCATCCAAATCCTTTATTTCATAAGGGAACATGTGAGAATGCTTCCTTTGCTCCCTGCCATCTATATTGTTAACCACAAAAAAGGAAATTCTGGGATTGATTATCATCCATGTTTCCTTTCCAAATGACTGAAGTAGATTTTTGAGGCTTGCTAGATTTTCCAACTTGCCATTGGAGAAAATAAGGATGTCATCAAAAAACAACAAGTGGGTCAGGAAGAAAGCCCTGGAAACCAGAGCTCTCTAGAATTTACCCCTTCTCTTAGTGTTCTCAACGAGGAGACTGAGAGCTTTTGTAACAAGTAAGAAGAGCAAGGGAGAGAGTGGGAAGCCTTGATGAATCCATCTCTAGGAATGGAGGAAAGGGGTCTGATCCCCATTAATGAGGACTGCAAACAAGGCATATTGAATATGATTAATTACCCAAATAAAAAACTCCACACCAAACCCCATGTGAGTTAGCAACAACCTCAAATAAATCCAACTAACCCTATTGAACAATTTGGAAAGATATAATTTTCATAACAACACCCTTGAGATCCAAAATCTTGAGGTTGTATAGACCTTCGTGAGCTGCCCCCATTGCCTCATGGATTTTTATATCCTCCAAAAACCAAATTGCTCCTCCTTAATTGAGGCTGAAAGGATTGGATTTAACTTGTTAGCAATTATTTTTGCTATGATTTTGTATACAAATGTTACACAGAGAAAATAGTTTGAAATATTTGAAAGAGTTCGAGGAATCCTTCTTGGGAATTAACGCTAGGAAGGTCGAATTGAAAACTGAGAGGGTCATACCTTCTCTATGATATTCTTCAACTACCTTTAATATGTATTCCCCAAAAATATCATAAAGTCCAAGGAAAAATTCCACCCCCAACCATCCAGACCCAGACTCTTATCCTTCTAAAATTTAAACAACACACCTTTCATCTCATCTTCAGAGATCAGGGCCATCAAACCTCTATTTCCTACTTCATCAATAAAACTTGGAAGCAAAATTTTTGTCTGAACTACTTCCCTATATTAGCTTCCTCAAGAGCCTCGAAAATATTTTTTAAGTAGGCCTTACCAAGCATAGCGAGACCCTCATAATCTGACACATGTCAACCCTCCTCGTTCTTCATGCTTTAAAATGGTGTTTGTCAGTTTCCTTCCTTTGGTAAAAGCTTGGAAGAACTTGGTTTTTTCATCACCTTTGACAACCAAGTTTTCCTAATTCTTAATCTCCATCCCTCCTCTTGCAATTTTAAAATTTCTAGTTTCTTTTTCTCCTACTCCAATACCCTTTCTTTTTCCACTACAGTCCCAAATCCTTCCTTATGCATCTCAGCCCACTCCCTAAGTGATATATCAATATGCTGAAGCTCCTTAGCTCTTGATTCCTTCTGGGCTGAGCCCAACATATGGTTTCCCTGCTAAGATTATTTAAGTTCTCCTAAAATTGTTGGGTCATTGACCACTGAAATCTCGGGTCAAAAGGAAGCCAGGAATTCCTTGCCAATCCAAAGAAAGAATCCTCTTTGATCCAAGAGGAATTGAACTTAATTTTTCCTGGGAGCTTCTTGGTACCAAAAATCACTTCAAGAAGAATAGAGGAGTGGACCGACAACCCGCCATTAGAGATCCATTATCTGAGCATCAAGTTACCATCAGTGGGTCCTTCTTCTACAAAGAAGCTATCCAAACTCTTGGCTATCCTATCATCCCAAGTTCTCCTATTCCTCCACATAGGCTTGAACTTGGTCCGGTTCAAATCTACCAACCTTATAGCTTATAATATATTAATGAAAAAATCATTTAGCTGATCCAAGATGGCTCTATGGCCCCAGGATTCTGCTGCACCTAGCAAAAATTGAGACCCCCCTAAAATCAAATTTGAGGATCACACAAACTCCTTGTTCAATATGGAGTCCCAAAACTCCTATTTGTTGCTGCATGGCCCATACACATTAAGGAGAGTGAAAGACCAACCTAGGCCCTAAAAAACCACCTTAATCCCAAGCCCTGAAGCAAATCCAAAATTATTTTCACCTGGATAAACCTTGGCAACCAACCTATTGTCGCACCTCCTACTCTTCCAGTAGCATCATACCCTAGGAACTTCCATCCCGTGAGCAAAGCCTCTGAATCCCTAACAATTGCATCCTTAGGGCCGAGAGTTTCTTGAAGAAAGATCACCTCCGACTTCTCAACATCTACGAGACTCTTGAGAGTGCCTTTTTTATGAGGGAATGCTACCCCCGCCAATTGAATGAGAGTAATTTCCTTATTGCACCATCGTTGGGGCTTGCACTGCTCTAAGTGCCCATTTGATTTATTGTTTTCTATTCGCCGCAAGCTCCACCCTGGATTTTTCTTTTTCTTTGATCACAAGAGATTTACACCCTCTCCCCCTCCCTTTTGAGGAAACACACTTCAAATTTCCAAGCCTTGACCCTAGACCACCCGAAGGCACCAAGATTTCCCTTGAATGAAGGGTGTAGGCAAGAGATCCCTCCTCCGAGCACTCTAATAATGACAAGTCTAATTTAAATGGAAAGGCCAATAGAACATTATGCCCAAACGACCTTATAGGTGGCACCTGGGTTGAATACTCAACATCCCCTCCAACCTCCATCCTTGCCCCTAGGGCCTTTGACTGACTCCACAATGGTTGTGGCTCTATGTTCTTCTCAATCAACTTCAGGTTGAGCATGCCAGCGAAACTGATAAGACGAGAATATGAGTTAGGGGAAGATCTACAACTGCTTCAAGAGGAGGGGAGACATGTTTCTTTTGAGCTTTATACTGCAAGGGGAATATTTTAGTCGAATGAGGACCGACGACACTCCTCGACTCCAGGTATTCGTAGCGCGCCTCCTCCTGCCTGAGCTTAATAACATATGCTAGTTGAGATTGGTTTGCCTCCATCCTACCCTCATTCATGGCCAATTCCAACCCCACCGCTTGCTGCTTCAAGATACAACCCTCCTTACGACTGAAATTCGACTTTCAATCCTTGAACAGGTGGCCATGAACATGGAATATTGACAAAGGAATTGGACCCCTTCATAATCTAGCTAATGAGGATCGAAATCTGACTCCTCCATTTTGATTTTCAATTCCATCGAAAAACCCACCCTAAGGTCCATATTGACCAGAATTTTGGCCATTCTTAACTCCCCAGAGACTTAAAAATCTTGATCATGATCAAGATAGATCCCTAAAATATTTTCAATTCTTTGAAACGAGAAAAGCCCCAGAATCCTAACCCATAGAGGAGCCACCTCTTGTAAACTTTTATTATTAATAATATAATTTATATTCATTTTTTTTGTCCATCAAAAGATTCATTATATTATCATTTTGAAAGATACAACAAGATACAACATGTCTTCATTACAAATGAGCATCACAGGATTCAGAAAATAAAGGTCCAAATTCCTATAAAACACTAAGCCTAGAAGAGAGCAAAGACAACTGGTGTCTATGGTTATTGCTGGCACAAAAATGGCAAAAAGAGGTGCCTATAAATACATCATGGAGGGGTATTGGGAGGAAATACTGGAGGTGCAATGAAGTGACCTCCATGATTGTGAACATGATATTTAATGTGTTCCATTTGAATTTCTAGAGCTCGGAGGTGGTCGTGGAAGCACCGAAGATGGCGTCGAGGACTCTCCAGAGTGTCCATAATTTCATTCTATGGATGCTGAATATCATTAATGTAGGAAATAAGCTCATTTCTCTCTTCATACCTTTTCTCCCGCATGTTGTCCAAGTTGAGTTATATGTGTTGTACCTGAGCTGCAATAATGTCCAGGGTGACTGGGGCTTCCACATGTCCTGGGGAACGGGCTAGAGAGACAGCCATCGCCACCACTGAATGCTGACATTCCGTAGACAACGAGTTGGAGTAGGGCTCGTTGTTTAACCTTTTGTCCTCCATACCACGCCCAAGACCACTCCTTCGTGCTCGTCCATGTTGTCGCGACATAAAACCTACCTCGCCACCCCACTCTGAGCAGAGGATATGAGGCGCCTCACAAACACAAGAAACTACAACCTAGTTAAAAATGAAAGTATGTTTTCCAACACAACTTACCCAACCCTAGATGTCGGTTAGCTCTTGATAGCAAGAGGTTGGCCTTGTCACCAAAGTTGTGCCCCCACTGTCAACATGAACGATGAAGTCGGAAGATGTGCAAGGAAGCCAAGACCCCCAAGATCCACCCGAACCTGAACCAAAAACGCTCACCAGCCATGTCCATGAGCTCGAAGACCCGCACCACCACAATGAACCAATCGTTTGCACAAAACCATTCCCAATTGGGCTCACTTTCCACCACAAAGAGTGTAGGTACCAAACTAGAGTCGAATCCATTCATAGCAAGGGAATAAGTTCTCAGATCCCACGGCGTAACACAAAACCAGAGCCATTTCCATGCCCTCACACTAGTACATTCCTCACCCTGCATAGGAGCCTCAACCCTTGGCTTGAGTTTAGACGCTGAAACATAGGGTGCTCTCACCCTCCTCGCTCTCGCCATCACCCAACCACTATAGATAGTTTCCACACCACCCATAAGCCCAGATAATAATCGAATATCAGAAATACGGTGTAGGTACCAAGGCGCCATAACCCCGAGCGTGTGAGGAACCATTAATGTGTACATGTGGCGCGTGGAGGCTTTCCTGACTCCTCCACCCTTAACGCCTCTAATTGTCCACTTGACATGGCACCCCCATCGGGGAAATATAATTTATATTCCTTATAAAACTATGTATTCCACTTTATTCCTTAATATTAATGATGTTTATTTTATAATATACTTTAATACTTGCTATTTTAATATATTTTCATATAATTAGTATAATTTTTTGTTTTTTTTTGTCATGTAATGTGAGTCGTGAGATGATTGACATCCCTAACCTGTGGCTTGAGTATCTGCAACCCAGGGGAATCTAATCCATCAAAATCAACTGAGGATCACACTTGGCCTGGTCCGCACTAATCCTTAGCATGGTTGGATTTTTTCCCACGTGGTTTTGAACTAGTGACCCTTTCACCACAAAGTGTGTTAAAAAAACACCCTGTCACTGTATATTCTACACCCCATGGGATTAATTTAAATTTATTGTGTATATAGGGGGTGTTATCTCTAAATTGGTACTGATGGGATGCTCCACTAGACAACTTAGAGTAACTATTTCAAACCAACTTTTGACTGAGGATTAGCCTTTTCAGCCTGAGAGGGCTCTCTCAATTTATCTAATGATTTGCTCAAATATGTCTTAAATTAGATGGCTATCTTTGTGATAATTGTTTTAGTGTATTTGATTTCAGGTGAAAAATGGGATAGATTTCACTACCATTGGTTTCATGGAGTCAGTATGAAGTTATCTAGTGACAAATGGTTTCTCCTTGTGGAAGCTGAGGCTTTACTGTTTCAATGAAAAAGATAATACTGACACACAAGAAATTTCAATAAATTAATGTCAAAAGGAATTCAGAGCATGAGGAAATGCATTCTGAGTAATTTAACATCAAGACATTGAGAAAATATAGTAAGAAAACATAACACATAAACTCATTGCAATAGTCAAAGAATCTTAGTTTAAGTAGAAAAACACCATCACTGATCACTGATATTCCAAGATTTACAAAAATAATAGTCTCAAAGTAACATTCTCCAACCTACTCTAATTCAATTTCTTGTCTATAAATAGAACTTTGTTGCTTACATAGGATTTGCCCAGCTGGCTAGATCATCGAACCATAACCTTGACACCTATCATAACTATAAACTACATTTTTGGAACTGAAAAAGACACCTAGTCCCTAAAGACTTATACTTATAATAGGAATCTGCTTTACATTTATTACATTCATTTCTTCAATAGTGGGACAATTACATTGATAAAGATCAGATGCTGGAGTGGCATTCACCATCACTAAGACATTAATGTACCCACTAGATTTAGGAAACAATAGTCCTATTTTTTAGGAAAAGATAAACACAACTTTAATCCTTGTCTTCATGTTGAGTTGGATAGGTGACACTCCTGTCGAGTATTGAATATTTACTGGGATGGCCCATTATCAGCTTGGATGTCTCCACATGCCTGGTTGTTCTTCAACACAATTTTCAAACCTCCAAAATCCATTAAAAAAACTTCACTGCAAAAACAGAGTGCCCTTATGCAGTTTTGTAGCGAAATTTAGTAGCACATTTACTTCAACCATCCAACCTCGTTTTTTGCCTCTTTTGCTGATCCAGACATGTTTATGGTCATATGGGCTAAATACCATCATTTTCCCTCCCTTGATTTCCATCAAAACTGGTTTTTGGAATAAAAAACATACTACAGGGATTTCATAGCGAAATACGGCCTTCAAGCCTAGACTTCGCTATGAAATTCCCTAATTTGGCTAAAAACACATATTTTTCATTTTTTCTTCAAAAAATCGGCTTCTGAACCAAAATTGATGTTTCCTGCAAGTTGTAAAAGTAATAAAAAATGTTTTAGACCAACCCCTCAGACTTTGGGTATTTCATCTTTAGCATCAGTAGGCTGTACCTCTTCAGGTTCATTTACCATTCTAATTTTCAGCCCTCTTTTCTTCAGTTCTTCTTATATCATATCTATTTGGTATTCCAGCTCCTTAACCTGCCATTTGAGCCTTTTTCTCTCAGATTGCAACCATATATTTCTTTTCCTTATGTTCTTCACCACGTTCCTCAGAGGAAGAGTTCTCTTTAACCATTTTTTGGCATTTGACAATGTTTTGTCATATGTGTCTAGCTGATATTTCATTTCCTTTTCAAAGTCTACCATTAGTTGTCTGTCTACCTTGGCCTCTTGAAGTTCCAATTTGACTTCAATGACTTCTTCCCTGGCCTCTCTTAATTTCTCCTGCAATATTTGTACTTCAACCTTTTCCTCAACTTTCTCCTTTCCTTTTTTATGCACAAGGACCTCTTCTGTTGTTGGAGATAGGTCTATAATGTTCTCTGGCTGCTTGCCTTCATCAAGATTTTCTGCTCTCTTACTCTCCATGGCACCCTTTGCAAGTTGTGACCTAGTCATTGGTTTCCTTGGCTGGTGATACTGTGAAATTCAATACTCCTACCTTTGAGGTTGTCCCTATGAAATTGGCTTCGAAGTCTTTGGATATCTAAGCATGAAAACTCTGTAGCTTTTGACATAACTGTAGACAACCAAAATTCCTGAAAGCATCCATGAAACTAGGATCTTCATTCATCAATTTTAAATCCATAGGCTCGTATCTCACACAGTAGCCTCCTTTATTCACTTTCTTCTTTTCTACCATTGATCCTTTATACCCTCGCTGCCTCTTAGCTGTGACACCTGCATATGAACAAACCTAGACAACAAGTTGTTTGCACTGTGAATCAGCTCTTCAAGGATGACACTGTGATGCTACATGCAAGACTTTGAACAATGAATGACAGTGAGGTGCTTAGAGTCGAAATTTAAAATGAAATTCGACAACTTGAGGGAGAATTATGACAAATGTGACCACAAAAAGAAATGATGAGTGAAATCATGATATTGAATGCTTGGTGATCATGGTAACTAATTTGCTAACCTCACCTTTACCCTTGGCCATCGAAAACTTGACACCTCACACTGCTCTGTCTTTTCTACAGAAAAACACAGTTTTGTAGAAAAAATAGTTAAAATCCTGACAGATCTGCTATGGAATTGTCAGGTAATTTTGTAGTGAAATCTGTTGATCTACCATTGTATTTTCTACGAAATGGTGAAAAAACAGACATGTGGCTTATTTTTTGATTTGAAGGCATGGGTGTGAAAACTAAATGACATGGAATGGATTTGATTGACATGGCATGACTCATGGTGGGTTTAGACTTAGGATAAAACTTGTTACATGTGTTTTTTTCATAAATTTCATGAATCTAACTATGAAAACAACATGGAACATAGGTGAATGATATGTAAGACCCTATCAATGAATTTTTTTAAAACTTATGAGTGATAAGAGAGGGATAAAATTTTCAAGTGTGATTTTTTATCATTTAATTTTTATTTCATGCATTAATTCTTGTATACATATAGTAATATTAATAATCTTTTATGTTTTTGATTCTAATTCAAAAAGATAAATTTAAATTTATTTTAAAACCTATTTATATCTTTTTTACTTAAAGTAAATATGGTTTTTTTTTTTTTGGAATAAAAATTTGCTATTTTTTTTTTTTTATATTTTATTTATTTTTATTTTTTTATAGTTCTAACTTCCCGAATGGGGGTGAGAGAGGAGGTAATGAATGGCTTTGGTAATTGTACCTGCCACCTTCGAGATGCTCACATTGAATTCCCATGCAAGTTTCCATCTGAATGAGCTGTGTTTAAGAAACTTCTCCACTAGGTTTTAGCCTGGGGAAAAATTTAGCAGAAAGGAATGTTTGATCTATGTTTTTTAGGTGCAATCTAGTCCCTCTCCTTATCAGTTACCATAGCAGATCAGTCATGGCAGTTCAGTGCAATTGACGAGGGAGGTTGCGAGACCTAGAGGCACTCCCCTGAGCGCAACCATGTTTAGGGTTATGTTAGAACGTTGTCTACATTCAGGAAAGCACTCTTGAACTTGTGATACACCTCTAACATTAATAGATTACAGTGGATGCTGATAGCCAACGCGTGGATGAATTCATGCATGAAGAGATTTTTGAAGTTGTTCTCACCTCTATTCTCGTTAATTATACTAATATGTTGATGGTAGTTATTTCTAGGGTTTGTATTTTACCAATCTTGTCGAAGATTATTTGCCATCATAGGATGTGTCTTTCTGGTTTTCACAAGTTGGTTACGTTGTGTTTATTATTTCTGGGCTGCGTGTGAATTAATGCATCTATTTATGGGGGGGCTTCTTTTTTCCTTGTTTCTCCTTTTGGGGTTGGTTAGGATCCTAGGAGTGGGATTTTGTTTGGAGGTGGTATTCTCTTTTGTTGATCCTGTATGTAGTGTTGTAATGATTCCCTTGACATAGACTATCAAGAAAATTAAGACCGCCATTGTGTTAGATAGATGAGAACCTACTAGGGTTTTAAAAATGAGTAAATTACACTGGTATTTATGTATTGTCACTATGTTCATAATCTATTGTCGTAACTCTCTTGTGAAGGTACACTTTAAAATTTCAGGGGTTACACTTGTTGAATTTTGGCATAAGTCATTCTGCCTCAGGCGTATTGTTTGGGGCATTGTTCACTTCCGGAACTGCTTCAGAGTCGTGGAGTCAACATACATACTCTAGGAAGCTATATCCATTTATCCATATAGTGCGCAAACAATTTCTAAGAAAAAAATTGTTTTTTATCACTTGACTGCCTTATTCCACTGTAAGAGTAAGGATAGCCCTCAATTGAGGAACACCACTAGGGACGCGAAGCAAAATTGGATTTTTAACGAGACAAAATTTCACTTCAATTGTCTGAGATTCATGCAAAGACAAAGGATTATGTCAAGGTGGGGTGGAGGGGGAGGGAGCAGTCCTCAAGTTCAGAACTAAACTCAACAAAATGTCAATGAGGTTGCTAGCTTGTTTCATTCGACATTTCCAAAGGATATCAAGGTTGAATTACATCACTTGGAAAACATGGCTACTAGGGATCAACATGCATTATGTAACAACCCCGAGATAAAACTTCATATAATAAAGTTAATAAAGAAAAAATAATAACCATGGTCAGGGGACACATATTCCAAGCTGAATGTTGGGAAAAACATCCTAGTGTGGGTGTTCATTTGGTTTATTGTGGATATGTAATTTGGCAAAGGAAACGACTAAGGGTTTGGAAAGGCATGAGATATTAATTGGAATTTTATTTATGAAAATAATGGAAATTAGGAGAAAAGGAAGGTGAAAAGTCACAGGTTGCACGTGAGGAGGAAAATGAAGGAAAATAATGGAAAATTGAATAAATTAGAGGCATCATTAATAAAAAGGTTTATGAGGATCGGTTCATAGAATTTTGTTAGTTCAGTCTTGGAGCTCTCACTCTTCTCTCTCTCTCTCTCTCTCTCTCTCATACTCTTGGAAACATAGAGTTTTCTTGGAGCACTCTTGGAAACTTAGAGTTTTCTTGGAGCACTCTTGGAAGGGTGTGGCATATTTGGTATTTAGAGCAAGAAGGCAAAGGAAGAGTAAGAAAGCACAAGAGGACATTGGGATCAACAACTACATTGGGTTTTCATTGCAAGTATCGAGTTACATGTATGATTTCCTTACTAGTTTTTGCATGCATGGCATATGCATGTGGTTATTTTGTTATGATCTGACATTGGCATGGAGGATTTCCTAGATTGACAGTGGTTTTTCCTAGCCTTGCCATTTCCTGGATAACCATGGTGTTGTGGGAGTTTTCCCTTTTGTTTTTTGGTTGGTTCTTGTGTTCCTTTGGCTGTGGGTTGAGTTATTAGTTCATGGAGCGTTGGTTGGACAAATGCTCTGGAGCCCTGTAAGAACTTGGGTTGAGTTACTAGTCCTGGAGCCTTGGTTGGAACAAATGTTGTGGAGACCTGGACAACTTGGGTAGAGACCGATCTGGAGATGGTTAGTGATGTCCGACTGTGAGGTGGAATCACTAGTTGAGGGTTGAGGTGGTTTGGCCTATGGAAGCCCTGGTTCCATTTTTTTGGATTTGTTTCATGAGATCCAACATTCATGCTTGGAATATGGCACAAGGGTGATTGGTTGAAGAGAGATTTGGTTCAACCAATCTATGGTCGGGTGGAACATGTAAGTCCCGAACCTGATTTCCCTTTGCACTCAATATTAAGAACTTCTTCTACTTGGTATTCTATGGGTAAATATATTTATTTATATGTGGTTTTTATGGTTGTTATATCCTTGATATTTTTGTTGGTTATATGTTATTATGACTGAGTTTTATGACAGTGATAATGTATGGCTCTCATCTTGGTTTGGGTAACCACTGAATGTACAATGAATGTATGGATTAATAGATGGTAATGTAGTTATTCTGATGAGGCATCAATGCTTCTTAGTGATTCTTAGATAAGTATGATACCCGTATGCTCAGATCTGTTTTTATGCTTGTAGAATGCATATTTGTGACTTGTTTGATGAAATGTTTGTCATGGATAGTAGGGTCTAGTCAAGTCCTTGTTCAAGTATTTGGATTTGCATAATTGATTCGATGTTATTTTCCTTTTTTTGGAGTTTCATGGAGTTCTGGGTACTGGCCTAAGCCCTAGCCCTGAAAAAGTGGCACAAACTCCGGAGTCGCTGGGATAAAACTACCTGGAAAAGTCCTTAGTAGCATGCTTGCCTTGCTATGGGAGCAACTGGAGGGTCCCAATCACATTGATGCCCATGCAAAGGGAGTGATTAAGGCTTTAATGCAACAAAATGTCAGTTTGTATCAAGGTTTGGTCACTTGGTTGGGTTGGATGGTTCATCGGGGTTATGTTGCATGTGTAGAATGTCAGGCTGAATGTGTTCCGTCAGTTCCACTTCCTTAACTGTAATTAGGGAGTTAAATCATATCATACTAACTCTTCATCACATGTTTACCTCGGTTGGCCGGTTACTTGGGTACATGTGGAAGGAGGGTGTTACAAAGTGGTATTAGAGCATGGTTCCGTTCTCCTTGGGTGATGTCTGGTTTCCGTTCTCCTTGGATGAATGTGTTGTCATATGTACATGTTGGTTGCATATAGGTCCTTGTGCCTGTGGCCTATGTGCTCATGGTGTATGCATGGCATTGGTCGTGATTGCAGTGGTTTCACTGGGTGAAATTTGATGGTGTCGTTGTTGAATGTATTTGTTGTGAGTGTATGTTAGTCGTGCATTAGTTAGGTGTGTTAGTGTTTATGTGTTGTTACGAACGAATCAACTGGATGATGGTCGTTGTGCATGAATTCATGGTATGTGGTTAGCATAGTCATGCATGGATAACTGGATAATGTCTTAAAATATGCTTATATGTAGACCTGATTATGTTTATACATGTATTGTTCTAATTTGGCCGATCTTGCAGATGAGACATCCTCCCCGAACTATACTAAGGTACACTGGTTTGTTTATGATTTGGTTTAGCTTACATAATACACCTTGCATGACGAAGAGATTAAATATGAATAGCAAGATGGTAGACTGCAAAGATTCTCCTTATGAATCAAATGAGCAATGTGGTGTTAGGAAATATTCTGACTTAGCAGACACATTGAGAAGTTTGAAGGAAGAAATAAGGGGTTGCAAAGAAAACAATGATAGAATCATGCAGGCACAAGAGAAACAAGTAGAAGTCAATGCAATAATTATTCAGAGTCTATCGGAATTGCAAAGACAGGGACCACTTCAGATCAACTATTGGCAGGAGGATAGGAATAATGTGGCCTATGGCAGTAGATCTCATAGTGGGCACAAGTCAGATAGAGATGACACGATCAAGGATGGCAGATTTTTGGATACACCAGACGGGAGAGGTGGTGGACACATGTACTATTATATTTATGGTTATAATAGGTATCATAGTCATCATCATTGTCACCCTTTCAGGAGGAGTGATAAGGTATTTGTCAGATCAATTTAAGAAACCAAAGGCACCTACATTCGATGGAAAGTTGAAGAAATCACAGAATGCAAAAGCATGGTTGCTTGGAATGAATAAGTTTTTCAGATTGCATTATTACTTAGAGAACATGACGGCCATGATAAATACTTTCAGTCTTAAAGGTAAACTAGATATCTAGTGGTAATATGTAAAGAACGTCAGATATATTTATAAGGAGGATTTGACTTGGAGTGAATTCGAGAGACTATTTAGGAAGAAGTATCTATTAGAGAGATACTATGATGACATGGAAAAAGATTTTTATGAGATAAATATGGGATCTATGACTGATGAGGAGTACAATAGCATGATATTGGAGTTATTGAGGTATTTTCCTTACCTCAAGGAAAAGAAATCCAAGATTCAAAGATTCATCAGTGGGTTGTCGATAACATTCAAGGACAAGATTAAGTTTGATGAGACTAAATCAATGGAGGAGACCATATGGAAGCTAAAGAATTATTATGAGAAATCAAATCACACATATGAGAGTAAAATAGGATGGAAAGGTAATAATAAGAATGAAGGGAAATGGGACAAGAAACGAGCAAGGCCTTAAGATGTTGAAATTTGCAACAAGAAATATTGAAAATGGAAACAAGAAGAGGCTTCTAATTTAATTTTCCCTTAATTAAATTAGAAGTAAATTGTAATTCCACATCACATGATAGTTTGTACGAGTTAAATAAGTCAGGAAGACTAATTTAGTTCAGTTAATTTGAGTTGAGGGTCAAACTAGAGGCATGTAGAGTGTCTCGTACATTATAGGAGCACTGGTTGAGTTTATTTTGAGTTGTAATTAATTAACTTAATTTATTTGAGTTAAAATTAGTTTAACTAGTTCTAAGTGATGGAGGAACTAGTGAGAGGTCAAGTGAATTAAATTTGATTTAATTCGCATGCAATGATCAATCATATAATTGATAATTCACTCATGCATGCGAGTTCTGAGAAAGACCTAGTTGAGACTGGAGTTAAAGGGAAGTGTACTATCAATTGTCTAATCATAAAATTGTACAAAGTGGTGCATGGATTCAAAGGAAGATCCTTGATGTACTGCATAACTATTATTAGGGAATTTCCTCATTAAATAGGGGCCAATTCCTCATTGAAATGTGTAAGGAAGCAGGAGCTTGGAAGGCTAGGAAATTAGCTAATTATCTGCCAGAGTCAGCCTAGGAATCAGTGAGTCAGACAAAGATAGTGTAGAGAGCTCTCAAGCCTGAGAGAAGCATTGTATTGGTCTCATATTATTTGACTTATGAAATATACAAATAAAATGGTTTTTAGCTGAGGCTTTCCCCAGATAAATCTTGTGTTGTGCGATTGAAATTATTTCTATTTCTTGTTCTTGGGATTTTGCGATCATAATTGGTTTTCCACAATTTGTAGAGTAGATTAAAGTATTTTTTTTATCATATTACAAATATTAGTTTTAATCTACGTGGATTTTCTACATGGTATCAGAGTAGAAATCACAATAGAAGAGAAAAATGCAAAGTTTTCCTTGTAGGTGAATCGAATTTGCAATATCATTCTTTAGAGATAGCAGGATGTATTTCCATGGATTGAGACTCGAATAGGCCCTTGAGGATAGTTCGAATGATATTGCTTGTAAATACATGACGGAGGCAGTGTTGGAAGATAATCAACTGAAGGAATTCATAAATCATGATATCCCAAAGCCTCCAACATTTGATGCTAAAGATCTAACAGAGTGGAAGAAGTGTGTAGCAAGAGCTAGGAGGATCATCGTAGAGGTTGTGAGAGACCACATAGTCTTGAAACTACATGGAAAAGAGACTCCCTTTGCTATGTGGAATACTCCCAATGAGCTATTCAGAAATAAAAATGAAGCCAAGAAACTTGAATTGATGAAGAAATTGAGAATTGAAGACACAAGGTATGAGGTAGTCTTCAAAGATGGGAAGGCCTACCTCAAGCATCTTGCTTCATGTCAAATCAAGAAATTTGGTGTCAGGATCGAGAGCCTCTACAAATTAGAGGAAGACACATGCACAACCTTGAGGACAAAGGCATGGATTAGAGATGTTGTGGTTGAGAGGGGGCATGATTTAGCTCCCATGATGAAGCCTGATCTAGTTGACAGTTGGGCTGACTACGAGGATGATGATTAGTTAGAGACCTCTAGTAGGAGGAGAGTTCGAGTCAAGTGGGTATAAGGAGTACATGCAGCCATACCTCCAGGAGAGAGGTGGGACAATGCGAAGTAATAGTCCCAAGAGTGCAGAAATTTGGGCAGGGTCCATTGAGATGTCTTGTCTCATGAATCATTACATTGCTACGAGGGCACATAATACATAATAGAAGAATGGATTAGTTGCGGTTGATGTAGTCACATGTCAGAGTGATAGATGCAGAGACTAGTAGCAGTTAGATACTGGGGAGCACAGAGCAGAGTTTGTAGCAGTACGGATGGCACAAAGCAGAGTCAGCAACATCACAAAGTTTTAAGTAGATAATGTAGTAGCTAGTATCAGTCATAGACTCTGGTGACAAATGCATCATATTGATTCAGTTTGGATGTTTTTTTAGTTTCAAAAGTTGTAGTAGCAACAACTTTAGAGAGAAGCGTTTCATGTAGAACATTCCAAAGGTACCATATCAGGATAGAGTCGAATCGTTTCTTGTTGAGAAGGGGGCGTTGAAATTTGCAACAAGAAATATTGAAAATGGAAACAAGAAGAGGCTTCTAATTTAATTTTCCCTTGATTAAATTAGAAGTGAATTGTAATTCCACACCACATGAAAACTTGTACGAGTTAGCTAAGTCATTAAGACTTAGTTAGTTCAGTTAATTCGATTTGAGGGTCAAAATAGAGGCATGTAGAGTGTCTCATACATTATAGGAGCCCTGGTTGAGTTTATTTTGAGTTTTAATTAATTAACTTAATTTATTTGAGTTAAAACTAGTTTAACTAGACATTTATGCATGGGCTGCATGCTTCTGTTGCTGCAGACCTAGATAGCACCACCACATCTGTTCGGCCCTCTCTGCGCACCAGCAGCCATGGACGCGGGTGGGGGTGTTGACCCCACTCCCCCCTGCCAGATCTTGCCACCTTCAGGAAACTAGTTGCAAGTGTAACCAAGAGACCTTTGACCGAGATGTAACAGAAATTTGTGAAAAATCTTGATTGCATTCCATCAGTCACGCTGCCTATCGAAGAAACATGCATATCTGCCCTCAATCTTGCCGACAAAGGGCTTATTGGCCAGTTTACTAACCTCTGGCCCTCCCCCAAAGTAATGGAGGACTGGGTGTAGAAGAACTTGTCTCCGCTAATCTCAGAAGGGATCAAAAGTCATTTTGTTGGGAAAGGTTTCTTCGTATTCATTTTTTAAAACGTAGAAGATGAAAATATCATCTTAAGTTCATGGGGCCTCAAGGGTTATATCTGAATAAGTGGACCCCCGACTTCAACCCTGCTCAAGACGTGCCTTTTGTAGTCCCAGTTTGGGTTCGCCTTCCCCACCTTCCTTTGAATTGCTGGAACCAAAAATCCCTGCAAACCATAGGCAACACGTTTGGAAGGTACATAGATCAAGCAATGAGAAAAGATTAGTATTCCTGTGCCCGGATTTGTGTGGAGGTGGACTTGGAAGTAGGGCTTCTAGAAGAAATAAAACTAACTATCGCAGATTGGATGCACATCTAGGAACTAGATTACGAGTAGCTACCTTTCAAATGTTGGCACTACCATGGTTATGGTCATTTGCGAGGCATTGTAAAAAAAACATCACCGAAGAACAGGAAAATGCGAAAGCTGATCAATGGATAACAGTGCAAAAAGTAGGATCAACAAAACCTTGAGGCAAAGGTCTAGCAAAAGAGAATAAATCCTTGCCAGTAGGGCAGGACCTAGGAGCTGGGAGCTCCAATCCCTCAGCGACAGAAGGTATTCAAAACACAGAGCCCAACAAAGCAGCAGAAGTAGAAGGATCAAATAAAGATAACAACGATAAAGAGAAGTCTTCCCCTAGTGGAAAAGGAAACGAGGAAGAAGGGCAGCCAACAACAACTCCAAAAATTTCCCCTTCTCCTTCATATGCAGATATAGACATGAAGAAAATAATAGATTCACCCAGATCCTCGGAGGATGAGATCCTGGAAAGGCCTACTAAAAGAGCAGGAAGAAATTCGCGCAGAGAAGCAAGGGAGGAAGAGGCAGAAAGACAAAAAAATCAAGGAAGCCAACCCACAATAGAAATGTAAATCGGGAGAAGCACTAGAACAAGGCCTCCAAAAGGAGGAGTTCCCACCACTCCCAACAGTAAGTAATGCGAATCATCTCTTGGAATTGCAGAGGTTTGGGGGAACCATCAAAAGTCGAAGCGGTTAAAGATCTCATGAAAACAGAACCAGCAGACATCCTCTTGCTCCAAGAGACAAAAATTGAAGGGGACGCCCTTCTAGAAATCAGTAAAAAGAAATGGCAGAAGAATGCAGGGAAAACAATAAGCACAAGGGGCTCCTCAGGAGGAATTTCCACCCTGTGAAAGGAGGATCAATTCAGGCTTGTCAACTCATTTTACACCCAGCACAGATCTTCACGAGCTAAAGCATATAGCAAGTAAGTTAAATTTTGCTCTTTTCAACTTATATGTACCGGTAATCTATGCAGAAAAGAAATATTGTTGGAAATCCCTAAATGAATTCCGAGAATTTCACCCACCAAACAATATAATTATTTCTGGAGATCTCAATATAGTGATGAAAGTAAAAGAAAAAAGAGGCGGCAGAAGCAACAAGGACCAAATGATACATGTGGTAGAAGACATGATACTACAATGGGATTTGATGAACTTCAATCCAAAGAAAGGGTTTATACTTGGACCAATAATAGGACACGGGCAGATCACATCTCGGAAAGATTGGACAAATTTCTAGTACAAAGCACCTTGCTGATGGAAAGAAGGCTCATCTCTTAAGATATTCTCCCAAAACTCACCTCGGGTCATAAACCCATCCTCCTCTCGATGGATGAGGAAGAAAAGCTGGGCCCAATTCCGTTCAGATTTAGCCCTCTCTGGAGTGGAAGAAGTGGATTCCTTGAGACAATCTGAATGGCTTGGTCCTCCCCGGTCAGTGGCTCCCCCAGCTATGTTTTGGAACAAAGGCTAAAAATCACTAAGAAGGCCCTTAAATAATGGAGAAAAATCCCCACAAACACTCCCAATAGCCAAAGAAAGGAAGTAGTACAACACCTTGGAAATCTTCAAAGAGAAATGGATATCAAAGACATAACAACAGCTGAACTGGACAAAGAGCAAGCTGCCCAATGCAACTCCTTCCACTCCTTTCGCATTGAATAAGACCACTGGAGATTAAAGTATCACAGCCTTTGGTTGGAATCCAGAGATAGGAATGCCTCTTACTTCCATCGTCAATTCAAAGCCCGCCTTTCTCGCAACCGTATCTCAGAGATCACAACCACTGATGGGCTGCTCTGCAAAGGCATAGAAAAAATTAAGTCGTTGTTTTCTCTCACTTCCAGAATCTATATAGAAAAGGGAATGAGGGCATTGAATAAGAGAATATATATTTCCTTAACAATATTCCATCCTTGGAAACAAAGGAGGACAATACAACCCTCTTGAAGCAGGTCACCGAGGAAGATATCAACAAAGTAATTTGGTCCATGGTGTTATGAAGGTAAATCCTCTCTGCAGACAGAGACGATCCCTCTAGCCCTAGGGTGGGTCTAGTAACAAAAGGACACGCTAAAGTGTTACTTCCTAGTTAATGAATGAACAAAAGACATGGTAGATTGACCTACCTTGAATCCAACGTTGTCGATGTTGAAAAAAGAGTAGTGGTCTCTCGTTCCTGCCTTGACAAGTCACGATCCATTCGTCACGCCCGTTAGGTCTCCGTAATAAGCAAGATTGCATAAGTCCGATCACAGAGTTAACATCATTTCAACCAACTTTGGGATTCTAGGACCTAGCCCTCCTGAATCCGGAGAGGGATCTCTCCAATATGAACAAAGATGGATATTGTCTTTGAAGTTTAGGGTAATGATATTAGGCTAGTTATGAAGACCAAGGGTTTGTTTGGTTTTTTGGATGGTTGAACATAGTTTCGCTATCTGAGGTGGAAAGATCTATATGAAAATAGGTTCAAAAGTGAGAAGTTGCAAGCAAAAAGAGTAAGCTTTGATCAAGAAGAAAGATGATGGTAGGTTTTCAGTCCATTGGGCTATGGAGTCATAAGAGGATTTTAATTGGAACAATCAGGTTCAAGAGTGGTCCATGGGGCAAGTCATCTATGCCTAAGGATCTCTTTAAAGTTTGATTTATGGATTGGAGTGATACAATAAGAAAGGGAAATGACAGATGCAGAACAAAGAGCAGCCCAGGATCTGGTAAGTACTTTGAAACTAGCCAGCCTTTGACCAGGCACTTAAGAAAAACATAGAAGCAAACTAGGATCTGGTAAGTACTTTGAAACTATCCAGCCTTTGATACACTTCTGATAGAAAACATATAAAAACAAAAGGGAAACTCAAAGATAACACAGAATGGTTTAAGATCTGATAAGTACTTTGAAACTAGTCAGCTTTTAACACATCCTAAGAGAAACAATCAAATAGTTGAGAAAATAAGAAAGGGACTCAGGGCTAACCTTAATTTCCTCAGTTCATCTTCACACAACATATATTGAAAGTAACATTTTAAAAATAACATTCAGCTAAGACAAAAAGATGAGGGAACGCCAGCATCCCTGTACTTAAACTAAATTTAATCATTTTCAAATAACACAGTTGAAAGAAAACATTTAAATAAATATTTTTCAGCCAGAGAAGGTTACTGATATACAGTAGGTCCTAACCCTGTTTAAACTGTTCTTTATAGTGGAAAATGAAACAAATTGAAAATAGAAACAAAATACAAGTTACAGTGAGAATAACATCACCATCAGCATAGACCAGGATCCCATAAATCAGCTTGTATTGATGCTTCAAACCAGTTACAATCTTGAGGTCCAGTGTTTTAATCCATCTCTCTTCATAACCTAACCTATCTGTTACAAGCAGAGCTCCAAGAGCCAGTGAAATCCTATCTACAATCAAGAGTTTTCTGCTCAATTACAATTACAATGCTTCAGCAATTACATTAACAACCAACCCCTCACTCATCTTCTATTGAAGTATTTATAGAAGGATGAGGAGGTGAGATCTGATGAAAAGATCTCAAAAACCAATTAATATAGATATTAATGTCTTCTTGGCCATTAAGGGGCTCCACGAAGAAATATACAGGTGTTCCTCTATATTAAATGATTTACACTCATGAATTTAGCTCGGTGGGAGCTTTATTAGACTTTTGAGGCTCTGTGTATCAATAGGGTTGCTCTGCCGACATATTTTCATTAAATCCTTCGCAGAGATAACTCTTTGGCTGCTTTTAAGGCAAAATATCTGACTCTGATCAATAAATTCGGTTCTTGATTGAATCTTTTGAGGCACAGGTGGCGCTGTGGTCGTTGGGAGGAATCAATTCGCCTCCATCTGTGGCGGTGAAGGTTTTCCTGATAAAACACTTAAGATTTTCCTTTAATATGTGTTTTAGATCCGGGGATTAGGCGTTTGATAACTGTCTTAGCCTTAATCCCCATAAATCTGTCCACCAATCTGCCGTTCTGGTTCATTTTTTATCTTCAACGTCTGATACTCTTTTTCTGCATTGATTTTGACGGTTTTCTCTGTTGTGCAGGGCTGCGCAGGTAGGGAAAAGCATCAATGCATGTGGAAACATTGAAGAGACATGAAAACTAACTCTGTAAGTGATTTCCTTGGAGAAATCGAGACGTAGAGGATCGTCACCCTCCTGGTCTGAAATTTCCTTTTAAAACACGAACAAATGACCTTAACCCTGCAAAATGCAAAAAAAACACGTAAAAAATCCAGTTTATAGGTCAATCTACTTTGGGGAATGTGCAGAGGAATGCGGGCCGTTGGATGGCATCATCCAACGGCCGAGATAAAATCTGGGCAGTCGTGGAAAAGGTTGAAGAAAAATTAAATCAGGACCGTCGATCTGCAGAAATCAGCGGTCGAGATCGGGCAATGGGAAGTCAGCGGGAAAATGTCTGACCGGGAGATGGAATCAGAAGGACGAATAATAGTTGTCGATCTGCAGAGATCGACCGTGGAGATTGAATCTTGGACACGCGATGGATGGGTTAACGGGCGCGCATGTCTGTTAAAGGTCGAGCAAGTGAGGCGATCGGCAGCCGTCGGATGGGAGGGCCCAGATCGGACGATGGAGGTGGATTCCGCTGCGTGGTTATGGTACGAAGATTAATGCGTGGGGGACTGACTTTATGCGGCGGTTTTGGAATAGTGCCGAGGACACGCGTCGGCCAGCGTATGGAATCGCTTGCCGACGGGAGAAAACCACCACCCGGCAAAGAGTGGTGCGGAATGAAACCGTGCTCTTCGGGGTGGGGAATGTACCGGCGGGGACCACAGGCAAGTCACACCGCGCCGTTGATCCGTGTTTTGACCCGTACTCGGCCAGATGAATCACGGGGCCGGTGGTGGCACGGCACGAGATTTTTGGAGCGACCCCCCGTAGTGAATGGCAACCGTCGTTTAAGTCCTCACCCATCCCGAGGAGTCAACTACGGGGGTTCCATGGCTTGACCCTACGGATAGAGTAAAGCCCCCGCAGGGGAAATGCTTCGGTCACGGCGTCGGGTCACATGGAGAGAAAAGGTGGTAGGGGCTTAGCCTGAGGGGCTTAAGTCCAGTGCATAGAAAAAGTGTGTTTTCTATGGTTTTTTTAATGGTTTTCAAGGAGATAAAGGCTTTCGGTAAGGTCAAAATAGTGGGTTTTAACCTTATAAAGGGATTTTAATGAAATGGAAAAGGGAGAGACATGAAAAAGTGGGGTTTTCATGGGAAATAGAGGATAGAAAATGAGGTTAGTGGTGGAAAGAAGAAAAAAGGGAAAAGGGTCCTTTGCAGAAGCATCCAACTGTGGATTTTTATAGGATTTCAGAGGCTTTTGAAGTATGACACAATAGTATGGGATATGGACAGAGGGAAAAGGCTGGAGGCCTAATAGAGACTTCAAGAACCAACAATTTTTAGAGATGAAATTTTTTCCTTGGAGGCTCCCAAAAGTTCTTAGCCACCTTTTGGTATAACAAAATATTATGGGTGGCTAACAGTGGCTCCACATGGGGATGGTGCCTTCTTGAAGGCATCAAGAATTCAGACTTGATTTCTCTGGGATGCTGATTGGTGCCTAATCCATTAAGCTCTGGGATTTTGACCATATGCCTCATCCTTTGAATTTCTCTTGCTTTGCTCTGAAAAATAATATCAGTCATGAAAGAAACATGAACTTCATCAATACAACTTCTACCTACCCAATCCTACTGATCTAACATTTTTTCTTCATCAGAGTGCACTTGGACTGGCGAACTCTTTTCACAACATTTTATTCTTTTGAAAGCATAAAAACTAATCTAATTCTACTCCTTATTTCTCCATGAACTCATATTAAACAATTGAGCTCAAATATTTCTCTACCTAATCTAATGTCTGGTGGGTTTAAACTGTCCATCAGACTTCCATTCTCTAAATTCTAAAACATAAATTTAAAAACAACCTAGTCAAGATTAAGTTGTTTGACTATTTGTGATCTATGGCAAAAGAACAAGCTGCACATAGACTATTTATTTGCAGGAAATCAAAAACAAAAAGGGAAGGCTTAAGATCTGAAAGTTGAGCACTTCCTTTATCCTTTTCATAGCTCTGTTTTTTGCTTTTTTCTTTGAGTTGTCTTTGCTTTTCTACTGATTCAGATTTTGGGAAAATTAGAACCAGTCTTTCTCTTTTATGACTCACATAAGAAAACACAGTTTTGAGTCATCATCTATTTGGAAACTTTGGTTCGGATTTTGAGTTTATTTGAACCTTCATTTCTTTCCTAATCTACGTACTGATAAGCCAAGATTAAACAATTTGGAAAATCAAATTTTCTACCCTATTAGCAGTAAATTTAAAACTAGTTAGTCAAGATTAAGCTGTTTGAATAACTAGGGGTGTGTTTCTTGAGGAGTGGAATTTGAGCTTGCACACTTTCAATATTTGTTTCTCTTGTTTGGCATGGGGCTTTTCTTTTCTTGTTTTCATTTCTGCCCTCTTTTCTTTCTTTTCTCTTTTTTTTTTTGTATTTTTGATTTTTTATAACTTTGAATGCAATGGTGGAGGGACTATTCATAATGGAAAAAGATAAAAAGGCTTCAAAACATAAAATGGATCAAGAGAAGTAATGCTTAAGCATCCTGCCATTGACAGGACCCCCAAACAATTCTATTCCATCCAGTTCTTGTAAGAAAAATGCATTGTTTCCAGCAACTGAATGAATAGAGTAAGGGCCAAGCCATAGATTGTAAAATTTTCCATGCTTGCCCTTTTCTTCCCTTCTTGAGTCCCACTTTAAAACTTTGTCCCCAACTTTGAAATTGCTGGCTTTTTCTCTTCTATCAAAGATCTTCTTGATACTATCTTGCCTCTGCAATGCTTTGTTATACACTTCCTCTCTGGTTTGCTGAAGATGAATGGTTTGATTTATTCTTCTGATTATGTCATTTTCTTCAATCTGCAACTCTTGAATTAACTTCATAACTGGTACACCAAGGCTGTTAGGAAAAATTGCATCTGTACCATACACAAGCTGGAAGGGTGACATACCAATAGATTTCTTCACAGTTAATCTGTCAGCCCAAAGTGCATGGATCAGCTTTGTGTGCCAAGACTTCTTATTGTCCTCCAACAGTTTCTTGATTATGTTCACTAAGCTTTTGTTGGAAGATTCTGCAAGTCCATTACCTTGAGGGTAATAGGCTGTGGAGTGTCCCAATGTTATCTGATACTTGTGACAGAATTCAACCATTTTCTTTGATCCAAATGTTGCTGCATTATCCGTGATGATCTTGGTAGGACAACCAAATCTGGAGAGGATGTTAGTCTCCATAAATTTTATGTGTTTATGATTCATTGGCTTGCCTACAAGGAATGGATTCTATCCACTTAGTGAAAAAGTCTGTGGCAGTAAGGATCCATGTATGCTGGGCAGAAGATGAGGGATGGATTTCACCTATGATGTCAAGTCCCCACTGTTGAAAAGGAGCTTTAATAGCGATGGGATGTAGAGGGAGGGGTAATAATTTTCTCTCGCCCTCAAACAATTGGCATTTATGGCAAGTAGTTGTCATTTTGTAAACATCAGGAAAAAGGATGGGCCAATAGAAACTAGCCCTCAAAATTTTGTTGGCTGTTGACTTCCAGTATAAATGGCCCCCACACTCTCCTTCATGGAATTCCTGCTTAACCTTCTCTGCATCAAACTCAGGCAAACATTTAAGCAATATACCACTTGCATTTTTCCAATAAAGACATTTATCAATAATGCAATAGTTTACAGCCTTTAACTTTAGGAATCTTGCCTTTGTTTTTAATAAACCAGGAGATGTATTCAGATTAAGCAAAACATAAATTATATCAGTATACCAAGGGGAATTCACAAAATGGTCTTCAATAATGGGAGCTGAGAATTCTTCTTGGTCATCCAAAGCATTAATCATATTAACATCAAGAACTTCACAATTTGACTCGGCCATTAATCTAGCTAGACCTTGGCCTTTGATGAGCTTAGTGGGTTTTATCTCTAAATCATATTCAAGAATAACAACAATCCACTTACCTCTCTTACCATCTGGATCCTGGGTTAGAATATCTTTTACAACTGAATTTGGGACAAAGGCAATGATGTGTGAGTGAAGGATGTATACTCTGAAGTCTTTCAAAGCCTTTACCAAAGCAAAAGCTTGTTTTTCCATAATGTTATACTTCAAAGGGGCATCCCTCAATGCCTTGCTAAAGAATGCAATAGGCTGCTCTTGTCCTTGTGGATTTTTCTGTAAAAGGACAGCAGCTATGGTATGTTCTGATGCAAATGAGAAAATATAAAAATCTTTTGAAAAATCAGGACTTATGAGAACCAACCGAATTTGGGACAAAGGCAATAATGTGTGAATGAAGGATGTATACTCTGAAGTCTTTCAAATCCTTTACCAAAGCAAAAGCCTACTTTTCCATAATTTTATACTTCAAAGGGGCATCCCTCAATGCCTTGCTAAAGAATGCAATAGGCTGCTCTTGTCCTTGTGGATTTTTCTGTAAAAGGATAGCAGCTATGGTATGTTCTGATGCAAATGAGAAGATATAAAAATCCTTTGAAAAATCAGGACTTATGAGAACTGGTGTTTTGGTTAATGCTTGTTTTACCAGTTCAAAGGATGTCTTTGCTTCCGAGGTCCATTTTACCCCTTGCTCCTTCTTCAACATATTTGTGATATTCCCAAGGAGCTCAGCCAAGTTAGGGATGAACCTTCTTAAAAAGTTTATCTTCCCAATGAAATACTGCAACTCTTTGATGTTTCTAGGATGAGATATTTGCAATATGGCCTCAATCCTCTTTGGATCTATCTTTATACCCTCTTCTGAAATGATGTGCCCAAGAAGTTTACCTTCTTGGAGACCAAATAAAGTCTTCTTGGGGTTCAAAGATATCCCAAACCTTCTGCACTTCTCGAAAAATTTCCTCAAATGTTCTAAGTGTTCTTCATCTGTTTTTGAAAATATAGTGACATCATCAAGGTATATAATGATGAAGAAGCCCAATTATTCCGAGAATGCTATGTCCATGGCTCTCTGAAAGGTTGCTCCAGCATTCATTAGACCAAAAGGCATTTTCACATACATGAAAGTACCCCATGGTGTAGTAAAAGTTGTCTTTAATTGATCATCAGGGTGGACTAAGACTTGATTATACCCTGAATAGCCATCTAGCAAAGAAATTCTTTTAGACCCCACCACCCTTTGTAAAATATGATCCATCTTAGGCAAAGGGTAGTTGTCTTTTAATGAAGCTTTCTTTAAATTTCTGAAGTCTATACAAAGCCTGATTTCTCCAGTCTTCTTCCTAACAGACACTAGATTATATACCCACTCAGAATATCTAATAGGGACAATAATACCAGCATCGTGCATCTTCATAATTTCCTTCTTAACCAATGGCAACTGGACAGGGTTTATTCTGCGCAGTTTCTGTTTGAATGGTTTTTGGTTTTCTTTAAGAGGGATTTTGTGTTGTATTATTTCAGTGTCATAGGATTTAAGATCTTCGTAACTCCATGCAAAAACATCAGAAAATTCTTTGAACAACTCTATGTATTTGAGTTTAATGTGAGCTGGCAAAGTTTTGGACAGTTTGATCATTTTCGGTTTTTCCTCACTTCCTATATTACATTCCTCCACTTCAATTTCTACAGGTTCTAGTTTATGTTTATTGGCCACATCATTAAAATAAAACAATTCTTCTAGAGGGGCCAAACCCTTGGGCAAACTATCATCCTTGGAATGCAGAGTCTCCAACTCCTCTGTTTCAGATTATGTACTCAACTCTGTTTGGTTTGTAAGTTTGTTGGTCTGAAGGTTAATATCTACAAGCTCAGGAGACGGTTCTTCTTCACCAAGAAAATTTTCTTCGCTGCAGTCTGTATCATAGTCTGAATCTGAGCTATGGAGTTCAAACTCATTTCTGAATTGCATGAAGTCTTCTATTTGTTTATCTCCATCAAACACCTGCCAATATTTCTTGTTATCCGGGACAGCTGGTCTGAATTTAATCCGAGATGTGTCATCATATAGCATTGGGCAGGTTCTAGCAGCAAAGGCTAAATTGTGGGCTGCAATGTTTCTTTTACTTGGGACAAAAGTCAGGTTGGTCTCCTCAAATGTTTTCAAAAGATCCATAACATCATTCCTGTAGGCCCTAAGTCTGGGGTGATTTGCATTATACTCCCCATTGACTTGCCTAATGATTAATTCAGAATCCCCATATACATTGATTCTCTTGGCACCTAACTTTTTCAAGAGATGCAAGCCTAAGAGAAGGGATTCATATTCTGCTATGTTGTTGGAACACTGAAAGTTTAATTTACATGAGATACATTCTGTATGATTATTTTCAGTGTTAGTGATCCAAACACCTGCACCAGCATTTGTTTTGGTGCATGACCCATCAAAATACATAGTCCAGAGAGGAGCATTTTCAGTTTGGTGGATGGGCTGTGTATAACTTGATTCCTCAAGTTTTTCATCGGGTTGAGGGTTGTCCTGCTAACTATCAAGTTTTAAGTTTAATGGATTGATAACTTGCAGTCCAAGATCTGTATTTAGTTTGCTAGGATCTTCAGATGCAATAGACTATTTCGGCGATCTAAAGTTGTGTTCCTCTCCCTCCGTTTCAGCCATCATTTCCTTTGAAATGATTTGTCCCGTAAGTGTTTCATCATTGAACATGATAAAAGAATCAAGGCTCGTGTTTATAGCATAGAGAAGGGAGTTTTGAGGCCGATCTTGACTTGTCACTGTGTACTGCATGTGGGATTCCCTGTAAAGTCTTCTAGTCTGATTAAAAACAGGGATAGTTGCGTAGGTCATGTCCATTTGCATGGTTCCTTGTAACTTAGCACCCCAAGACCTTGATAAAAGCATTCCATACTTTGGGGGTACATCAGCCACAACAACATCCATGACTAAAAATTTGGCTGGAATCTGGGCTAAGTTGACACAGAGATCTTTAATCAATCCTAGACATTTAACTCTGCTTGAGTCAAAGGAGTACAAGTCTTTGTAAGGTCTGGTAATTTCAAGACCCAGGCTTTCCATTACAGCTTTTGGCATTAAATTATGGGAAGCGCCTGAGTCATGCATAGCATTGTGTAGAATTTTGTCATGAATGTTCAAACTTACATAGAAGGGAGGGACAGGTCCCTCTTGAAACTTACCTTCAATCTTTGGACCAAAAATAAGCTCTGGCTGGTCGTCATTAAGATTGAGTGTATCCTCATTTTCTTCTAGGTTCAAAGCCTTCAAAATTTTGGACCTATATACATGTTGGGCAGCTAACTCAGTCAAAGGAAAAGAAATTTTAATCTTTGAGATTTCCTGTTCCAGACTGAAAGGAATTTGATTCTTTAAGGTGCTGGTTTCAGCCTTGTTTACTACCACTTTATCAGCAAAAACAGCTTGTTGATTTGTTTTATCTACAATTGACACAACGGTTATAATAGGAGTACTAGCTGAAGTGTTAGTACTATTGATGTTTGCACTCTGTTTTTCCAGATTTTGAGTGTCTTTCTCTTTACCTTTACCAAAATTATCAGCCACTATTTTGTCCTTTTGTTTGACTGTTTTAGGCTTAGTTGCAGCGTTGTTTTGAGAAGGTTTGTCAGAAGTTTTGTTGTTGGGGGTTTTTTGATTAGATTTACTTCTGAGTTCATATTCCTTTGAAGGCTCTATGACAGCATTTTCCATGTTTTGATAATAATTTTCATTATCGTCTCTTTTGTCGTTGTAAGGTGTATAAAGACCTTGTTTTCTATCATAATGAACCTCGAAGCTATCATCATCTACCCCAAATAAGTTTATATCATCGTCCTCTGTTATTTGATCCGCTTCCTCAACCTCACTTACATAGTTTTGATGAAAGGGAGGAGTGATCTGTTGATCATCTTCCCTGGGTCTGTTTGGAGGTTGATTCCTTCTAACATTCTGATTTTGGTTTTGGTTTCTGTTTTGAGGAGCATTTTGATTTAGACTTGCTTGCGCTCTCTCTAGAATGCTCATTTTCTTCATCATTTCTTCCATCATTCTTTCCATTTTTGAGCTTGAAGTAGTAGGGGTGGATTCCTCTCTGAAAGATACTCTCTTTTCAGCTTTCATTCTTGCTCTCTTCTCCATTAAGTTTACTTCCACAGAGAGAGCACCTCTTTGCATATCTTCAAGGGTTGCAAAAACTCTTTCTCTGAGTGAATAGGTCATGTCAAGATCAAACCCTTCAGGAAATTTGTTTAAAGCTGAGCCCTGAGGAGGTTTTAGTTCAGGGGAAAGTGCATTATACACACTGTTAAATCTGGTACAATAAGCTTGTACACTTTCCCCTGGGTTCCTATGGAGATTGTTATAATCAGCAAGGACTTGGAGAGGATTCTTCCTCACTTCCCATTTGTTTAAGAATGTTTGATGGAAGCCTTGGAGATCATTAATACTATGGGGGGCTAAACCTTTAAACCATTTTCTTGCTTCTCCCCCCAGACTTTGAGCAAATAGTCTAAGTTTGACAGAATCATCATCGATTTCATTTTTGTCATAGTAGTCATTCATCTTTTCCACATGTTGTGATGCTGTTGTAGTATTGCTAGCATCATACAATGGGATTTTGGACTGATAGTCCTGTGGAATATTGACTAATGGTACAGGAAGGACTAAGGGAGCATACCATGCTGCCATGATAGGCGGTGGGTTGACAAGAGGTGGGGTGGGCTGAAATGACATGCCAGTGGTTTTGCAGGCAGTGGCAGAAGGACGAGTGAATGGAGCAATGATGAATTCTTTGTTGATCTTGGATGAGAGACACCTAGATTATGTAGAAAATGCAAATCAGGGGGTGTTGATTCTCTATTCCCAAGGTGTTCACTTGTTTCCGGAGATGAATGTGAAGACTCAGAATCTAGCTGATATAAATCACCAAATGACCTAGTCCTAAATGGGTTCAATAAGTCAGTTTGTGATTTCTGTAGAGCTGAAAGATTTTCATGGACTGAATTAGCTCTTAGGGATGAACAAAAAACAGTTGAAGACTCTATCTTAGGAGACTTCCTAAGGATACTTTCTGGGTTATCAACTATCTCAGGTGGATCAGGGTTAGGATGGGCTCTAGTGTGAATCTTTCTAGGAGCCACTATGCTATATTTTTAGACCCAAATAAACAAGAAAAGTTCAACCAGATATGACAATCTTTAGGAGGTTAACTAATCTGTTTGAAGATCAATCCTACAGTCTTAAAACTAAGTTTGAAAGATGTTATGATGATAAGGGTTCTTCCCAGTGGAGTCTTAAGGTCTGTTTAGGATTGTGGAGTCGCCAGGTGGAAAATTTAGAGTGTTTTTTCAAAGGGGTTCACCGTCCACCACAGTGTTTGAGAAACATCCCTTTGAAGGGTATCCCAAAACACAACAAACTCTAACCAGAGATTGACTGGGAGGGCATTCACCAGATATGTCACCTCTAAAAGAGGATGAGATCCGGAGGCTACCTGGCCCTTTCCAGACTCCATCTAAGAGTATGAAGTAAAACACATCCAATGGCAAGTGAAGTGTAAGAGCAAGTGTTTTACTACCAATCTGAAGTTCTTTTTGGTATTTTTTGAATTGTTTTTATTTGTGGTTAGGAAGAATGTCCTAACTTTGCTTCAAAACTTAGCTACGGTTATGAGACAAAGAGAGTCTACTCTAATGGCTAAGCTAGCTGATTTTCCAAGGTTAGATGAAAACTTAAGAGAATCCTAGAGTTGACCTAGTTTGTCACTGATTTAAACAAGTTTCATCATGATTACCATTTCTTCGTAGTGCTTAAAAAGGCTGCTTTTTACTCTCAAGGTTTGTGTGAAAATAAAAGGGAAAAAAGATGAAAACTCAACTCAATTCCCCAGCGGAGTCGCCAGAAATGTTAGGTCTCTGTAATAAGCAAGATTGGAAAAAGTCCGATCACAGAGTTAACATCATTTCAACTAACTTTGGGATTCTAGGATCTAGCCCTCCTGAATCCGGAGAGGGATCTCTCCAATATGTACAAAGATGGATATTGTCTTTGAAGTTTAGGGTAATGATATTAGGCTAGTTATGAAGACCAAGGGTTTGTTTGGTTTTTTGGATGGTTGAACATAGTTGCTGTCTGAGGCGGAAAGATCTATATGCAAATAGGTTCAAAAGTGAGAAGTTGCAAGAAAAAAAGAGTAAGCTTTGATCAAGAAGAAAGATGATGGCAGGTTTTCAGTCCATTGGGCTATGGAGTCATAAGGGGATTTAATTGAAACAATCAGGTCCGAGAGTGGTCTATGGGGCAAGTCATCTATGCCTAAGGATCTCTTTAAAGTTTGATTTATGGAATGGAGTGATACAATAAGAAAGGGAAATGACAGATGCAGAACAAAGAGCAGCCCAGGATCTGGTAAGTACTTTGAAACTAGCCAACCTTTGACTAGGCACTTAAGAAAAACATAGAAGCAAACTAGGATCTGGTAAGTACTTTGAAACTATCCAGCCTTTGATACACTTCTGATAGAAAACATATAAAAAACAAAGGGAAACTCAAAGATAACACAGAATGGTCTAAGATCTGATAAGTACTTTGAAACTAGTCAGCTTTTAACACATCCTAAGGGAAACAATCAAATAGTCGAGAAAATAAGAAAGGGACTCAGGGCTAACCTTAATTTCCTCAGTTCATCTTCACACAATCATATATTGAAAGTAACATTTAAAAATAACATTCATCTAAGACAAAAGATGAGGGAATGCCAGCATCCCTGTACTTAAACTAAATTAAATCATTTTCAAATAACACAGTTGAAAGAAAACATTTAAATAAAGATTTTTCAGCCAGAGAAGGTTACTGATATACAGTAGGTCCTGACCCTGTTTAAACTATCCTTTATAGTGGAAAATGAAACAAATTGAAAAACAGAAACAAAATACAAGTTACAGTGAGAATAACATCACCATCAGCATAGACCAGGATCCCATAAATCAGCTTGTATTGATGCTTCAAACCAGTTACAATCTTCAGATCCAGTGTTTTAATCCATCTCTCTTCACAACCTAACCTATCTGTTACAAGCAGAGCTCCAAGAGCCAGTGAAATCCTATCTACAATCAAGAGTCTTCAGCTCAATTACAATACAATGATTCAACAATTTACATTGACAACCAACCAACAACCAACCCCTCACTCATCTTCTACTGAATTATTTATAGAAGGATGAGGAGGTGAGATCTGATGAAAAGATCTCAAATACAATTAATGCAGAAATAATGTCTTCTTGGCCCTTGGGGGCTCGATGAAGACACCATACAAGTGTTCCACTACATTAATTGGTTTACACTTATGAAGTAAGCTCAGAGGGAGATTTTTGTTGACCTTTGAGGCTTTGTGTGATCCTAGGGTTACTCTGCAGACATTCTTTCATTAAATCTTGGTAGAAGTAACTCTTCGGCCGTTTCGAGGCAGAAATCTGATCTTGTTCAATAAATTCAGCCTCTGATTGAGCTTTTTGAGGCAATAGGTGGCACTGCGGTGGTTGAGGAATCAATTGGCCTCAGATATGGCGGTGGAGGCAATATGTCTAATAAACACTTTAGGTTTTTCCTTCAATCTGCATTTTAGATCCGGGGATTAGGCGTTTGATAACTGTCTTAGCCTTAATCCCCACAAAACTTTCCACTAATTTGCTGTGTTCAGGCTTACTGTTGTCTTCAATCTCTGATACTCTTTCTCTGTGTTTATTTTCACAGTTTTCTTCGTTGTGCAGGGCTGCGCAGATAGGAAGAAAGGAATCAATGCTTGCGGAAACATCGATGAGACATGAAACTGACTCTGCGAGTGATTCCCACAGAGAAATCGAAACATGGAGAGTCGTCACCCTCCTGGTCTGAAATTTCCTTAAAAACACGAACAAATGACTTTAAACTCTGCAAAATACCAAAAACACGTTAAAAATCTAGTTTTATAGTCCAATCTGCTTTGGGGACTGTGCAGAGGAACGCGGGCCGTTGGATGGCATCATCCAATGGTCGAGATCAAATCTAGGTAGTCGTGAAAAAGAGTTGTGGATAAATTAAATCCGGACCGTCGATCTGCAGAGATCGACGGTAGAGATCGGGCAATGGAGAGTCAGCGGGAAGGAGGTTGACTGGGCGATGGAATCAGGAAAATGAATGTGAGCCATCGATTTGTAGAGATTGACGGCGGATATTGAATCTTGGCCACGCGGTGGATGAGTTAACGGGCGCGCATGTTCGTTAAAGGTCGAGCAGGTGAAGTGATCGGCAACCGTCGGATGGGAGGGCCCAGATCGGACGGTGGAGGTGGATTCCGCCGCGTGGTCTTGGTATGAAGATTAGCGCGTGAAATGATCTGATAGCGTGGTGGTTTTGAAATAGTGTCAGGGACACGTGTCCGCCGGCGTAGGGAATCGCTGGCCGACGGGAGAAAACCACCTTGGCTTGGAAGGCGGTGCGGAATGGAAACCGGCGGTTTTCTAGAAAATGGCGCGGGGGAAGGGGGGTCCACCAGGTGAGGCGTGCTCTGCTCCGTCGGATCTGGGGAGCAGATCGATGGCCCATGTTCATCTCGGCAATCAAACACGTGACTTCAAATATTTCCCGTTATACTTTATAAAATGGGTTTTTAGGGTTTTTCACAGGAAAACAGATGAAGGAAGGGGGTATTCTTTGGTTTAGCATCTAAGGACTGAGCAGTGAGTCCTGGTGCTCGGGTATATGGAGAAAACCGGTCCAGGGGCTTAGCCTGAGAGGGCTAAAATTCCAAATGCACATAAAATATTCCTTTTATATGATTTTTAATGATTTTCAAAGGAAAAAAGGTCCGATAGGTTAAAAAATGGGTTTTTAACTTTAGGGAGTGAAAGTATGAAGGGTTAAAGGGAAAAATAATGGATTGTAGGGATTTCATGGGAGAAAGGAAATGGAGAAATGAGGTAATGTTGGAAGAAAGGGAGGGGGAGAAGGGGGAATGCAGCAGTATTTGACTTGGATTTTTGCAGGATATCAGAGGTTTGAAAGAGGAAACAACTGTGAAGATTTAACCAGTAGTTTATGGATTCATCAAAAAGACTTCAAGCACCAACAATTTCAGGACTGAATTTGTTTCTTGAAGGCTGCAAAAAATATTTAGCCACCAGCTGATATGATAGAAAAATATAGGTGGCTAACAGTGGCTCCACTTGGGGATGGTGCCTTCTTGAAGGTATCAAGAATTCAGACTTGATTTCTCTGGGATGCTGACTGGTCCCTGATCCATTGCTTGCTCTTGCTTTGCTCTGAAAAATAATATCAGTCATGAAAGAGACATGAAATTCATCAATACAACCTCTACCTACCCAATCCTACTGATCTAACATTTTTTCTTCATCAGAGTGCACTTGGATTGGCAAACTCTTTTCACAACATTTTATTCTTTTGGAAACATAAAAACTAATCTAATTCCACTGCTTATTTCTCCTTGAACCCAGATTAAACAGTTGAGCTTAAGTTCTTCTCTACCTAATCTACTGTCTGTTGGGATTAGACTGTCCAACAGACTTTCATGCTCTAAATTCTAAAGCAAAAATTTAAAAACAGTCAAGTTAAGATTAAGCTGTTTAACTTGCTGTGATCTATGGCATAAAAACAAGCTGCACATAGATTATTATTTGCAGAAAAAATAGAAACAAAATGTCAGGCTTAAGATCTGAAAGTCTCTTATCATGGCCTCCTCTTTTTACAGCTCTGTTTTTAACTATGTTTGAGCTATTTCTTCTTTATTTTCTGGTTTAGATTTTGAGTTTATTTGAACCTTCATTTCTATCCTAATATATCTACTAATAAGCCGAGATTGAACAGTTTGGAAAATCGAATTCACTATCCCATCAGCAGAAAAATTTAAAGCTAATTAGTCAAGATTAGGCTGTTTGACTAACTAGAAGTGTGTTTTGTAGGAGTGACATTTGAGCTTGCACACTTTCAGATTTGTTTCTCTTTTTTGGCATGGGGCCTTGCCTTTCTTGTTTTCATTCTTGCTCTCTTTTCATTTTTCTTTGTTTTTGTATTTTCTTGATTTTTCAAAACTTTGAATGCAATGGTGGATGGAATATTCACAATGGAAAAGGTAAAAGGCTCCAAAACATAAGATGGATCAAGAGAAGTAATGCTTAAGCATCCTGCCATTGACAGGACCCCCAAACAATTCTATTCCACCAGATCTTGTAATAAGAATGCATTGTTTCCAGCAACTGAATGAATAGAGTAAGGGCCCAGCCATAGATTGTCAAATTTTCCGTGCTTGCCCTTTTCTTCCCTTCTTGAGTCCCACTTTAGAACTTTGTCCCCAATCTTGAAATTGCTGACCTTTGTTCTTCTATCAAATATCTTCTTGATATTGTCTTGCTTCTGCAATGCTTTGTTATACACTTCCTCTCTGGATTGCTGAAGATGAATGGTTTGATTTATTCTTCTGGTCATGTCATTTTCTTCAGTCTGCAACTCTTGGATTAACTTCATAACTGGTACACCAAGGCTGTTAGGAAAAATTGCATCTGTACCATACACAAGCTGGAAGGGTGACATACCAACAGATTTCTTTACCGAAGACTGCTACCAAAGTGCATGGATCAGCTTTGTGTGCCAAGACTTTTTATTGTCCTCCGACAGTTTCTTGATCATGTTCAATAAGCTCTTGTTGGAAGATTCTGCAAGTCCATTACCTTTGATAATAAAGTTGTGGAGTAGAAGCTTGTTATCTCGATACTTGTGACCTGACCTTAACCATTTTCTTTTCGACTCCAAATGTCAGCCGCATTATCTCAGATGATTCGTAGATGCCCAACCGAGAGGATGTTAGTCTCCAAAAATTTTATGATAACTAAATCATGGGCTCCTGCCTCTACAAGGAATGGCTTCATCCATTTGAAGTAGTCTCAGGGCAGAAGGAATCCACCTATGTCAAGGGTGGTGATGGTGGATGGATTTCTCCTATGAAGTCAAGTCCCCATTGCTTAAAAGGGTTTCCACAGTGGATTTGGATGCAGAGGTGGGTTGCGCTTTCTGCCTTCAAATGACCAGCATTTATGCAGTGTTAGTGTAAGAGTTATACATCAGAAAAAGAGGCTAACAGGAAACCTGTACCAAAATTTTGGTTGGCTTCGTTGACTTCCAGTATAAATGACCCCCACACTCTCCTTCATGGAATTCCTACTTAATCTTTTCTGCATCAAACTCAGGCAAACATTTAAGCAATACACCACTAGCATTTTTCCAATAAAGACATTTATCAATAATGCAATAGTTTACAGCTTTTAACTTTAGGAATCTTGCCTTTGTTTTTGATAAACCAGGAGGTGTGTTCAGATTAAGCAAAACATAAACAATATCAGTATACCAAGGAGAATTCACAAAATGGTTTTCAATAATGGGAGCTGAGAATTCTTCTTGGTCATCCAAAGCATTAATCATATTAATATCAAGAACTTCACAATTTGATTCAGCCATTAATCTAGCTAGACCTTGGCCTTTGATGAGCTTAGTGGGTTTTATCTCTAAATCATATTCAAGAATAATAGCAATCCACTTACCTCTCTTACCATCTGGGTCCTGTGTTAGAATGTCTTTAACAACTGAATTTGGGACAAAGGCAATAATGTGTGAGTGAAGGATGTATACTCTAAAGTCTTTCAAAGCTTTTACCAAAGCAAAAGCTTGTTTTTCCATAATATTATATTTCAAAGGGGCATCCCTCAATGTCTTGCTAAAGAATGCAATAGGCTACTCCTGTCCTTGTGGATTTTTCTGTAAAAGGACAACAGCTATGGTATGTTCTGATGCAAATGAGAAGATATAAAAATCCTTCGAAAAATCAGGACTTATGAGAACCGGTGTTTTGGTTAATGCTTGTTTCACCAGCTGAAAGGATGTCTTTGCTTCCAAGGTCCATTTTATCCCTTGTTCCTTTTTCAACATGTTTGTGATATTCCTAAGGAACTCAACCAAGTTAGGGATGAACCTTCTCAAAAAGTTGATCTTCCCAATGAAAGACTGCAACTCTTTGATGTTTCTGGGATGAGAGATTTGCAATATGGCCTCAATCCTTTTTGGATCTATCTTTATACCCTCTTCTGAAATGATGTGCCCAAGAAGTTTACCTTCTTGGAGACCAAATAAAGTCTTCTTAGGGTTTAAAGATATTCCAAACTTTTTGCACTTCTCGAAAACTTTCCTCAAATGTTCTAAGTGTTCTTCATCTGTTTTTGAAAACATAGTGACATCATCAAGATAGATAATGATGAAGAAGCCCAATTCTTCTGAGAATGCTATGTCCATGGCTCTCTGAAAGGTTGCTCCAGCATTCATTATACCAAAAGGCATTTTCACATACATGAAGGTGCCCCATGGTGTAGTAAAAGCTGTCTTTAATTGATCATCAGGGTGGACTAAAACTTGATTATACCCTGAATAGCCATCTAGCAAAGAAATTCTTTTAGACCCCACCACCCTTTGTAAAATATGATCCATCTTGGGCAAAGGGTAGTTGTCTTTTAATGAAGCTTTGTTTAAATTTCTAAAGTCTATACAAAGTTTGATTTCTCCAGTCTTTTTCCTAACAGACACCAGATTAGATACCCACTCAGAATATCTAATAGGGACAATAATGCCAGCATCGTGCATCTTCATGATTTTCTTCTTAACCAATGATAACTGGATAGGGTTTATTCTGCGCAGTTTCTGTTTGAAAGGTTTTTGGTTTTCTTTAAGAGGGATTTTGTGCTGTATTATTTAAGTGTCATAGGACTTAAGATCTTCGTAACTCCATGCAAAAACATCACAAAATTCTTTGAACAGCTCTATGTATTTGAGTTTAATGTGAGCTGGAAAAGTTTTGGACAGTTTGATCATTTTCGGTTTTTTCTCACTACCTATATTGCATTCCTCCACTTCAGATTCTACAGGTTCCAGTTTAGGTTTATTGGCCACATCATTAAAATCAAACAATTCCTCTAGAGGGGCCAAACCCTTGGGCAAACTATCATCCTTAGAATGCAGAGTTTCCAACTCCTCTGTTTCAGATTCTGCACTCAACTCTGTTTGGTTTCTAAGCTTGCTAGTCTGAAGGTTAATATCTACAAGCTCAGGAGACGGTTCTTCTTCACCAAGAAAATTTTCTTCACTGCAGTCTGTATCATAGTCTGAATCTGAGCTATGGAGTTCAAACTCATTTCTGAATTGCATGAAGTCTTCTATTTGTTTATCTCCATCAAACACCTGCCAATATTTCTTGTTATCCGGGACAGCTGGTCTGAATTTAATCTGAGATGTGTCATCATATAGCATTGGGCAGGTTCTAGTAGCAAATGCTAAATTGTGGGCTGCAATGTTTCTTTTCCTTGGGACAAAAGTCAGGTTGGTCTCCTCAAATGTTTTCAAAAGATCCATGACATCATTCCTATAGGCCCTAAGTCTGGGGTGATTTGCATTATACTCCCCATTGACTTGCCTAATGATTAATTCAAAATCCCCATATACATTGATTCTCTTGGCACCTAAATTTTTCAAGAGATGCAAGCCTAAGAGAAGGGATTCATATTCTGCTATGTTGTTGGAACACTGAAAGTTTAATTTACATGAAATACATTCACTATGATTTTTTTCAGTGTTAGTAATCCAGACACCTGCACCAGCAATTGTTCTAGTGCATGACCCATCAAAATACATAGTCCAGAGAGGAACATTTTCAGTTTTATCAGTTTGGTGCATGTCCTTTGCATGACTTGACTCCTCAATTTTTTCATCGGGTTGAGGATTTTTCTCTTGACTGTCAAGTTTTAAGTTTAATGGATTGATAATTGGTAGTTCAAGACCTGTGTTTGGTTTGCTAGGAATTTCAGATACAACAAACTGTTTTGACAGCTAAGCATTGCGTTCCTCTTCCTTCGTTTCAGCCATTAATTCTGTTCAAATGATTTGTTCTGTAAGTTTTTCATCATTAAAAATGATAAAAGAATCAAGGCTCATACTCACAGCATACAGAGGAGAGTTTTGAGGCCGGTCTTGACTTGTCACTGTGTATTGCATGTGGGACTCCCTGTAAAGTCTTCTAGTCTGATTGAAAACAAGGATAGTCGCGTAGGTCATGTCCATTTGCATGGTCCCCTGTAACTTAGCCCCCCAAGATCTCGATAAAAGCATTCCGTACTTTGGGGGCACATCAGCCACAACAATATCCATAACTAAGCATTTGGCTGGAATCTGGGCTAAGTTAACGCAGAGATCTTTTATCAATCCTAGACATTTAACCAAAATAAATATTTTTATTCTTCTCAAGAATTTTTCTATCAAGTAAATAGTCAGTTAAAGACTTACTAACAACCTTTATTTGCAAAAACAACAATTAAAAATTTTGCAGAAAGGAATATGTACAGTTTAAGAAGGGGTTACCTCCTTATGAAAAGAATTTCTTCAAGATAAGCCCATTTACAGGAAGAGATTCTCTCTTACCTGTTAGATCTTGGAGCATGAATATATTTGAGCCTATCTTTTCAATTATCTGAAATGGTCCAAGCCACATTTTCTGAAATTTGGTATGCTTACCTTTTTCTTCATGTGCCTTATCCCATTTTAGAACAAGATCACCAATTGACAAAATTTTTGAGCCGGTAGAACTTGCATCAAAAGAAGATTTTACAAGCTGTTGATGTTTTTCATGAACAATTTTAGCTTTATCTCTATCTTCTTCTAGTTTAAGGATTTGATCATATCTCAATTGAATGGATGAAGAATGATTTTCTTCAATAAATTGTACTAGGGCTAATGATGGAAGAGTTAAATTTGATGGTATCACAACTTCTTTTCCATAAACTAAATTGAAAGGTGAAGTTCCTATTGAAGCTTTTTCAGTGATACGATCAGCCCATAATGCAAAGATTAAAGACTTGTGCCAATTCTTTTGATTTTGATCAATAGTCCTTTTAATGATTTTGATGAGATTTTTGTTAGTGGATTCAACCAAACCATTACCTTGTGGGTAATAATTTGCTGAATATTTCAGTTTAAAACCTCTTTTGACTGCAAATTCTATTAAACTATTTCCGGAAAAATAAGATGCATTATCAAAGACAAGAGCTTGAGGTACACCAAACCTGGTTATGATGAATTGATCTATGAAATCAATAATTGCATCAGAATTAGCTACCTTCAAAGGGATTGCTTCTACCCATTTTGTAAAGTAATCAGTTGCAGTAAGGATGTACTTGTGCTTTTTGGAAGAATGAGGTACTATCTCACCAATAATGTCAAGCCCCCATTGTTCAAATGGTTGCTCAATACTCACTGGTTGCAAAGGAAAAGCTGGTTTCCTTTGTCTTCCACTTGCAGTTTGACAGATTCTGCACTTCCTTACATAGTCATGTGTATCTTTAAAAAGGGTAGGCCAATAATAGCCAGCACGAATTATTTTGTGAGCTGTGGTATCACCTCCAAAATGACCTCCTGTTGGTCCATCATGCAACTCCTGCAAAACCTTTTCAGCCTCAGTCTTTTCAAGACATCTCAACAAAATTGAATCATAATTTTTTCTAAATAACACATTATCAATGATCTCATATTTAATAGTTTTTAATCTTAAAGCACGTTTTTTCTTATAGTTGAGATCAGAAGGAGCATACCCATTTTTCAAGTAATAGATGAGATCAGCATACTGAGATTCAGAATCCATAATACTTATCTGATTTACTTGAATATCTTGATTTGAATCTTCATTTTCTGGTATGTTATGGGCTCCTGCTAATAATCTGCAAAAACCTTGTCCTCTAACAATCTTAGCTAGTTTAATATCAACATCATATTCTTGTAAAGTTGTTACCCAGTTAGCTCGTTTTTCTCCTACTTCTCTCTGAATTAATAATTGTCTCACTGCAGAGAATGGGACAATGATTTTTGTATGAGTTTTTAAGAGAAAAGGTCTGAAATGCTTGATTGATTTAAACATAGCAAAGGCTTGTTTTTCAACATCGGAATAATTCAGTTCAGCTCCTTGCAGATTTGAGCTAAAGAAAGAAATTGGTGCTTCAATTTTCTGATCATTGAGCTGTGTTAAAACAGCTGCATAGGATGTCTTTGTGGCTAAGGTATACAAAATAAAATCTTTAGAAAAATCCGGGGTACTCAATGCTGGTGCATTAATGATTGCTTGTTTGATTGCCTCAAAGGCTTCTTTCTCTTTATGCCCCCATTTGAATACTGAATTCTTCTTGATCATATTTTGCATAGGTAAAACAATTAAAGAAAAATCAGGAATGAATCTTTTAACAAAATTGATCTGTCCAAGAAATGATTGCATGGATTTTTTGTTATGGGGTAAAGAAATATCAGAGATCTCTTTTACTCTATCTGGTTCAATGTATATACCATCTTTTGACACAACAAATCCCAAGAGCTTCCCTTCATTCAAAGCAAAGAAAGATTTCTTTGGATTTAAGGAAATACCAAACCTTCTACATCTTTCAAATATTTGCTTTAGATCATGTAGATGATTGGTTCTCTTTTTTGAAAATACTGTTATATCATCAAGATAAACTACAACTGATTTATTGATCAGACCTTTAAATGCTATGTCCATGGCTCTTTGGAAAGTTGCTCCTGCATTTATTAGACCAAAAGGCATTTTTTGATAAGCATAAGTTCCCCATTTTGTTCTGAAAGTTGTTTTCAATCTGTCGTCTGGATGAACTAAGACTTGATTATAGCCTGAAAATCCATCAAGAAAGGACATAATTTCAGAGCCAGCTACCTTTTGAAGTATCTGCTCCATGGTTGGCAATGGGAAATTGTCTTTTAAACATGCGTTGTTTAAATTTCTGAAATCAATACAGATTCTTATATCACCATTCTTCTTCCTTACAGGTACCATATTGGAAACCCAATTGGAGTGCCTGACAGGAAAAATGATTTTGGCTTTTAAAAGTTTATTAAGTTCTGATTTGATTTGTCCTTCGAGATTTGGATGAACTTTCCTTAGTTTTTGTTGAACAGGTTTAATATCAGGAAGCATTGGAATTGTGTGTTGAATAACCGAAGTGTTATATGTTTTTAAATCATCATAATTCCAAGAAAAAACATTTTTATATTTGTTCAAGAGTTTAATGAAAGCATTCCTTTCCTCTAATGTTAAATTAAGTCCTAAATTAACATTTTGAGGTTTGGAATCAGAACCAAGATTCACTAATTCAAACTTCAAAGTGGAACTTTGAAGCTTGGTATTAGTGACTTTCTTGACTCTGTCTTTAATATCATATAAGTCCTCCAATTTAACAACAGATTTCGGAATGGGATTTTCATTACCTTTTGAAGCAATTTGTAAATCATGATCTTCTTCATCAATAATTTGGTCATCATATGATTTCTCTGAAGTCATGAAATTTAAAATATCTTGATCATGATAGAAAACTCTCCAATTTGTGACATTGTCTGCGACAGATGGACGAAAAATTAATTCTACAGAAAACCTATCAGGACTGTAATCTTCAGCAGGGAGGAGTTTAGATGCAACATTAGCTAACAAGTCAGCTGATGTATTCTGATTCCTAGGAATAGGAGAAATATTGAATGCTAAGAAATGAGTAGTGAGATCTTGTACTAGGGTTTGATAGTGTTTAAGATGTCCTGAAAGGCAATGAATAGTATTCCTAACTTGTTTTATGACAATTTCGGAATCACCAAATACTTTCAAGTATTTAACATCTAACCCTATAGCTTTATAAAGTCCTTGAACCAAGGCTTCATATTCTGCAGTATTGTTAGTACACTCAAATTCTAGCCTACATGATAGCATGGTTTTTTCTCCATTTGGATCGATTAAAATGCATCCTGCTCCAGCTCCATCATTAGACTTTGATCCATCGAAATATAATGACCAAAACAAAGATTTATCTATTGACTTATCTACAATTACATCAGAAGTATTTACAATTCTGGAAGAATCAGATTGTGAAAAATTTTCTACTTGAGAAACAAAAGTATTAACAGAAAAAGGTGATTGGGGTGCTTTGAAGTTTCCAAGAAATGATTCAGCAGAGTAACCTCCAAGAATATTGTTGTTGAATGCCACAGGTTCATTAGGTTGTTCAAATTCAGTAATAGTATGCCTCATATGTTTTTCTCGTTCAATTTTGATTTGATTTGGTTTCCCTTTGTAGGGAAGCCACATATGAGAATAATCAGTCGAGATATAACCATTGAGTTTCGCAGACCAGTCCCTACTTAAAACTAATCCATAGAATTCAGGAATATCAGCAATCAAAATGTCAATTCTTTGGACAATTCTAGGATCGAAAGCTAATCTGATAGTTACTGAATTGATTTCTCCTACAACTTGAACTTTGGATCGATCTAATTGAACAATATGTAATGCCGATTTCTGTGGTTCGATATTCAATTTGGCACACACAGAAGTAGGCATTATATTGGAAGAAGCTCCGGAATCAATCAAACAATTGTGCAGATTTTTATTGTACATCTCATAAGTCAAAAGAAAAGGAGGAGTTTGAGAATTTGACTTTTCCCCAATGAGTACAGTATCAGTAGCATCTACCTTATCTGGTGGCTTACCAGTTCCTTTTGCTGCTTTTGCAACTACACCGCTTGGTAAAGGAGCAATTGGTGTAGCATTTAATTCTTTCAATAACAACTTCTGCTGGTGTTTCAATTTGCTGAGTTCATGTAAGGAAATGTTAGCTTTGATATTTTTCATGTCCTCAACAATGTTGTATTCCATAGGGTCTGATACTACTAAAGTCTTTGTTGTTGGTGTAGGCAGATTAGAAGATGATGGCTGATTTTGAGTAGGTAATGGAGAAGTTTTCTTCACAATGGGTTTGTCTTTGGTACTTGGAGTTGTAATTTTCTTTTTTGGAACTGTTTGTACTGGTTCTGCTGTAGATTTACTCCTAGTACTTACAGGCATAGCTTCTTCACTATCAGAATTAGGGAGAATAAAATCCCACATCCCATTCAATTCAGCTATTTCTTCATTTTCGTCTTCCTGATCTAATACTATAGATGTGTCATCTTCTTCTTCTTCTTCCTCTGATTCTGCATTAGAGATCGCATTAGGAGGTTTAGATTCAACTTGGTTTCTTCTGAAATTTCGGAATTGTTTCTTAGTAGAAGTTTCAGCTACTTGTTTTTTGATTTCAATCATTTCATTTGACAAGGTTTTAAGAACTTTCTGTAAACCTTCCATGTCATATGGATCTTTGGCCTTTTTCTTTGAATCGTCTTTGAAGCTGACCTTCTTTGATTTCCTTTCTTCAAGAGCATTTTTCTTTTCCAGAGAAATGATACATTTTTCCACTGCAATAGCTTCTTTCATACTTTCAGCTAATGTAGGCTTTGCAGCTCTGTCTATGAAAATTGCTATGTTTGAGGGTAAGGCAGTTATGTACCATTCAATTCTGACCTGTTCACTGGGCTGTGAATCTACGTGGATTTTGTTCAAAAGTTTGTTAAATCTAGCGTTGAATTCTTTAATCGGTTCCTTGGGTTCTATTTTCAAATTTGAGAGATCATTGAGTAAAGTTGCAATTGATCGGTCATCTCCAAATTTGGTTAAAAAATGATCTGCAAAAATGTCCCAACTTGTTATAGATCCTGATGGTAATGAGAAGTACCATGATCCTGTTGTTCCTTGAAGAGTATAAGGGAATAGTCTAACTACAACATCTTCCTGTGTGACTCCATTCAAATTAATAGCCAGCATAAATTTATTGATATGTTCTTCAGCTTGAATGTTAAGATCTGGGCTAAACTTTGGAAGCCATTTTCCAGGATTGTCTGGTAAATCATGTAAAGGTGCAGCCATGTTTACTGCTCCTGGAGTAGACCATGGTCTCTGTGCCATTGTTGGGATGACTATTGGAGGGATAGTAGAAACTGGTGGTGTTTGAATAGAAGTTTTTGGAATGGATGATGTTGAGACTGATGAGGATTGAGGAGAATATGTTTGTGGAGATGATATGGAAACGACTGTACTTTGTTGAGAAGGAATTTCGGAAACAGGTATTTGGATATTAGAGGTTGAACTTGCTGATTCCGATTGGGTTTTTCTTGTCTTGACTCTACTAGGTAAAGGGAATTCTTTGGGAGAAATACCAATTTTTTCACTTTGAAGCCTAGTAAGAGGTTTGGAAGAAACAAATTTTGAAGTTACACTAACTTCAGATATTTCAGACTCTTCAAGAGATAATGAGAATCCTTTCAATTTATGAATTAGATCTTGAACTTCAGGAGACTCAGGATGTTGATCGTCTGAATGTTTTGAGATTTTGGTAGTGGGTGTCTGAATATTTTCTGCAATTTCTTCTCTAGGATTTTGAATTTCAGAAGAAATTGAAGAAGTTAATGAGGGTGTTTTGCTCTTAGAATGGCTTGTGGATAGAGATTTACTTGCCATTCATAGCTCATGCCCTCCTTCTAGCGCCAAAAATGTTGAAGCCTCGAAAATTGCTGCTTCAAACATCAGGGAAAACCACCCGATTGGGACCTTAAGACAACTCCTTTTCCGTTTGGAATGGTGGCTCCGACTGGATTTAAAGGACCAGTTTCCTTGTAACTAAGTGGATTGGATTGGATGGGTGGAAATGGGACTAAATTAACTGAAATAAAACTATCTAATCTAAGCTAAATACTGATAAAGAAATTCTAATATTAACCCGGGTAATTATATGTGAATACAACTTAAGATTGTTTCAATCTAATAATAACCATGAAAATGTATTATTAATCAAATTGAAATGTGCAGAAACAAATAAAGATAACTCTGTTTAAGAATTTAAACAGAGTTATATTAGCATATTGCATTCATCATTGTATACCATCTATATATGCTTATAAAAGATAACATTTCAATTATACTCAGAAATGATATATAAAAGGAAACGTTATGAAAACCAAATATATAAATGATAGCAAATTCTTCAAACGAATACCATATAACAAAGAAAATCAACAATGAACAGATAGAAATACCTCATTCATCTTGAAGACTGTCAAATGAAATGTGATACTCTGATCCAGTAACTCCGATGTAAAATTAAATCCAAAGGTACAGAAATGCAACACTTCAAAGATAATTTCAGCACAAAAATCACCAGATGTGATCCTTCATAAAATATAATAAGGAATGGAGTACAGAAATGTTAGCTCCAAGTCCAAAAATATTACAACTTCAGATCCTTCTCTAAATGCATGAGAGGGATTTAAATAAGAAATTACATAACAAAATCCTACTACTACTGCTACAATCTATCAAATTAAAAACTGAAAGGCTATCTTAAATGAAACTGATTCATTGTTTTTCTCTCTCGCTTGCTGTTACCAAGTTGCAAATCTTCAACATATCTTGGAGTCTCGGTGGATGACTCATCTCGGAATGCAGCTGTCCAGCATAGGTGGCATCGGAAAATTTTGGAATTAAACATTCGACACCACTTGAAAGGAATTTGATAGCCATTTGTTGATTGTTTGGTTTGATTAAATGAGTCCACATACTGTCCCAGGATATTGCTTGAAGTTTGTTGATTTGTTGACTTTTCTTCACCATTTCTTCTCTCCATCTGTTTTCAGTTTCTTTCACTTTAGGCAAACTGCCAGGAACACAGTCTGAAATGAGATTGATTGAGTACAAGCTGTCATTTATAAATTGCGTGATATTATTCATCATACTCCTAGCCCTTGATATTGCTCTCTCAGCTTTCATTATTTGATGTTCCCATTCTGTAAACAAGATTTCTTTGTGTCTTTCCTCTATTCTAGGAAGATTGGCTTCTTTTCCTTTTTCTGTATCTTGCCAATTGAGAAATTCAGAAATCTTTTCATCAGCATCATCTATTTCTTGTCTGAGAGTAATAACATTTTGGATCAAAGATGAGGTAATATCACAAAAAGGTTCTGCCTGTGATAGCTTTGCACAAAATTCATTCAATTGCTGAGACAATAGTTTATTAGCCTCAAGGGCTTCTGATTTGAATTCACTTAACTTCGGAAAATCTTTAAACTTATCCAAAGTTGTTTGAAATTCCTTTTCTTGTACAATCTTTGCATTTTTCTCATTTTGTAACAGACTTTGTAACTTGGAAATTTCTTCATTCAGTTGTTGTTGTTTGCCTAAGAGTTGCTCATCAACTTTCTTCTTTTCTTCAGCAAGCTGTTTTTCCAACTCTTTGGACCTGAGTCTCTGATTTTGTAGTTGTTGTTGCAATTGAGTAATCTGTTGCTGACTTTCCTTAGCTTGCTCTTCAAGTGAAGCTATATGGAGATCTTTCTGAGTTATCATCTGAGAAACTTCTACAACTTTATCCACTGTCGCAGCACTATAAGCTCCTGCATACTGGGACAATTTTGTGAGATCCTCGGATGGATTCACCTCATTGTTTTTGTAAACAATATTCATAAACTCTTCCGATGGAGTAGAAAACATGTCCTGTTCTGTCTTCCTTCTTTTTCTTTGTCTTCTAACAACAGCCTTATGCTTGGGGCTGTAAAATACATCTAAAGGAGGGATCTCCTCGACCTTCAATACAATCTGCCCTGTCGGATGTTCAGGAATGATTTCAACATCCTTCTCTATTTGCTCTTTATCTTTATCTTGCAGTCCCAGTTGTTGAGCGAATTGATCATATTGTTTCAATAACTGAGAAGAAACATTAAGATCAGTAGAATCTATAATCTCCTTAGTTGTTTCTTTTCCTCCTGATTGCATGTCTGCTTTCCCTGTATCTGTTTTCTGTTCAATGGTTTTGCTATCCGATCCCCCTTTTTGATTATGCACATCATCATCAGTATTTCCCTTTTGAGCATCAGGCTTGCCAACAGTGACCACCTTTTGAGTATGTACAGTTGGCTGGTTAACAGCCGATTGTGTAATGACTTTACCAGTAGATGTTTCTACTGGTGTTTTGCTAGATGTACCTTCTATCTCTGACCCTTGTGTTGGAATTCTTAGTTGGTCCAGAGGAACTCTTAACAATCTCTGACTTCTGAATAACAAAAATTTATTCATTTCCTCCTTTTGGAATTTAGACTTGGCTAAATCATAAATTTGAGGAAAATTATCCAACGAAACAAACAAATCATCAAACGAATCTGGCTCATGCTCAAATCGAGCAATTGAAACTGAAGCAGTAACATTAAAGGCTATCTGTTGCGGATCATATTGTCTTCCAGAAATGGTCGCAAATTTACAACCTTTTATCTTGGCGACTTCTTTTTCAGCATGCTTGAAATCATTTAAAGTAAACTGACCACAATTGAATGGGAATTGAGGCCACATTCTCTTCTTACTGTTATTTAAAGACCTGGATATTCCTTCAACTGTTAATTGATAGGAAATTTCTTGAGCAAGAAGTTTGTCTGGAACAATAAGAGGAAGAACATGTGGTTCCAAAATACTACCAAAAACCCTGATGTATGTAAATTTCTCCTCCCCAAACCAATCTCCTATTGCAGATAAGTCGGACTTAGCTTTATCAGAGAATCTAGGAGGGAAGCGATTAAAAATGGTTTTGAAAACAGGGATAAGGAAACCATGGCAGATTCTATATACATTATCTTGGAAATGAACCTTCCAAAGTAGTTTATGATAAATATGAATTGGGGTAGGGTCTTTGGGAGTCCATTTCCATCCAAATAAGGGAAACTCGGAATTGAAACAAAGAGCATCAAGAATATAGGCACAAAAGAAAAAGGAGTGGAATTTCCAGCGGTTTTTTCTTATCTGTACTCAAGTATCCTATTGGCCATTCTATCAGAAAGAATAACAGCCCAGTCCATGATATCGGAATTGACAGCAGCTAGGATTAATGGGACCATTTGTATAGAAAACCTAGCTGAATTATCATTGCCAAATAATCTACACATCATGGCAGTGGCATAGCAATACGGAGGTAAAAGGGATTCTACAGAATACATACCAGATGCTTCATTTCGGTGCTTCTCTGGATTTTTCTTCCAATCTCTGATGGGGTCAGATTGGACCTTGTTATTATCAGCAAAGTCTTTGATAAAATCCTTGTTATACACCTTCTGCGGGTCTGGAAGGTGATACATTGCCTTTAGGTCTTCTGCTTTAAACGAGCCAAAAGACACTCCAGATGCTAAAACAAACGTTCTGTCTTGTATCTTCACACTGTCAATAACCCATCGAATTGCATCATAATAAGGCATGATGCTCGCTCTGGCTGCAATTCGATGCAAAAATGAATTTGCAAGTGATTTTTCAGTGATCTCAGAGTCGGAATCTGAGCTATCTTCGTCTGGAACCGATGCTTTTTCCACTGTGACCTTGGGGTTTTCTCTTTCTAATAGGTTGTAGACTCCTTCCCACATCATATTCCCAAGCCCCTGGCATGATGTATCTGTGACTAATCTTAGTTTTGTGGGCTTTTCTTTTGAAACCGTAGGAGTCTCAACAAACTTAACTGGAACAACAGTCTTGTTTCTTCTCGCTCTCTTCGACATTTCTGCGTTTGCTATTGCTTCCCTTTGTCTGTGAATGAAAGAGCTTAGTGTTCTTTGGCTCTGCAAGACAATAAACTCTCAGTCGTGACAAACAAGCAACTCAAACGGGATGATTTATGAACTTATGATTTTTCATTTATTTGTTTCGTATACCGCGTAAATGCTCCTTTTGGGTCACACTCATGTATTAAAAACCAAATCATTAACAATATTCATTCGATTTGTTATTGAATGCCCTCGTACAAACAAAGATTTGGCGCTTGTGAAATATTAAAATATTCATCCATTCTGAACTTTTCGCATGTAATAAATAATATTTATCAATCGCATCGAAAGTTTTCGAATGGCACATAAACATCACAATACGTTTTTCTCGATTGGCCGATTCCGATTGAAAACTTTTCCGATTTCCAATGGTGGGGTCTACCATATAAAATTTAAACGAACAAATGTTTGATTTTCTTTTGAAAGCGTTTATTGTAATAACGCGCGTCGGATCGGGGAATTTCAATTGACCGTAAAGAGTTTATTAAAGAATATCCCGATTATTCGATTGCGACTAGCCGCATCGCATCGGAAGTTATACAAATAAACAATTTAAACTCTTAGCGATTGAATATTTCCGATCGAACTAATCGCATCGAAGGATTTGAAATAAGTATATGAAACTTCTTTTAAGGGTTTTCTCCGATTCTCCGATTGCGATTGGACTTTTAAACTTGATTTGTTTTTTATGATAAGGCCTTCTATATTGGATCGGATCAGAAGTTTTGAATGTTGTATTTGGTTAGTAAACAAAAGATGAGTTTTTTCAAAACAATGAATCTTTATTTCTAAGTCTTTTATTTCTATAAAAAGAGAAAGGGACCCTATTTCTCTATTTCTAAATGAATTTTATTTCTAAAATTTTTTAAGAAAAAGGGAGAGTTGTTGTATAGTACAACACTACCCAACTTACCGATCTAACATTTTTTTCTTCATCAGAGTGCACTTGGATTGGAAAACTCTTTTTACAACATTTTATTCTTTTGAAAGCACAAAAACTAATCTAATTCTACTTCTTATCTCTCCCTAAACTCAGATTAAACAGTTGAGCCCAGATGTTTCTCTACCTAATCTACTGTCTGTTGGGATTAAACTGTCCAACAAACTTTCATTCTCTAAATTCTACAACAGAAATTTAAAAAAAATCAAGTCAAGATTGAGTTGTTTGACTTGTTGTGATCTATGGCATAAGAACAAGCTGCACATAGATTATTATTTGCAGAAAATTAAAAAAAAAAATGGAAGGCTTAAGATCTGAAAGTTTCTCATCATGGCCTTCTCTTTTCTCCACAGCTCTGTTTTTGGCTTTTGTTTGAGCTGTCTCTTCCTTGATATCTGATTCAGATTTTGCGAAAATTAGAACCAGTTTTTCTCTTTTATGACTCAGAAAATAAAACAGTTTTGAGTCATCTCTCTTTGGAAACTTTGGTTCAGATTTTGAGTTTGTTTGAACCTTCATTTCTATCCTAATCTATCTACTGATAAGCCAAGTTTGAACAATTTGGCAAATCGAATTCACTACCCTATCAGCAGAAAATTTAAAGCTAATTAGTCAAGATTAGGCAGTTTGACTAACTAGAAGTGTGTTTTGAGGAGTGGCATTTGAGCTTGCACACTTTCAGATTTATTTCTCTTTTTGGCATGGGGCTTTGCCTTTCTTGTTTTCATTTCTGCCCTCTTTTCATTTTTTCTTCGCTTTTGTATTTTTTGATTTTTCATAACTTTAAATGCAATGGTGGATGAAATATTTAAAATGGAAAAGGTAAAAGGCTTCAAAACATAAAATGGATCAAGAAAAGTAATGCTTAAGCATCCTGGCATTAACATGACCCCCAAAAAATTCTGTTCCATCCAGCTCTTGTAAGAAGAATGCATTGTTTCCAACAACTGAATGAATAGAGTAAGGGCCCAGCCATAGATTGTCAAATTTTCCGTGCTTGCCCTTTTCTTCCCTTCTTGAGTCCCACCTTAAAACTTTGTCCCCAATCGTGAAATTGCTGGCCTTTGTTCTTCTATCAAATCTCTTCTTGATACTATCTTGCTTCTGCAATGATTTGTTATACACTTCCTCTCTGGTTTGCTGAAGATGAATGGTTTGATTTATTCTTCTGATTATGTCATTTTCTTCAGTCTGCAACTCTTGAATTAACTTCATAACTGGTACACCAAGGCTGTTAGGAAAAATTGCATTTGTACCATACACAAGCTGGAAGGGTGACATACCAATAGATTTCTTTAAAGTTAATCTGTCAGCCCAAAGTGCATGGATCAACTTTGTGTGCCAAGACTTTTTATTGTCCTCCAACAGTTTCTTGATTATGTTCACTAAGCTTTTGTTTGAAGATTCTGCAAGTCCATTCCCTTGAGGGTAATAGGTTGTGGAGTGTCCCAATGTTATCTGATACTTGTGATAGAATTCAACCATTTTCTTTGATCCAAATGCTGTTGCATTGTATGTGATGATCTTGGTAGGACAGCCAAATCTGGAGAGGATGTTAGTCTCCAAAAATTTTATGATAACTGAATCATTGGCCTGCCTACAAGGAATGGCTTCTATCCACTTAGTGAAGTAGTCTGTGGCAGTAAGAATCCACCTATGCTGAGCAGAAGATGGTGGATGGATTTCTCCTATGAAGTCAAGTCCCCATTGTTGAAAAGGGGCTTCAACAGTGATTGGATGCAGAGGAAGGGGTAGCAGTTTTCTCTTGCCTTCAAATAGTTGGCATTTATGGCAAGTAGTGGTCATCTTATGTACATCAGGAAAAAGAGTGGGCCAATAGAAACCAGCCCTCAAAATTTTGTTGGCTATTGACTTCCAGTACAAATGGCCTCCACACTCTCCTTCATGGAATTCCTGCTTAATCTTTTCTGCATCAAACTCAGGCAAACATTTAAGCAATATTCCACTTGTATTTCTCCAATAAAGACATTTATCAATAATGCAATAATTTACAGCCTTTAATTTCAGAAATCTTGCCTTCATTTTTGATAAACTAGGAGGTGTATTCAGATTAAGAAAAACATAAACAATATTAGTATACCAAGGGGAATTCACAAAATGATCTTCAACAATGGGAGTCGAGAATTCTTCTTGGTTATCCAAAGCATTAATCATGTTAATATTGAGAACTTCACAATTTGATTCAGCCATTAATCTAGCTAAACCTTGGCCTTTGATGAGCTTAGTGGCTTTAATCTCTAAATCATATTCAAGAATAACAGCAATCCACTTACCTCTCTTACCATCTGGGTCCTGTGTTAGAATGTCTTTAACAACTGAATTCGGAACAAAGGCAATAATATGTGAGTGAAGGATGTATACTCTGAAGTCTTTCAAAGCTTTTACCAAAGCAAAAGCCTGCTTCTCCATAATGTTATACTTCAAAGGAGCATCCCTTAACGCCTTACTAAAGAATGCAATAGGCTGCTCTTGTCCTTGTGGATTTTTCTGTAAGAGGACAGCAGCTATGGTATGTTCTGATGCAAATGAGAAGATATAAAAATCCTTTGAAAAATCAGGACTTATGAGAACCGGTGTTTTGGTTAACGCTTGTTTCACCAGCTCAAAGGATGTCTTTGCTTCCAAGGTCCATTTTATCCCTTGCTTCTTCTTCAACATGTTTGTGATATTCTTAAGGAGCTTAGCCAAGTTAGGGATGAACCTTCTCAAAACGTTTATCTTCCCAATGAAAGACTGCAACTCTTTGATGTTTCGAAAATGAGAGATTTGCAATATGGCCTCAATCCTCATGGGATCAATCTTTATACCCTCTTCTGAAATGATGTGCCCAAGAAGTTTGCCTTCTTGGAGACCAAATAAAGTCTTCTTAGGGTTTAAAGATATTCCAAACTTTCTGCACTTCTCGAAAACTTTCCTCAAATGTTCGAAGTGTTCTTCATCTGTTTTTTAAAACACAGTGACATCATCAAGATAGATAATGATGAAGAAGCCCAACTCTTCCGAGAATGCTATGTCCATGGCTCTCTGAAAGGTTGCTCCAGCATTCATTAGACCAAAAGGCATTTTCACATACATGAAAGTGCCCCAGGGTGTAGTAAAAGTTGTCTTTAATTGATCATCAGGGTGGACTAGGACTTGATTATACCCTGAATAGCCATCTAGCAAAGAAATTCTTTTAGACCCTACCACCCTTTGCAAAATATGATCCATCTTGGGCAAAGGGTAGTTATCCTTTAATGAAGCTTTGTTTAAATTCCTGAAGTCTATACAAAGCCTGATTTCTCCGGTCTTTTTCCTAACTGACACTAGATTAGATACCCACTCAGAATATCTAATAGGGAAAATAATACCAGCATCATGCATTTTCATAATTTCCTTCTTAACCAATGGCAACTGGACAGGGTTGATTCTGCGCAGTTTTTGTTTGAATGGTTTTTGGTTTTCTTTAAGAGGGATTTTGTGCTGTATTATTTCAGTGTCATAGGACTTAAGATCTTCATAACTCCATGCAAAAACATCAGAAAATTCTTTGAACAGCTCTATGTATTTGAGTTTAATGTGAGCTGGCAAAGTTTTGGACAGTTTGATCATTTTCGGTTTTTCCTCACTGCCTATATTACATTCCTCCACTTCAGTTTCTACAGGTTCCAGTTTAGGTTTATTGGCCACATCATTAAAATCAAACAATTCTTCTAGAGGGGCCAAACCCTTGGGCAAACTATCATCCTTAGAATGCAGAGTTTCCAACTCCTCTGTTTCAGATTCTGCACTCAATTCTTTTTGGTTTCTAAGTTTGCTAGTCTTAAGGTTAATATCTACAAGCTCAGGAGAAGGTTCTTCTTCACCAAGAAAATTTTCTTCACTGCAGTCTGTATCATAGTCTGAATCTGAGCTATGGAGTTCAAACTCATTTCTGAATTGCATGAAGTCTTCTATTTGTTTATCTCCATCAAACACCTGCCAATATTTCTTGTTATCCGGGATAGCTGGTCTGAATTTTATCTGAGAGGTGTCATCATACAGCATTGGGTAGGTTCTAGCAGCAAAGGCTAAATTGTGGGCTGCAATATTTCTTTTTCTTGGGACAAAAGACAATGTGGACTCCTCAAATGTTTTCAAAAGATCCATGACATCATTCCTGTAGGCCCTAAGTCTGGGGTGATTTGCATTATACTCCCCATTAACTTGCCTAATGATTAATTCGGAATCCCCATATACATTGATTCTCTTGGCACCTAACTTTTTCAAGAGATGCAAGCCTAAGAGAAGGGATTCATATTCTGCTATGTTGTTGGAACATTGAAAGTTTAATTTACATGAAATACATTTTGTATGATTGTTTTCAGTGTTAGTAATCCAGACACCTGCACCAACATTTGTTCTAGTGCATGACCCATCAAAATACATAGTCCAGAGAGGAACATTTTCAGTTTTATCAGTCTGGTGCATGTCCTTTGCATGACTTGACTCCTCAAGTTTTTCATCGGGTTGAGGATTGTTCTCTTGACTGTCAAGTTTTAAGTTTAATGGATTGATAATTGGTAGTTCAAGACCTATGTTTGGTTTTCTAGGAATTTCAGATACAACAAACTGTTTTGATAGTTGAGCATTGCGTTCCTCTCCCTCCGTTTCAGCCATTAATTTTGTTGAAATGATTTGTTCTGTAAGTGTTTCATCATTAAACATGATAAAAGAATCAAGGCTCATACTCACAGCATACAGAGGAGAGTTTTGAGGCCGGTCTTGACTTGTCACAGTGTATTGCATGTGGGACTCCCTGTAAATTCTTCTAGTATGATTGAAAACAGGGATAGTCGCATAGGTCATGTCCATTTGCATGGTCCCCTGTAACTTAGCCCCCCAAGATCTCAATAAAAGCATTCTGTACTTTGGGGGCACATCAGCCACAACAATATCCATAACTAAGCATTTGGCTGGAATCTGGGCTAAGTTAACACAGAGATCTTTTATCAATCCTAGACATTTAACTCTGCTTGAGTCAAAGGAGTACAAGTCTTTGTAAGGTCTGGTAATTTCAAGACCCAGGCTTTCCATTACAGCTTTTGGCATTAAATTATGGGAAGTGCCTGAGTCATGCATAACAGTGTGTAGAATTTTGTCATTAATGTTCAAACTTACATATAAGGGAGGGACAGGTCCCTCTTGAAACTTACCTTCAATCTTTGGACCAAAAATCAGCTCTGGTTGGTCATCATTAAGATTGAGTGTATCCTCATTTTCTTCTAACTCAGTCAAAGGAACAGAAATTTTGATTTTTGAGATTTCCTGTTCCAGGCTGAAAGGAATTTGATTCTTTAAGGTACTAATTTCAGCCTTGTTTGCTGCCACTTTATCAGCAACAACAGTTTGCTGACTTGTTTTATCTACACTTGATACAATGGTTGTAATAGGAGTACTAGCTGAAGTGTTAGTACTACTGGTGTTTGCACTCTGTTTTCCAAGATTTTGAGTGTTTTTCTCTTTACCTGTACCAGAATTATTAGCCACTGTTTTGTCTTTTTGTTTGAATGTTTTAGGCTTGGTTGCAGTGCTGCTTTGAGAGGATTTGTCAGAGGTTTTGTTGTTGGGGGTTTGTTGATTAGATTTACTTCTGAGTTCATATTCCTTTGAAGGTTCTATGACAGCATTTTCCATGTTTTGATAATAATTTTCATTATCATCTCTTTTGTCATCGTAAGGTGTATAAAGACCTTGTTTCCTATCATAATGAACCTTGAAGCTGTCATCATCTACCCCAAATAAGTTTATATCATCGTCCTCTGTTATTTGATCCGCTTCCTCAACCTCACTTACATAGTTTTGATGAAAGGGAGGAGTGATCTGTTGATCATCTTCCCTGGGTCTGTTTGGAGGTTGATTCCTTCTAACATTCTGATTTTGGTTTTGGTTTCTGTTTTGAGGAGCATTTTGATTTAGACTTGCTTGTGCTCTCTCTAGAATGCTCATTTTCTTCATCATTTCTTCCATCATTCTTTCCATCTTTGAGCTTGAAGTGGAAGGGGTGGATTCCTCTCTAAAAGATACTCTCTTTTCCGCTTTCATCCTCGCTCTCTTCTCCATAAGGTTAACTTCCACAGAAAGAGCACCTCTTTGCATATCTTCAAGGGTTGCAAAAACTCTTTCTCTGAGTGAATATGTCATGTCTGGATCAAACCCTTCAGGAAATTTGTTTAAAGTTGAGCCCTGAGGAGGTTTTAGTTCAGGGGAAAGTGCATTATACACGCTGTTAAATCTGGTACAATAAGCTTGTACACTTTCCCCAGGGTTCCTATGGAGATTGTTATAGTCGGCAAGGACTTGGAGAGGATTCTTCCTCACTTCCCATTTGTTTAAGAATGTTTGATGGAAGCCTTGGAGATCATTAATACTATGGGGGGCTAAACCCTTAAACCATTTTCTTGCTTCTCCCCCCAGACTTTGAGCAAATAGTCTAAGTTTGACAGAATCATCATCGATTTCATTTCTGTCAAAGTAGTCATTCATCTTGTCCACATGTTGTGATGCTGTTGTAGTATTACTAGCATCATACAATGGGATTTTGGACTGATAGTCCTGTGGAAGATTGACTAATGGTACAGGAAGGACTAAGGGAGCATACCATGCTGCCATGATAGGCGGTGGGTTGACAAGAGGTGGGGTGGGCTGAAATGAAGTGGTTTGAACAGTGGATGAGGGATGAACAGAAGTGGATGGGACAACAGTAGATTGCTGAGCTGATCTTGGATGAGAGACACCTAGATTATGTAGAAAATGTAAATCAGGAGGTGTTGATTCTCTATTCCCAAGGGGTTCACTTGTTTCCGAAGATGAATGTGAAGACTCAGAATCTAACTGATCTAAATCACCAAATGACCTAGTCCTAAATGGGTTGACTAAATCAGCTTGTGATTGTTGCAGAGCTGAAAGATTTTCAGGGACTGAATTAGCTCTTAGGGATGATCTGAAAACAGTTGAAGATTGTATCTTAGGAGACTTCCTAAGGATTCTTTCTGGGTTATCAACTATCTCAGGTGGATCAGGGTCAGGATGGGCTCTAGTGCGAATATTTCTAGGAGCCACTATGCTATGTTTTTAGACCCAAATAAACAAGAAAAGTTCAACCAGATATGACAATCTTTGAGGGGTTAACTAATCTGTTTTCACAATTTTAATCCTACAGCCTTCTAACTGAGTTTGAAGGATATTATAATGATGAGGGTTCTTCCCAGTGGAGTCTTAAGGTCTGTTTAGGATTGTGGAGTCGCCAGGTGGAAAGTTTAGAGTGTGTCCAAAGAAGTACACTGTCCACCACAGTGCTTGTGAGACATCCCTTTTCAAGGCTATCCCAAAACACAACAAACTCTAACCAGAGATTGACTGGGAGGGCATTCACCAGATATGTCACCTCTAAAAGAGGATGAGATCCGGAGGCTACCTGGCCCTTTCCAGACTCCATCTAAGAGTATGAAGTAAAACACATCCAATGGCAAGTGAAGTGTAAGAGCAAGTGTTTTACTACCAATCTGAAGTTCTTTTTGGTATTTTTTGAATTGTTTTTATTTGTGGTTAGGAAGAATGTCCTAACTTTGCTTCAAAACTTAGCTACGGTTATGAGACAAAGAGAGTCTACTCTAATGGCTAAGCTAGCTGATTTTCCAAGGTTAGATGAAAACTTAAGAGAATCCTAGAGTTGACCTAGTTTGTCACTGATTTAAACAAGTTTCATCATGATTACCATTTCTTCGTAGTGCTTAAAAAGGCTGCTTTTTACTCTCAAGGTTTGTGTGAAAATAAAAGGGAAAAAAGATGAAAAGTCAACTCAAGTCCCCAGTGGAGTCGCCATAAATGTTAGGTCTCTGTAATAAGCAATATTGGCAAAATTTCGATCACAGAGTTAACATCATTTCAACCAACTTTGGGATTCTAGGATCTAGCCCTCCTGAATCCGGAGAGGGATCTCTCCAATATGTACAAAGATGGATATTGTCTTTGAAGTTTAGGGTAATGATATTAGGCTAGTTATGAAGTCCAAGGGTTTTGTTTGGTTTTTTCGGATGGTTGAACATAGTTGTTGTCTGAGGCGGAAAGATCTATATGCAAACAAATTCAAAGGTGAGAAGTTGCAAGCAGAAGAGTAAGCTTTGATCAAGAAGAAAAATGATGGTAAGTTTTCAATCCATTGGGCTATGGAGTCATAAGAGGATTTAATTGGAACAATCAGGTTCAAGAGTGGTCTATGGGGCAAGTCATCTATGCCTAAGGATCTCTTTAAAGTTTGATTTATGGAATGGAGTGATACAATAAGAAAGGGAAATGACAGATGCAGAACAAAGAGCAGCCCAGGATCTGATAAGTACTTTGAAACTAGCCAGCCTTTGACCAGGCACTTAAGAAAAACATAGAAGCAAACTAGGATCTGGTAAGTACTTTGAAACTATCCAGCCTTTGATACACTTATGATAGAAAACATATAAAAACAAAAGGGAAACTCAAAGATAACACAGAATGGTCTAAGATCTGATAAGAACTTTGAAACAAGTCAGCTTTTAACACATCCTAAGGGAAACAATCGAATAGTTGAGCAAACAAGAAAGGGACTCAAGGCTAACCTTAATTTCCTCAGCTCATATTCACACAACATATATTGACAGTAACATTTAAAAATAACATTCATCTAAGACAAAAAGATGAGGGAACGCCAGCATCCATGTACTTAAACTGAATTAAATCATTTTCAAATAACACAGTTGAGAGAAAACATTTAAATAAAGGTTTTTCAGCCAGAGAAGGTTACCGATATGGGCGTAGGTCCCCGAACCTCGTTTTAAATTGTTCTTTATAGTGGAAAATGAAACAATATGAAAAATGTAAACAAAACATAAGTTACGGGGAGAATAACATCACCATCAACATAGACCCAGATCCCATAAATCAACTTGTATTGATGCTCAAACCGCCACCCCACCCTGCAGGATCGTGTTTTAATCCATATTTCTTCACAACCTAACCTATCTGTTACAAGCAGAGCTCCAAGAGCTAGTGAAAACCTATTTACATTCAAGAATTTTTCAACTCAGTGGCAATTACAATGCTTCAGAAATTTTACATTAACAACCAACCAACAACCAACCCCTCCCTCATCTTCTACTAAAGTATTTATAGAAAGATGAGGAGGTGAGATCTGATGAAAAGATCTCAAATACAATTAATGCAAAATTAATGTCTTCTTGGCCCTTGGAGGCTCGATGAAGAAACCATACAGGTGTTCCACTGCATTAATTGGTTTACACTTATGAAGTAAGCTCAGAGGGAGCTTTTTGTTGACCTTTGAGGCTCTGTGTGATCCTAGGGTTACTCTGCAGACATTCTTTCATTAAGTCCTGGCAGAAGTAACTCTTCGGCTACTTTGAGGTAAAATATCTGACTCTTTCAATAAATTCAGCCTCTGATTAAGCTTTTTGAGGCAATAGGTGGCACTGCGGTGGTTGAGGAATCAATTGGCCTCGGATATGGCGGTGGAGGCAATATGTCTGATAAACACTTTAGGTTTTTCCTTCAATCTGTGTTTTAGATCCGGGGATTAGGCATTTGATAACTGTCTTAGCCTTAATCCCCACAAAACTTTCCACTAATCTGCTGTGATCTGGCTTACTGTTGTCTTCAATCTCTGATACTCTTTCTCTGCGTTTATTTTCACGGTTTCTTCGTTGTGCAGGGCTGCCTAGATAGGAAAAAGGCATCAATGCTTTGTGGAAACATCAATGAGACGTGAAACTGAATTTGCGAGTGATTCCCTCGGAGAAATCGAAACATAGAGAGTCGTCACCCTCCTGGTCTGAAATTTCCATTAAAAACACGAACAAATGACCCTAACCCTGCAAAATACAAAAAACACGTAAAAAATCCAATTTATAGGTCAATCTGCTTTGGGGAATGTGCGGAGGAACGCGGGCCGTTGGATGGCATCATCCAACGGCTGAGATCAAATCTGAGCGGTCGTGGAAAAGAGTTGTGGAGAAATTAAATCCGGACCGTCGATCTGCAGAGATCGACAGTGGAGATCGGGAAACAGAGAGTCAGCGGGAAGGAGCTTGACCTGGCAATGGAATCAGGGAAATGAATGTGAGTCGTCGATATGCAGAGATCGATGGCGGAGATTGAATCTTGGCCGCGCAGTGGATGAGTTAACGGGAGCACATGTCCGTTAAAGGTCGAGCAGGTGAAGTGATCGGCAACCGTCGGATGGGAGGGCCCAAATCGGACGGTGGAGGTGGATTCCGCCGCGTGGTCTTTGTACGAAGGTTAGCACGCGAAATGATCTGATAGCGCGGAGGTTTTGAAATAGTGTGGGGGACATGTGTCGGCCAGCGTATGGAGTCGCTGGCCGACGGGAGAAAACCACCTTGGCTTGGACGGCGGTGCGGAATGGAAACCGACGGTTTTCTGGAAAATGGCGCGGGGGAAGGGGGTCCACCAGGTGAGGCGTGCTCCGCTCCGTCAGATCTGGGAAGCAGATCGATGGCCCATGCTCAGCCCGGCAATCAAACACGTGATTTCAAATATTTCCTGTTATACTTTATAAAATGGGTTTTTCGGGTTTTTGAAAGGAAAACAGATGAAGGAAGGGGGTATTCTTTGGTTTAGCGTCTAAGGACTGAAAAGTGAGTCTCGGCGCTCGGGTATATGGAGAAAAATGGTCCAGGGGCTTAGCCTAAGGGGGCTAAAGCCTTAACATCATATAGAATGTGCATTTTATAGGATTTTCCAATGTTTTCAAAGGGGAAATCAAGGTTCGAATAAGGTCAAAAAGTGAGTTTTTAACCATAGGGAATGGATTTTATGAAGGGATAAAGGGAAAAATAATGAATTGTAGGGATTTCATGGGAGAAAGGAAACGGAGAAATGAGGTAATGTTGGAAGAAAGGGAGGGGGAGAAGGGGGAATGCAGCAGTATTTGACTTGGATTTTTGCAGGATATCAGAGGTTTGAAAGAGGAAACAGCTGTGAAGATTTAACCAGTATATTATAAATTCACCAAAAAGACTTCAAGCACCAACAACTTCAGGACTGAATTTGTTTCTTGAAGGCTGCAAAAAATGTTTAGCCACCAGCTGATATGATAGAAAATATAGGTGGCTAACAGGTGGCTCCACTTGGGGATGGTGCCTTCTTGAAGGTATCAAGAATTCAGACTTGATTTCTCTGGGATGCTGACTGGTGCCTGATCCATTTCTTGCTCTTTCTTTGCTCTGAAAAATAATATCAGTCATGAAAGAGACATGAACTTCATCAATACAACTTCTACCTACCCAATCCTACTGATCTAACATTTTTTCTTCATCAGAGTGCACTTGGATTGGCAGACTCTTTTCACAACATTTTATTCTTTTGAAAGAATAAAAACTAATATAATTCCACTGCTTATTTCTCCTTGAACTCAGATTAAATAGTTGAGCTCAATTGTTTCTCTATCTAATCTATTGTCTGTTGGGATTAAACTGTCCAACAAACCTTCATTCTCTAAATTCTATAACAAAAATTTAAAAACAGCTAAGTCAAGATTAAGCTGTTTGACTTGCTGTGATCTATGGCATAAGAACAAGCTATACATAGATTATTATTTGCAGAAAAAATAGAAACAAAATGGAAGGTTTAAGATCTAAAAGTCTCTTGTCATGGCCTTCTCTTTTCTTCACAGTTCTGATTTTTCTTTTGTTTGAGCTGTCTCTTCCTTGATATCTGATTCAGATTCTGGGAAAATTAGAACCAGTTTTTCTCTTTTATGACTCAGAATATAAAACAGTTTTGAGTCATCTCTCTTTGGAAACTTTGGTTCAGATTTTGAGTTTGTTTGAACCTTCATTTCTATCCTAATCTATCTACTGATAAGCCAAGATTGAACAGTTTGGCAAATCGAATTCACTACCCTATCAGTAGAAAATTTAAAGATAATTATTCAAGATTAGGCAGTTTGACTAACTAGAAGTGGGTTTCGAGGAGTGGCATTTGAGCTTGCACACTTTTAGATTTATTTCTCTTTTTGGAATGGGGCTGTGCCTTTCTTGTTTTCAATTCTGCCCTCTTTTCTTTCTTTTCTTGTTTTTGTATTTTTTGATTTATCATAACTTTGAATGCAATGGTGGATGAAACATTTACAATGGAAAAAGTAAAAGGCTTCAAAACATAGCATGGATCAAGAGAAGTAATGCTTAAGAATCCTGCCATTGACAGGACCCCCAAACAATTCTGTTCCATCCATTTCTTGTAAGAAGAATGCATTGTTTCCAGCAACTGAATGAATAGAGTAAGGGCCCAGCCATAGATTGTCAAATTTTCCGTGCTTGCCCTTTTCTTCCCTTCTTGAGTCCCACTTTAAAACTTTGTCCCCGATCTTGAAATTGGTAGCCTTTGTTCTTCTATCAAATAGCTTCTTGATACTGTCTTGCTTCTGCAATGCTTTTTTATACACTTCCTCTCTGGTTTGCTAAAGATGAATGGTCTGATTTATCCTTCTGATTATGTCATTTTCTTCAGTCTGCAACTCTTGAATTAACTTCATAACTGGTACACCCAGACTGTTGGGAAAAATTTCATCTGTACCATACACAAGCTGGAAGGGTGACATACCAATAGATTTCTTTAAAGTTAATCTGTCAGCCCAAAGTGCATGGATCAGCTTTGTGTGCCAAGACTTTTTATTGCCCTCCAACATTTTTTTGATTATGTTCACTAAGCTTTTGTTGGAAGATTATGCAAGTCCATTACCTTGAGGGTAATAGGCTGTGGAGTGTCCCAATGTTATCTGATACTTGTGACAGAATTCCACCATTTTCTTTGATCTGAATGCTGCTGCATTATCTATGATGATCTTGGTAGGACAGCCAAATCTGGAAAGGATGTTAGTCTCCATAAATTTTATGATAACTGAATCATTGGCCTGCCTACAAGGAATGGCTTCTATCCACTTAGTGAAGTAGTCTGTGGCAGTGAGAATCCACCTATGCTGGGCAGAAGATGGTGGATGGATTTCTCCTATGAAGTCAAGTCCCCATTGTTGAAAAGGGGCTTCAACAGTGATTGGATGCAGAGGCAGGGGTAGTAATTTTCTCTTGCCTTCAAATAGTTGGCATTTATGGCAAGTAGTGGTCATCTTGTGTACATCAGGAAAAAGAGTAGGCCAATAGAAACCAGCCCTCAAAATTTTGTTGGCTGTTGCCTTCCAGTATAAATGACCTCCACACTCTCCTTCATGGAATTCTTGCTTAACCTTTTCTGCATCAAACTCAGGCAAACATTTAAGCAATATACCACTTGCATTTTTCCAATAAAGACATTTATCAATAATGCAATAGTTTACAGCTTTTAACTTTAGGAATCTTGCCTTTGTTTTGGATAAACCAGGAGGTGTATTCAGATTAAGAAAAACATAAACAATATCAGTATACCAAGGAGAATTCACAAAATGATCTTCAACAACGGGAGTTGAGAATTATTCTTGGTTGTCCAAAGCATCGATCATATTAATATCAAGAAGTTCACAATTTGATTCAGCCATTAATCTAGCTAGACCCTGACCTTTGATGAGCTTATTGGGTTTTATTTCTAAGTCATATTCAAGAATCACTGCAATCCACTTACCTCTTTTACCATCTGGATCCTGGGTTAGAATGTCTTTTACAACCGAATTTGGGACAAAGGCAATGATATGTGAGTGAAGGATGTATACTCTAAAGTCTTTCAAAGCCTTTACCAAAGCAAAAGCTTGTTTTTCCATAATGTTATACCTCAAAGGGGCATCCCTCAATGCCTTGCTAAAGAATGCAATGGGCTGCTCTTGTCCTTGTGGATTTTTCTGTAAAAGGACAGCAGCTATAGTATGTTCTGATGCAAATGAGAAGATATAAAAATCTTTCGAAAAATCAGGACTTATGAGAACCGGTGTTTTGGTTAACGCTTGTTTCACCAGCTCAAAGGATGTCTTTGCTTCTGAGGTCCATTTTACCCCTTGCTCCTTTTTCAACATGTTTGTGATATTCCTAAGGAGCTCGGCCAAGTTGGGGATGAACCTTCTCAAAAAGTTTATCTTTCCAATGAAAGACTGCAACTCTTTGATGTTTCGAGGATGAGAGATTTGCAATATGGCCTCAATCCTCATGGGATCAATATTTATGCCCTCTTCTGAAATGATGTGCCCAAGAAGTTTACCTTCTTGGAGACCAAATAAAGTCTTCTTAGGGTTCAAAGATATCCCAAACTTTCTGCACTTCTCAAAAACTTTCCTCAAATGTTCTAAGTGTTCTTCATCTGTTTTTGAAAACACAGTTACATCATCAAGATAGATAATGATGAAGAAGCCCAATTCTTCCGAGAATGCTATGTCCATGGCTCTTTGAAAGGTTGCTCCGGCATTCATTAGACCAAAAGGCATTTTCACATACATGAAAGTGCCCCAGGGTGTAGTAAAAGCTGTCTTTAATTGATCATCAGGGTGGACTAGGACTTGGTTATACCCTGAATAGCCATCCAGCAAAGAAATTCTTTTAGACCCTACCACCCTTTGCAAAATATGATCCATCTTGGGCAAAGGGTAGTTATCCTTTAATGAAGCTTTGTTTAAATTCCTAAAGTCTATACAAAGCCTGATTTCTCCAGTCTTTTTCCTAACTGACACCAGATTAGATACCCACTCAGAATATCTAATAGGGACAATAATACCAGCATCATGCATTTTCATAATTTCCTTCTTAACCAAAGGCAACTGGACAGGGTTTATTCTGCGCAGTTTTTGTTTGAATGGTTTTTGGTTTTCTTTAAGAGGGATTTTGTGCTGTATTATTTCAGTGTCATAGGACTTAAGATCTTCATAACTCCATGCAAAAACATCAGAAAATTCTTTGAACAACTCTATGTATTTGAGTTTAATGTGAGCTGGCAAAGTTTTGGACAGTTTGATCATTTTCGGTTTTTCCTCACTACCTATATTACATTCCTCTACCTCAGTTTCTACAGGTTCCAGTTTAGGTTTGTTGGCGACATCATTAAAATCAAACAGTTCTTCTAGAGGGGCCAAACCCTTGGGAAAACTATCATCCTTAGAATGCAGAGTTTCCAACTCCTCTGTTTCAGATTCTGCACTCAATTCTGTTTGGTTTCTAAGTTTCCTAGTCTGAAGGTTAATATCTACAAGCTCAGGAGACGGTTCTTCTTCACCAAGAAAATTTTCTTCACTGCAGTCTGTATCATAATCTGAATCCGAACTATGGAGTTCAAACTCATTTCTGAATTGCATGAAGTCTTTTATTTGTTTATCTCCATCAAACACCTGCCAATATTTCTTGTTATCTGGGACAGCTGGTCTGAATTTAATCTGAGATGTGTCATCATATCGCATTGGGTAGGTTCTAGCAGAAAAGGCTAAATTGTGGGCTGCAAGGTTTCTTTTCCTTGGGACAAAAGTCAGGTTGGATTCCTCAAATGTTTTCAAAAGATCCATGACATCATTCCGATAGGCCCTAACTCTGGGATGATTTTCATTATACTCCCTATTGACTTGCCTAGTTATTAACTCAGTATCCCCATATACATTGATTCTCTTGGCACCTAAATTTTTTAAGAGATGCAAGCCTAAGAGAAGGGATTCGTATTCATCTATGTTGTTGGAACACTGAAAGTTTAATTTACAAGAAATACATTCCGTATGATTGTTTTCAGTGTTAGTAATCCAGACACCTGCACCAGCATTTGTTCTAGTGCATGATCCATCAAAATACATAGTCCAGAGAGGATTATTTTTGGTTTCATCAGTTTGGTGCATGGCTGTTGTATGATTTGACTCCTCAAGTTTTTCATCGGGTTGAGGATTACTCTCTTGGTTGTCAAGATTTAAGTTTGATGGATTGATGATTTGTAATTCCAGACCTGTGCTTGGTTTGCTAAAGTTTTTGAATATAGAAAACTGCTTTGACACTTCAGTGTTGTATTCCTCTGCCTTTGTTTCAGCCAATAATTCTGTTGAAAATATTTTTTCCGTGAGGGCTTCATCATTAAACATGATAAAAGAATCAAGGCTCGTACTTACAGCATACAGAGGAGAGTTTTGAGGCTTGTCTTGACTTGTGACTGTGTATTGCATGTGGGACTCCCTGTAAAGTCTTCTAGTCTGATTAAACACAGGGATAGTTGCATAGGTCATGTCCATTTGCATGGTCCCTTGTAACTTAGCCCCCCAATATCTTGATAAAAGAATTCCATATTTTTGGGGTACATCAGCCACAACAATATCCATAACTAAGCATTTGGCTGGAATCTGGGCTAAGTTAACACAAAGGTCTTTGATCAATCCTAGACATTTAACTCTGCTTGAGTCAAAGGAGTACAAGTCTTTGTAAGGTCTGGTAATTTCAAGACCCAGGCTTTCCATTACAGCTTTTGGCATTAAATTATGGGAAGCGCCTGAGTCAAGCATAGCATTGTGTAGAATTTTGTCATGAATGTTTAAGCTTACGTAAAAGGGAGGGACAGGACCCTCTTGGAATTTACCTTCAATCTTTGGACCAAAAATAAGCTCTGGTTGGTCATCATTAAGATTGAGTGTATCTTCATTATCTTCTAGGTTCAAAGCCTTCAAAATTTTGGACCTATATACATGTTGGGCAGCTAACTCAGTCAAAGGAACAGAAATTTTGATCTTTGAGATTTCCTGTTCCAGGCTGAAAAGATTTTGATTCTTTAAAGCATTGATTTCAGCCTTGTTTACTGCCACTTTATCAGCAACAACAGCTTGCTGATTTGTTTTATCTACACTTGATACAGCGGTTGTAACAGGAGTACTAGCTGAAGGGCTAGTACTACTGATGTTTGCACTCTGTTTTTCAAGATTTTGAGTGTCTTTCTCTTTACCTCTACCAGAATTATCAGCCACTGTTTTGTCTTTCTGTTTGACTGTTTTAGGCTTGGTTGCAGTGCTATTTTGAGAAGGCTTGTTAGAGGTTTTGTTGTTGGGGGTTTGTTGATTAGATTTACTTCTGAGTTCATATTCTTTTGAAGGTTCTGTCATGGCATTTTCCATGTCTTGACAACAACTTTCATTATCATCTCTTTTGTCATCATAAGGTGTATAAAGACCTTGTTTACTATCATAATGAACCTCAAAGCTATTATCATCTACCCCAAATAGGTTCATATCATTATCCTCTGTTATCTCATCTGTTTCCTCAACCTCACTTAAATAGTTTTGATGAAAGGGAGGAGTGATCTGCTGATCATCTTCCCTGGGTCTGTTTGGAGGTTGATTCCTTCTGACATTCTGATTTTGGTTTTGGTTTCTGTTTTGAGGAACGTTTTGATTTAGACTTGCTTGCGCTCTCTCTAGAATGCTCATTTTCTTCATCATTTCTTCCATCATTCTTTCCATCTTTGAGCTTGAAGTGGAAGGTGTGGACTCCTCTCTAAAAGATACTCTCTTTTCAGCTTTCATCCTTGCTCTCTTCTCCATAAGGTTAACTTCCACAGAAAGAGCACCTCTTTGCATATCTTCAAGGGTTGCAAAAACTCTTTCTCTGAGCGAATATGTCATGTTAGGATCAAACCCTTCAGGAAATTTGTTTAAAGCTGAGCCCTGAGGAGGTTTTAGTTCAGGGGAAAGTGCATTATACACACTGTTAAATCTGGTACAATAAGCTTGTACACTTTCCCCAGGGTTCCTGTGGAGATTGTTATAGTCGGCAAGGACTTGGAGAGGATTCTTCCTCACTTCCCATTTGTTTAAGAATGTTTGATGGAAGCCTTGGAGATCATTAATACTATGGGGGGCTAAGCCTTTAAACCACTTTCTTGCTTCTCCCCCCATAATTTGAGCAAATAGTCTCAGTTTGACAGAATCATCGTCAATTTCATTTCTGTCAAAGTAGTCATTCATCTTGTCCACATGTTGTGATGCTGTTGTAGTATTACTAGCATCATACAATGGGATTTTGGACTGATAGTCCTGTGGAAGATTGACTAATGGTACAGGAAGGACTAAGGGAGCATACCATGCTGCCATGATATGTAGTGGGGGTGGGTTGACAAGAGGAGGTGTGGGTCGAAGTGGAGTGATTTGAAAAGTGGATGAAGGATGAACAGAGGTGGATGGAACAACAGTAGATTGCTGAGTTGATCTTGGATGAGAAACACCTAAGTTAAGAAGAAAATGTAAATCAGGAGGTGTTGTTTCCCTACTACCAAGATGTTCGCTTGTTTCAGGAGATGAAAGTGAAGTCTTAGAATCTAGCTGATCTAAATCACCAAATGACCTAGTCCTAAATGGGTTCAATAAGTCAGTTTGTGATTTTTGTAGAGCTGAAAGATTTTCAGGGACTGAATTGGCTCTTATGTGAGATCTGAAAATAGTTGAGGATTCTATCTTAGGAGACTTCCTAAGGATACTTTCTGGGTTATCAACTATCTCAGGTGGATCAGGGTCAGGATGGGCTCTAGTGTGAATCTTTCTAGGAGCCACTATGCTATGTTTTCAGACCAAAATAAACAGGAAAAGTTTCAACCAGATATGACAATCTTTGAGGGGTTAACTAATCTATTTTCACAATTTTAATCCTACAGGCCTCTACCTGAGTTTGAAGGATATTATAATGATAAGGGTTCTTCCCAGTGGAGTCTTAAGGTCTGTTCAGGATTATGGAGTCACCAGGTGGAAAGTTCAGAGTGTTTTCAAAGAGATGCACTGTCCACCACAGTGCTTGTGAAACATCCTTTTTCAAGGGTATCCCGAAACACAACAAACTCTAACCAGAGATTGACTGGGAGGGCATTCACTAGATATGTCACCTCTAAAAGAGGATGAGATCCGGAGGCTACCTGGCCCTTTCCAGACTCTGTCTAAGAGTATAGGGTAAAACACATCAAAAGGTGTAGACAAGATATCAAAAACTAGTGTTTTACTACCAATCTGAAATGTTTTTGGCTTTTCTTATTTCTTTTCTATTTGCGTGGTTTCTAAGAATGTCCTAACTTTGCTTCAAAACTTAGCTATGGTTATGAGGCAAAGACAGTCTACTCTTATGGCTAAGCTAGCTGATTTTCCAAGGTTAGATAAAAACTTAAGAGAATCCTAGGGTTGACCTAGTTTGTCACTGATTCAAACAAGTTTCATCATGATTACCATTTCTGTGGTAGTGCTTGAAAAGGCTGCTTTTTACTCACCAGATTTTATAAGATTAAGGGAAAGGTGTTCCCCAGTGGAGTCGCCTGAAATGTTAGGTGACTCCAGCTGGTTAATAAAGAAAATGCTCTATGAACCAAATCTCTGATGTCGTATGATTATATTTAAATGAAAATGATTCGGGGTTCTTCCCCAGCGGAGTCGCCAGAAATGTTAGGTCTCTGTAATAAGCAAGATTGGCAAAAGTCCGATCACAGAGTTAACATCATTTCAACCAACTTTGGGATTCTAGGATCTAGCCCTCCTGAATCCGGAGAGGGATCTCTCCATTATGTACAAAGATGGATATTGTCTTTGAAGTTTAGGGTAATGATATTAGGCTAGTTATGAAGTCCAAGGGTTTGTTTGGTTTTTTGGATGGTTGAACATAGTTGCTGTCTGAGGTGAAAAGATCTATATGCAAATAGGTTCAAAAGTGAGAAGTTGCAAGCAAAAGAGTAAGCTTTGATCAAGAAGAAAGATAATGGCAGGTTTTTAGTCCATTGGGCCATGGAGTCATAAGAGGATTTAATTGAAACAATCAGGTTCAAGAGTGGTTTGTGGGGCAAGTCATCTATGCCTAAGGATCTCTTTAAAGTTTGATTTATGGAATGGAGTGATACAATAAGAAAGGGAAATGACAGATGCAGAACAAAGAGCAGCCCAGGATCTGGTAAGTACTTTGAAACTAGCCAGCCTTTGACCAGGCACTTAAGAAAAACATAGAAGCAAACTAGGATCTGGTAAGTACTTTGAAACTATCCAGCCTTTGATACACTTCTGATAGAAAAACATATAAAAACAAAGGGAAACACAAAGATAACATAGAATGGTCTAAGATCTGATAAGTACTTTGAAACTAGTCAGCTTTTAACACATCCTAAGGGAAACAATCAAATAGTTGAGAAAAAAAGAAAGGGACTCAGGGCTAACCTTAATTTCCTCGGTTCATCTTCACACAATAGATATTGAAAGTAGCATTTAAAAATAACATTTAGCTGAGACAAAAAGATGAGGGAACGCCAGCATCCCTGTACTTAAACTGAATTAAATCATTTTCAAATAACACAGTTGAGAGAAAACATTTAAATAAAGGTTTTTCAGCTAGAGAAGGTTACTGATATACAGTAGGTCCTAACCCTGTTTAAACTGTTCTTTATAGTGGAAAATGAAACAAATTGAAAACATAACCGAAATACAAGTTACAGTGAGAATAACATCACCATCAGCATAGACCAGGATCCCATAAATTAGCTTGTATTGATGCTTCAAACCAGTTACAATCTTCAGATCCAGTTTTTTAATCCATCTCTCTTCACAACCTAACCTATCTGTTACAAGCGAAGCTCCAAGAGCCAATGAAATCCTATCTACAATAAAGGTTTCGGCTCGATTTACGATTACAATACTTCGGCAATTACATTAACAACCAACCAATCCAACCCCTCACTCATCTTCTACTGAAGTATTTATAGAAAGATGAGGAGGTGAGATCTGATGAAAAGATCTCAAATACAATTAATGCATAATTAATGACTTCTTGGCCCTTCGAGGCTCGATGAAGAAACCATACAGGTGTTCCACTGCATTAATTGGTTTACACTTATGAAGTAAGCTCGGAGGGAGCTTTTTTTTGACCTTTGAGGCTTTGTGTGATCCTAGGGTTACTCTGCAGACATTCTTTCATTAAATCCTGGTAGAAGTAACTCTTCGACTGCTTTGAGGTAAAATATCTGACTTATTCAATAAATTCAGCCTCTAATTGAGCTTTTTGAGACAATAGGTGGCACTGCGGTGGTTGAGGAATCAATTGGCCTCGGATATGGTGGTGGAGGCAATATGTATGATAAACACTTTAGGTTTTTCCTTCAATCTGCATTTTAGATCCGGGGATTAGGTGTTTGATAACTATCTTAGCCTTAATCCCCACAAAACTGTCCACTAATCTGCTGTGATCTGGCTTACTGTTGTCTTCAATCTCTGATACTCTTTCTCTGCATTTATTTTCTCGGTTTCTTCATTGTGCAGGGCTACGTAGATAGGAAAAAGGCATCAATGCTTTGTGGAAAAATCGATGAGACGTGAAACTGACTCTGCGAGTGATTCCCTCGGAGAAATCGAAACATAGAGAGTCATCACCCTCCTGGTCTAAAATTTCCAAAAAAAACACGAACAAATGACCCTAACCCTGCAAAATACAAAAAACACGTAAAAAATCCAATTTATAGGTCAATCTGCTTTGGGGAATGTGCGGAGGAATGCGGGGCGTTGGATAGCATCATCCAACGGCCAAGATAAAATCTGAGCGGTCGTGGAAAAGAGTTGTGGAGAAATTAAATCCGGACCGTCGATCTGCAGAGATCGACGGTGGAGAACGGGCAATGGAGATTCAGCGGGAAGGAGGTTGACCAGGCGATGGAATCAGGGAAATGAATGTGAGTCGTCGATCTGCAGAGATCGACGGCGGAGATTGAATCTTGGCTGTGTGGTGGATGAGTTAACGGGTGCGCATGTCCGTTAAAGGTCGAGCAGGTGAAGTGATCGGAAACCGTCGGATGGGAGGGCCCAGATCGGACGATGGAGGTGGATTCCGCCGCGTGGTCTTGGTACGAAGGTTAGCACGCGAAATGATCTGATAGCGCGGTGATTTTGAAACAGTGTCGGGGACACGTGTCGGCCAGCGTATGGAGTCGCTGGCCGACGGGAGAAAACCACCTTGGCTTGGAAGGTGGTGCGGAATGGAGACTAGTGGTTTTCTGGAAAACGGCGCCGGGAAGGGGGGTCCACTAGGTGAGGTGTGTTTTGCTCCATCGGATCTGGGGAGTAGATCAACAGCCCAGGTTCATCACGGCAATCAAACATGTGACTTCAAATATTTCATGTTAAACTTTATAAAATGGGTTTTTCGGGTTTATCAAAGGAAAAACGGATGAAGAAAGGTTGTGTTTTCAGTTTAGCACTTAAGGAATGAGCAGTTGGTCCTGGCGCTCAGGTATATGGAGGAAAACGGTTGGGGGCTTTAGCCCGAGGGGGCTAAATCCTTAACATCATATAGAATGCGCATTTTATAGGATTTTCAATGTTTTCAAAGGGGAAATCAAGATTCAGATAAGGTCAAAAAGTGAGTTTTTAACCTTATGGAATGGATTTTATGAAGGGACAAAGGGAAAACATATGTTTTTGTGGGGTTTTTATGAATAAAAGGAAAATAGAGAATGAGGTAAGTTGGAAGAAAGGGGATGGAAAAAGGGGAATGGAGCATTATTTGACTTGGATTTTTGCAGGATATCAGAGGTTTGAAAGAGGAAACAACTGTGAAGATTTTAATCAGTAGATTATGGATTCACCAAAAAGACTTCAAGCACCAACAACTTCAGGACTGAATTTGTTTCTTGAAGGCTGCAAAGAATATTTAGCCACCAGCTGATACAATGGAAAAATATAGGTGGCTAACACTAGTGCTTTGCTAGATGGTTGACCTTGTGTATCGGTGTTACGGATTTGTCCTTTTCTTTTGTTCTTCCCAAAACTTTAATTTCTTTGATTTGTCACCTTGACCAGTCACTTTGAAGGTTTCTCGGGTCTTTTCTTGATGGTAATCCTAGGAGATTTGGTTTTTGGATTGTCTGAAATATTCCTGCTCCTAATTTCATCTTGCTCTCGACTGCGATGGCATTTTCAAATCCTAAATGTAATCCTCGGATTATAATCCTCCTCATCCAATATGAGGGTGAGGTGAGATTTTGTGGAATAGGCATGGATTGAGTTTTCTTCTTGAAACATGTTTATTGTGTTCCCTTGAGACTCTTCTATGATTCCCTCATCTTCATCGAAAGTTCTCTTGAAATGGGGGAATAATTTGTTGATCTGACTCTCTTTGTCTGTTGGGAGTGGTATTGTTCCTTCTAAAGTTCTGGTTCTGGTTATGATTTTGATTTCTGTTCTGATTACTAACCATGAAAACCATTTTTTCCATCATTTGTTGTAGATTTTCCATGTTTTTAGATAGACGGTCGTAATTGGGGTCAGATGTGGAAGCTGCAATGTCATCTCTATATGTTACCCTTTTCTCAGCTCTCAATCTTGATTTTTTCTCAATCAGGTTAGCCTCTACACTCACTGCTCCTTTTTGCATGTCTTCCAAAGTGTTGTAATCTCTCTCCCTAAGCTGGTAGGCCATGCCAGCATCAAAGCCTTCGGGATATTTCACTAGGGCCAAACCTTGGGGAGGTTTCATGTGTGGAGGAAGAGTGTTATAAACACTATTAAACCTTGTATAGTAGTCATGGACACTCTCTCCTACGTTTCTCTTAAGATTCTTGTATTCTGCTAGGATTTGGAGAGGGTTTTCCTTAACTTCCCATTTGTTTATGAAGGTCTGATATAAAGCAGGAAGGTCTTGGATACTATTAGGAGGTAGGCCTTTGAACCATTTCTTCACATCACCTCCTAAGCTCTGGGCAAAGATTCTCATTTTGATTGTATCATCATCTATCTCCATGTAGTCAAAAGAATCTTCCATCCTATCTACATGGTGTTGGGCTGTGGTAGACTCTTTTGCAGTGAAGTGTGGAATCTTTGATTGATAATCATTGGGTA